>JAEOAE010001979.1:0-222500 GCA_036365155.1 Meriones psammophilus | reverse complement strand
ATATTTATTTATATTTATTTACATGCATTTATTTGTTACACAGTATATATTATATACATTGCTTATTTATTATGCATTATATATTTACATATTCATATATTCATTCATTTATTTACATTTATTATGTTATATATTTGTTGTATATTTATTATGTATTTATCATGTATTTCTATGTTCACTTAGATTTATATTTATTTCCTATACATCATATATTTATGTATTATCTATCGTATGTTATACATTTATCGGTTTATACATGTTTATTCGTTTATATGTTTGTTTATTTCTATTTATTAGTCGCCTCTATGAAGCGGGAGCTGCGGTTCTCCCGATGCCCCGTCTCCCCCTTCCCCTTCGGCTACAAGGAGCGCTGTCCCCTCCTGTCCCCCCATCCCCTCCTCCTGTCCCCCGTCCCCTCCTCCTGTCCCCCCCGCCCCTCCTCCTGTCCCCCCATCCCTCCTCCTGTCCCCTCCTGTCCCCTCCTCCTGTCCCCTCCTCCTGTCCCCTCCTGTCCCCCCTGTCCCTTCCTGTTTCCTCCTGTCCCCTCCTGTCTCCTGTCCCTCCCATCCCCTCCTGTCCCCATCCCCCCTCTTGTCCCCCCTGTCCCCTCCTGTCCTCCCCCTCTCCCCCTGTCCCCCCGTCCCCCCTGTCCCCTCCTGTCCCCTCCCGTCCCCCCTGTCCCCTCCTGTCCCCTCCTGTCCCCCCCTGTCCCCTCCTGTCCCTGTCCCCTCCTGTCCCCCTCCCTGTCCCCCCATCTCCCCTGTCCCCTCCTGTCCCCCTGTCCCCTCCTGTCCCCCCGTCCCTCCTGTCCCCTCCTGTCCCACCTGCCCCCTGCCCCCCTGTTCCCTCCTGTCCCCCTTTGCCCCTCTTGTCCTCCTGTCCTTTTTGTCCCCTTCTGTCCCCTTGTGTCCCCTCCTGTCCCCCTCCCTCCTGTTGTTCCCTGTCCCCTCCTGTCCCCTCCTGTCCCCCCCTGTCCCCTCCTGTCCCCCTGTCCCCTCCTGTCCCCTCCTGTCCCCCCCCTCCTGTCCCCTCCTGTCCCCCGTCCCCTCCTGTCTCCCCTGTCCCACCTGTCCTCCCTGTCCCCTCCTGTCCCCTCCTCCTGTCTCCTCCTCTCCCCCCTGTCTCCCGGTCTCCTCCTGTCCCCTCCTCCTGTCCCCTCCTGTCCCTTCCTGTCCCCTCCTGTCCCCATCCCCTCCTCCTGTCCTCCCTGTCCCCTCCTGTCCCCTCTTGTCCCCTCCCTCCTGTCCCTCTCCTGTCCCCTCTCCTGTCCCCCTTCCCCCCCATCCCCTCCTGTCCTCCCCTGTCCCCATCCCCCTGTTCCCTCCTGTTCCCTCCTGTCCCCCTTGTCCCCCCCTGTCCCCTCCTGTCCCCTCCTCCTGTCCTCACCTGTCCCCTCCTGTCCCCCCAGTCCCAGTTCCCTCCTGTTCCCCCTGTCCACCCCTGTCCCCTCCAGTCCTTTCCTGTCTTCCCTGTCCCCTCCTGTCCCCCTGTCCCCTCCTGTCCCCTCCTGTCCCACTGTCCCCCCTGTCCTCCCTGTGCCCCCTGTCCCTCCTGTCCCCTCCTGTCCTCCCCTGTCCCCCCTGTCCCCTCCCCCGCCCCCAGGGTCTCTTCTCTGGGTGTGGCCCAGGGTCCCTCGGTGTGGCCCCGGGTCCTGTCGATTTTCCGCCCCGCTGACTCTGTCTCTGTTTGCTTCCAGGGTCCCCCGGTGTCCCCGGTGCCTCCCCCCACCCCGGCCCGGGCCAATGGGCCACCCGTTAGCCAATGACTCGGAGCGATGGACCCCGTGAGGACCGGTATAGGGGGTCCCCCCCGCCCCGCGCCGGGGGCCCCGGGCCAAGTTAGTGACCTCCCGTTGGGCCCCGCCCGGGGCCAAGTCGATTCGGTTCGATTCGGTTCGGTTCGGTCCTTCTCTGGTGGGAAAACTCGGTGACCTTTAAATTGCCAGGGACACTGAAAACCGCCCAGAGAGCCCAAATTGCCAAGGACCCCGAGCGCGCTCTGGGGTCCACCCCGGCCTCCACGGAAATCTCACGGCGATGGCGAAAGATTTGTGTCGATCCCCGGGGGTGGGGGGGGTGGGAGGGGGTGGGAATGATGCCAGTCCCGGGTGCCTGGCTCGGCGGTTTCTGGGACCCTTCCCTGGTGAGGCCTGGGCAGGACACGCCTGCCGGGAACGGGCTGTTAGCTTGTCAGTTTATTATTTTATTATTTTACGATTTTATTTTATTTTATTTTATTGTTTTATTTTATTATTTTATGATTTTTATTTTATTATTTTATCTTATTATTTTAATTTAATTTTACATAATTTTACTTTAATTTAACTTAATTTTATCTTAATTTAATTTAATTTCTATTGTATTTTACTAACTTAATATTATTTAATATTTTATTTTATTTTAATTTAATTTAATTCAATTTTATTTTATTTTAATTTTATTTTATCTTAATTTATTTTTACTTTAATTTTATTTTATTAATTTTATTTTATTTTAATTTATTTTTATTATTTCAACTTAATGTAATTTAATTTAGTTTTATTTTAATTTAATCTTATTTTATCTTAATTTAATTTAATTTAATTTCACCTTAATTTAATTTTAATTTTGCTTTAATTTAACTTAATTTTTATTTTACGTTATTTTAATTTAACTTTATTTTTTTATTTTATTTGAATTAAATTAAATTATATTTAATTTTATTTTAACTGAATTTTATTTCATTGTTTTATTTTATTTCATTTTATTTTAATGTGATTTCATTTTATTTTAATGTAATTCAATTTTATTTTAATTTTATTCTAATTGATTTTAATTTTATTCCATTGGTGTCCCTCTCGCAGGACGACGGTCCCCTGCACGCCGCCGGGGGCGGGGCTTGCCCCGTGTGCAGGGCCGGGGGCCGGCGGAGCGCCCTGAGGAGCTACCGGATCAGCTTCCGGGAGGCCGTGGTGCTGTGTGAGGACCCCCAGGTAGGGGCGGCCGCTCGGGGTGGGTGCCGGCCTGGCTGCTGGAGCTCTCGCTGGGTCATACCTGTCCCTGTTCCCCCTGCGGGGTCCCCTCTGGGTCATCCCTCCCGCCAGAGTTCCCGTTCCCTCAGAGACGGTCCCCTGCAGAGACGGCCCTCGTTACTGGGGCAGAGACCCTGTCCCCTTACCCCACTTCACGTCATGGTCCCTGTTCCCTTACTGGGACAGAGATGGTCCCCTTACTGGGACAGAGACGGTTCCCTTTTACTGGGACAGAGATGGTTCCTGTTCCAGAGACGGTCCTCGTTACTAGGACAGAGACGGTCCCGTTCAGAGACCCGTTCCCCTTACTGGGACCCACGGTCCCGTTCCCCTCAGTCATGCCAGAGGGTCAGAGACGGTCCCGTTCCCCTTACTGGGACAGAGATGGTCCCGTTCCCCTCAGAGACTGCCCTTGTTTCCCTTACTAGGGTCCCACTTCACGGACAGAGATGGTCCCGTTCCCTTACTGGGGCAGAGACGGTCCCGTTCCCTTACTGGGTCAGAGATGGTCCCTGTTCCCTTACTGGGACAGAGACGGTCCCTACCCACTTCACGGACCCACTTACGGACAGAGGCGGTCCCTGGTCCCGGTCTGAGATGGTCCCTGTTCCTGGGGACAGAGACGGTCCCTGTTCCCCTTACTGGGGCAGAGGTCGGTTCCCTTACTCCCCTCACTAGGACGCCCACCGCCACGGGTCAGAGATGGTCCCGTTCCTTACTGGGTCAGAGAAGGTCCCGTCCCAGAGACGGTCCCCGTTCCCATTACTGGGTCAGAGACGCTCCCCGTTCCCCTTACTGGGGCAGAGACGCTCCCCGTTCCCCTTACTGGGACAGAGATGGTCCCCGTTCCTCTTACTGGGGCAGAGACGCTCCCCGTTCCCCTTACTGGGTCAGAGACGGTCCCCGTTCTCCTTACTGGGTCAGAGACGGTCCCCGTTCCCCTTACTGGGGCAGAGATGGCCTCTGTTCCCCTTACTAGGTCAGAGACGGTCCCCATTCCCCTTACTGGGACAGAGACGGTCCCCGTTCCCTTTACTAGGTCAGAGATGGCTCCTGTTCCCCTTACTAGGACCCACTTCACGTTATGGTCCCTGTTCCCCTTACTAGGACAGAGAAGGTCCCTGTTCCCCTTACTGGGTCAGACACGGTCCCCGTTCCCCTTACTGGGTCAGACACGGTCCCCGTTCCCCTTACTGGGTCAGAGATGGTCCCTGTTCCCCTTTTGGGACAGAGACGGTCCCCGTTCCCCTTACTGGGACAGAGATGATCCCCGTTCCCCTTACTAGGACCCTCCTCCCCCACCCCGCCCCGACCAGGACTCCGCTAGAAGTGAGCGAGCGAGCGAACGCCGGGCCGGCCCGTCGGTGACCCTCTCTCTCGTCTCTCCTTCCCAGTGCATCTACCCCCTGGGCTCCCGGGCCCTGGCCAGCCTCCTCTCCCCGGGTTCGGATCCCGCCCGCCGCCCGGAGAGGCCCCGACAAGAGGAGGAGGAGGAGCAGCGGGCAGGCCGCGCCCGGCCACCACCATGGCCACCACCATGGCCACCCTGCCCGGTCGCAGGGGGAGGCCCGGGGGTCCGGGGGGACCACCAGAGAGACCCCCCCACCCCCGGGCGCCCCCCCATCGGGGGACAGCGGGGCCCTGGGCTGGCTGCGCTGCCTCCTGGCCGCCCTGGCGCGCCTGGCCACGCCCCGGAGGGCCTTGGCCCACGCCCCGCCTCTGTCCCCTCGCCAGGCTGCTGCGGGGCCCAGGTCAGTGGGCGGGGCCGGGGTGAGGGGGGCAGGGTCATCCCCGGGGTCCCCCACTGTCCCCAGCCGCCACCCCTGTCCCCAGCCGCCCCCTGCTGTCCCCAGCCGTCCCCCGCTGTCCCCAACTGTTCCCAGCAGCCCCCACTGTCCCCAGCTGCCCCCCCCGCTGTTCCCAGGCGCCCCCACTGTCCCCAGTCCCCCCCCGCTGTCCCCCCCTGCCCCCCACTGTCCCCCAGCCCCCAGCCCCCCTCTGTCCCCAGCAGCCCGCTGTCCCCCCGCTGTCCCCAGCCATCCCCCATTGTCCCCCCGCTGTCCCCAGCCGCCTCAGACTGTCCCCAGCCCCCTCCCGCTGTCCCCAGATGCCCCCCACTGTCCCCAGCCCCCTCCCGCTGTCCCCAGATGCCCCCCACTGTCCCCAGCCGCCCCCACTGTTCCCAGCTGCTCCCCACTGTCCCCAGCTGCCCCTCACTGTTCCCAGCTGCCCCTCACTGTTCCCAGCTGCCCCCCACTGTCCCCAGCCGCCCCCCACTGTCCCCAGCCGCCAGCTGCTGTCCCCAGCCATCTCCCGCGGTCCCCAGCTGCCTCCCATTGTCCCCAGCTGCCCCCCACTGTCCCCAGCTCCCCCCCGCTGTCCCCTGCTGTCCCCAGCCCCCCCCCGCTGTCCCCTACTGTCCCCAGCCCCCCTCACTGTCCCCAGCCACCAGTGAAGGGGAAGGGGCCGGGCTGTGTTGGGGCCCATCAGGGAGAGGTCTGTCAGGGCAGATCTGAGGCCCGTGAGGCTGTCCGCCCCCTTTGACCCCAGCCTCGTGTCCAGAACCCCCACAGCGCCAGGAGACGGATGGGCCGGGTGGTCCCCAGCCGGTGGACTGTCCCCTGAAGGATGGATGATGATGATGATGATGATGATGATGATGATGATGATGATGATGATGGATGATGATGATGGATGATGATGATGATGGATGATGATGATGGTGATGGATGATGGGCTGATGGGTGATGGTGATGGTGATGGTGATGTCCCCCCCTAGGACCTGGCCTCGGTGTCCAGACATCAGCAGGAGACAGATGGGCGGATGGACGGATAGAAGGATGGATGCATGGTCAGATAGAAGGATGGATGATGATGATGATGATGGATGATGATGGATGATGATTATGATGATAGATGATGATGATGATGGATGATGATGGATGATGGTGATGATGGATGATGATGATGATGGTGATGATGGATGATGGTGATGATGGATGATGATGATGATGGTGATGATGGGTGGTGATGATGATGATGGTGGTGGTGGATGATGATGATGGATGATGATGATGGTGATGATGATGGATGATGATGGATGATGATGGTGGATGATGATGATGATGATGATGGATGGTCAGATAGAAGGATGGATGATGATGATGGATGATGATGATGATGTTGATGTTGATGATGATGGATGATGATGATGATGATGATGATGGATGATGGATGATGATGATGATGGATGGATGATGATGATGGATGATGATGATGATGATGATGGATGATGATGATGATGATGATGGATGATGATGGATGATGATGGATGATGATGGATGGTCAGATAGAAGGATGATGATGATGATGATGGATGATGATGATGATGATGATGATGTTGATGGATGATGATGGATGATGATGATGTTGATGGATGATGATGATGGATGATGATGATGGGTGATGATGATGAATATGATGGATGATGATGATGATGATGGATGATGATGATGTTGATGGATGGTGATGGATGATGACTTGATGATGGAGGATGATGATGATGATGATGGATGATGATGATGGATGATGATGGATGATGATGGATGATGATGATGGATGGTCAGATGGATGGATAGATGGACAGATGGATGGATAGAAGGATGGATGATGATGATGGATGATGATGATGGATGATGATGGTGATGATGATGGTGATGATGATGATGATGATGATGAATAATGATGGATGGATGATGATGATGGATGATGATGGATGGATGGGTTGATGATGGATGATGATTGATGGATGATGATGATGGATGGGTGGAAGGATGGATGGATAGATAGGTGGATGGATGGACGGACGGACACATGAACAGAGCAATGGTGAAGCTCACAGCACGGTCCTCCCCCGGTGTCTGCGAAGCTCAGTCCTGGTCTGGCAGATCCAGGGTCCTCCGGGACCCTTGTAGCACTGGCCCCAGCCCAGTGCGTCCCCGGGGGTCGCTGGGCGCGGGCCTGTCCCCTGGGTTTGACGTCACACGCGCACGGCGCCCTGGGCCGCTGAGCCTTTCCGGTTCCTTTTCCTCCCCAGGCGAAGACGGTGGCGACCCGGGGCCGGAAGTTGGCGCGGGGGTGGACGCCTGCCTGCGCGAAGCGGGGGAGGAGATCTTCGCCAAGCTGCAGCCGGAGCCGGGGGCCACGTTAGGTGGGGGGGGACCGACCCTGGTCCAGGCTGCGGAGGGGGGTGGGGTGGGGTGGGGTGAGGTGAGGTGGGGGAGGGGCGGGGCGGGGAGGGAGCCTGGCACCATGATGATGGTGGATGATGGTGGATGATGATGGCCATGATGGATGATGATGATGATGGTGGATGATGGTGGATGATGATGGATGAATGATGATGGATGGATGATGGATGATGGATGATGGTGGATGATGATGATGATGATGATGATGATGATGATGATGATGGTGATGGTGATGATGATGATGATGATGGATGATGGTGATGATGGATGATGATGGATGATGAAGATGGATGATGAAGATGGATGGATGATGATGGATGATGACGATGATAATGATGGATGATGATGGATGGATGATGATGGATGATGATGATGATGATAGATGATGAAGATGATGATGGATGATAATGATGGATGGATGATGATGGATGGATGGGATGGATGATGATGATGATGGATGAGGATGATGGATGATGAAAATGGATATGATGATGGATGATGATGATGATGGATGATGATGATGGATGGATGATGATGATGGGATAATGATGATGGTGATGATGATGATGGATGATGATAGATGATGATGGTGGATGATGATGGATGATGATGGATGGATAGATGGATGATGGATGGATGAGGATGGGTGGATGGATGATGGATGATGTGGATGATGGATGATGATGGATGATGGGTGCATGATGGATGATGATGGATGGATGATGATGGATGATGGATGATGATAGATGATGGATGATGGATGATGGATGGGTGATGATGGATGATGATGGATGATAGATGATGGATGGATGGGGTGATGGATGATGATGATGATGATGGATGATGATGATGGATGGATGGGTGGATGATGGATGGGTGGATGATGGATGGGTGGATGATGATGGATGGATGATGATGGGTGGATGATGATGGGTGTATGGTGATGGATAGATGATGATGATGATGGATGATGATGGGTGGATGATGATGGATGATGGATGGGTGAATGATGGATGACGATGGTGATGATGATGGATGATGATGGATGGATGATGATGATTATGATGGATGATGGATGATGGGTGGATGATGGGTGATGATGGATGGATGGGTGGATGGATGGATGGATGGATGGATGGATAGAGAAAAGGATGGACAGATGGATGCAGTAGGGAAGGGTGGATGGATGGATGCACGGTACGGTGAGCTGCGGTCCAGCCTCGGCTGTGTCAGGAGGAGCCACGTTCGATCCACGGTCCCGCCTCACACAGTTGCTAGGCAACCAGAGGGCGGCTAGGGTGGTCCAGGGAGGAGGAGGTGGGCACTCCGGACCAGGCCGCCATGGGCATGGGCCGCCCTGTGCTGGCCGGGACTCGAACCAAGGACCTCAAGAAGAGCACAAGCCAGCGCTCTTCCCTTCCCTCTAGCCCCACAAGGGGGTGGAGGGGAAACTGAGTCAAGCCTGTGGTCCTCCCCCTCCCCCCCAGGTGAGATGGACAGCCCCGCGTTGGCCCTGGCCGCGCTCCTGCGGCTGGCCCCCGACGCCGAGAGCCTCTTCACCTTCTCCTTCTCCTGGCACTTCCGGTGTGCCCGCTGCGGGCACCAGGAGCGCAGCAGGTCGGTCCCGCCCCTTCCTTCCCCCTCCCCTCCCTCCCCCTCAGCCTCAGCCCTGGGACTCCCATGCCCGGGGCCGGCCTCGAACCCGCGGGCAGCCCCCTGCCTCCGCGTCCCCCGCCCTACCACCCCCGGCGCTGGGATCCCAGAGAGTGGGGTCCAGGACACTCTCTGCACCCGATGGCCAGCTCTGTCCCCGCGTCCCCACCACCTTAGACCAGGATAACCCGGGATAGCTCGGGAGAGCCCAGGATAGCCCAGGCAGAACTCGCTGCAGAGCCCAGGTTGGTCCACACCGTGTTTTCTGCCCCAGGATCCAAAAATGGTGGCAGAGGAAGCTTGTGTCACCATTGCCAGGGCCCCGACCCACATATATATATATATATATATTTATTATATACATATATATTTATTATGTATATTTATCACATATACTTACATTTGTTCTGTATATTATACATTATGCATATTCATATATATTTATTATATTTACATAATAAATATATTCATATATAAACACATTTATTAATTAAATATATTAAATATTTATTGAATATAGACACAAATATATAAATGTATATAAATAAAATATATAAATATATATTATCAATATACTTATATATTTATTATACTTATATAACAAATATATTTATATATATTTATTATGCATATTTATCACGTTGACATAATAAATTTATAAGCATTTTATTTATTAATTAAATATATTAAATGATTATTTATTAAAGATAGGTATCAACATATAAAGACATATGAATAAAATATATAAATATATGTTTATATTTATTATATTTGTATAACAAATATGTATTTACATGTATTTATTACATATATTTGTTATATGTATTTGTTATGCATATTTAATATATTTATATAATAAATGTGATATATTTACATATATTATTTATGTTTACTTACATATTATATGTATTATATATATTATATATGTATTTATATAAATATATATATATGTATATACATATGTTTATTGTTTTCTCTTGGTAAGATGGGGCCCTGCCCGGTAGGTTGGGTCAGTCAGCGTGGGCCCCTCCCTGGCCTCCACACGTTGGGTCCCGCCGGGTCGCGGGTTCGGACCCAGCCCCAGCCCGGCCCCCCCCTCTGCCGCCGCAGGTGTCGCCAGAGCCTGGTCACCTTCCCCAAGGTCTCCCCGGACTGGCACCCGCTCAACGCCGCCCACCTGACCCCCTGTGACCGCTGTGGCAGCCAGGGCCAGCCCCGCAGGATGGTGCTGGAGAGGTGAGCCGAGCACGGGGGCGCCCGCGGGGGTGCACGGGGACACACGGGGGTGCATGGGGGCGCCCGCAGGGGTGCAGAGGGGCGCACAGGGCCGCCCTGGCCTCCTGGCGGGGCGCTGACTCTCACGGGGCGCCCTCTGACCTCCCGTGCAGGGGTGACTGACTGGCGGGGGGGATAGGGGTCCGGGTTGGGGTCGGGATCGGGGTGAAGGTCCGGACCAGCCAGCATGGATGGACGGATGGAGGGATAGACAGATGATAGATAGATGATAGATAGATGATTGATAGATGATAGATAGATGATAGATAGATGATAGATAGATGATAGATATGATAGATGACAGATGATAGATAGATGATAGATAGATGATAGATGATAGATAGATGATAGATAGATGATAGATGATAGATAGATGATAGATGATAGATAGACGATAGATAGATGATAGATAGATGATAGATGATAGATAGATGATAGATGATATAGATGATAGATAGATGATAGATAGATGATAGATAGATAGATGATAGATAGATGAGAGATAGATGATAGATAGATGATAGATATAGATAGATGATAGATAGATGAGAGATAGATGAGAGATAGATGATAGATGATAGATGATAGATAGATGATAGATGATAGATAGATGATAGATGATAGATAGATGATAGATGATTGATAGATGATTGATAGATAGATGATAGAAAGATATTGATAGATGATAGATAGATGATAGATAGATGATAGATAGATGATAGATAGATAATAGATGATAGATAGATGATAGATAGATAGATGATAGATGATAGATAGATGATAGATAGATGATAGATGATAGATAGATGATAGATGATAGATAGATGATAGATGATGATAGATAGATGATAGATAGATGATAGATGATATAGATGATAGATAGATGATAGATAGATGATAGATAGATAGATGAGAGATAGATGAGAGATAGATGATAGATAGATGATAGATGATAGATGAGAGATAGATGAGAGATAGATGAGAGATAGATGATAGATGATAGATGATAGAGATGATAGATAGATGAGAGATAGATGATAGATGATAGATGACAGATATAGATAGATGATAGATGATAGATAGATGATAGATGATGATAGATATTGATAGATTGATAGATAGATAGATAGATGATAGATGATGATAGATGATAGATAGATAATAGATAGATGATTGATGATAGATGATTTAGATGATAAATAGATGATAGATGATAGATAGATGATAGATGATAAATAGATGATAGATGAGAGACAGATGATGATAGATAGATAGATAATAGATGATAGATGATTGATAGATAGAAGATAGATAATAGATGATTGATAGATGATTGATAGGTGATAGATGATAGATAGATGATAGATTATAGATAGATGATAGATAGATGATAGGTGATAGATAGGTGATAGATGCATAGATGATAAGTCAGAGATAGAGAGATGAGAGATGGAGACAGCTAGGTGATAGACTGACACAGCCCCCTCATGAGACCCTCAACCAACCAGCTCACCCCGGGGCGGGGACTCACCTATAGAGCACCCCGAGCCCTCCCAGCCACCGTCGGGAGACCCCGGGGCCCGCCCCCCACACCCGCCCAGGCCACTCCCACCAGGCAAAGGCCGCCCCACACCCCGACCCAAGAGGCCACTCCTGGGTGACCAGGGACAAGGAGGCCCGCCCCATGCTGCTGCGTGGCCCCGGGCCTGGTTCCTCTTCAATGGCGTCTCTCTGGCTCTTGAGCCTCCTGGGCCTGGAGGATGGCACCCTGAGGATGGGACATCTGTTGTGGTCCTCTGGGGGTCCCAGGCCCTCTGTGGCTCTAGAACATCCTGGGTCTGGAGGATGGCGTCTCCTGAGGATGCTGTTTCTGGCCAGAGCTTGTGGTCATCTTGGTGGTCCTCTGTTGTGATCCTCTGTTGTGGTCATCATGGCGTCCCCTGAGGATGCTCTTCCTGTGGCTGTAGATCCTCCTGGGTCTGGAGGATGGTTCTCCTGAGGATGCTCTTCCGGGCCAGAGCTCGTGGTTATCTGTTGTGGTCATCTGTGGTGGTCCTCTGGGTGGCATCATGGGGTCTCCTGAGGATGCTCTTCCTGGCCAGAGCTCGTGGTCATCTGTTGTGGTCAACTGTTGTGGTCATCATGGCGTCTCCTGAGGGTGCTCTTCTGGGCCAGAGCTCGTGGTCATCTGTGGTGGTCATCATGGTTCTCCTGAGGATGCTCTTCCTGGCCAGAGCTCGTGGTCATCTGTTGTGGTCATCATGGCGTCTCCTGAGGATGCTCTTCCGGGCCAGAGCTCGTGGTCATCTGTTGTGGTCATCTGTTGTGGTCATCATGGTTCTCCTGAGGATGCTCTTCCTGGCCAGAGCTCATGGCTCCATTGTGGTCATCTGTGGTGGTCATCATGGCGTCTCCTGAGGATGCTTTTCCGGGCCAGAGCTCGTGGTCATCTGTTGTGGTCATCTGTGGTGGTTATCATGGTTCTCCTGAGGATGCTCTTGGCCAGATCTCGTGGCCCCGTTGTGGTCATCTGTGGTGGTCATCATGGTGTCTCCTGAGATTGCTCTTCCAGGCCAGAGCTCGTGGCCCCGTGGTGGTCCTCAGTGGTGGTCATCATGGCGTCTCCTGAGGATGCTCTTGGCCTCCTGGGCTGGAGGATGGTCCTCTGTTGAGGATGCTGGCATCTCCTGAGGATGCTCTTCCTGGCCAGAGCTGTGGTCATCTGTGGTGGTCATCATGGCGTCTCCTGAGGACGCTTTTCCTGGCCAGAGCTCGTGGTCATCTGTTGTGGTCATCTGTGGTGGTCATCATGGCGTCTTTCTGGCTCTAGAGCCTCCTCTGTCTGCACGATGGTTCTCCTGAGGACACTCTTCCTGGCCAGAGCTCATGGCCCCATTGTGGTCCTCTGTTGTGGTCATCATGGCGTCTCCTGAGGATGCTCTTCCTGGCCAGAGCTCGTGGTCCTCTGTTGTGGTCCTCTGTTGTGGTCATCATGGCGTCTCCTGAGGATGCTCTTCCGGGCCAGAGCTCGTGGTTATCTGTTGTGGTCATCTGTGGTGGTCCTCTTGGTGGCATCATGGTGTCTCCTGAGGATGCTCTTCCTGGCCAGAGCTCGTGGCCCCGTGGTGGTCCTCTGTGGTGGTCATCATGGTGTCTCCTGAGGATGCTCTTCCTGGCCAGAGCTCGTGGCTCCATTGTTGTGGTCATCTGTTGTGGTCATCATGGCGTCTCCTGAGGATGCTCTTCCGGGCCAGAGCTCGTGGTTATCTGTTGTGGTCATCTGTGGTGGTCCTCTTGGTGGCATCATGGTTCTCCTGAGGATGCTCTTCCTGGCCAGAGCTCGTGGCCCCGTGGTGGTCCTCTTGGTGGCATCATGGTTCTCCTGAGGATGCTCTTCCTGGCCAGAGCTCATGGTCATCTGTGGTGGTCCTCTGTGGTGGTCATCATGGTGTCTCCTGAGGATGCTCTTCCTGGCCAGAGCTCGTGGCCCTGTGGTGGTCCTCTGTGGTGGTCATCATGGCGTCTCCTGAGGATGCTCTTCCTGGCCAGAGCTCGTGGTCATCTGTGGTGGTCCTCTGTTGTGGTCATCATGGCGTCTCCTGAGGATGCTCTTCCTGGCCAGAGCTCGTGGTCATCTGTGGTGGTCCTCTTGGTGGCATCATGGTTCTCCTGAGGATGCTCTTCCTGGCCAGAGCTCGTGGTCATCTGTGGTGGTCCTCTTGGTGGCATCATGGTTCTCCTGAGGATGCTCTTCCTGGCCAGAGCTCGTGGCCCCGTGGTGGTCATCTGTGGTGGCATCATGGTTCTCCTGAGGATGCTCTTCCTGGCCAGAGCTCGTGGCCCCGTGGTGGTCCTCTTGGTGGTCATCATGGTTCTCCTGAGGATGCTCTTCCTGGCCAGAGCTCGCGGCCCCGTGGTGGTCCTCTGTGGTGGTCATCATGGTTCTCCTGAGGATGCTCTTCCTGGCCAGAGCTCGTGGTCATCTGTGGTGGTCCTCTGTGGTGGTCATCATGGTGTCCCCTGAGGATGCTTTTCCTGGCCTGAGCTCGTGGCCCATTGTGGTCATCTGTTGTGGTCCTCTGTGGTGGCATCATGGCGTCTCCTGAGGATGCTCTTCCTGGCCAGAGCTCGTGGTCATCTGTTGTGGTCCTCTGTGGTGGTCATCATGGTTCTCCTGAGGATGCTCTTCCTGGCCAGAGCTCGTGGCCCCGTGGTGGTCCTCTGTGGTGGTCATCATGGCGTCTCCTGAGGATGCTCTTCCTGGCCAGAGCTCGTGGCCCCGTGGTGGTCCTCTGTGGTGGTCATCATGGCGTCTCCTGAGGATGCTCTTCTGGGCCAGAGCTCGTGGTCATCTGTGGTGGTCCTCTGTGGTGGTCATCATGGCGTCTCCTGAGGATGCTCTTCCTGGCCAGAGCTCGTGGCCCTGTGGTGGTCCTCTGTGGTGGTCCTCTTGGTGGCGCGCCAGCGACCCGCCTGTCATTCGTGTGGGTCGTTCCTGTCGCTTTCAACCGTCCGCGGGCCCTCGGCCAGGGTCACTTCCGGTCCCCCAGCCCCCGCCCCTGTCCCCTCACGTGGAGACCCCCCCAAGGGAGGACCACGCCAGAACCCGCACCCAGGACGAAGCAAGGCCGGTCCTGGCCTGGTTCTGGCCAGTCCTGGCCTGGTCCTGGCTGGTCCTGGCCTGGTTCTGGCCAGTCCTGGCCTGGTCCTGGCTGGTTCTGGCCTGGTCCTGGCTGGTGCTGGCTGGTCCTGGCTGGTTCTGGCCTGGTCCTGGCTGGTTCTGGCTGGTCCTGGCTGGTGCTGGCCTGGTCCTGGCTGGTTCTGGCCTGGTCCTGGCTGGTGCTGGCCTGGTCCTGGCTGGTTCTGGCCTGGTCCTGGCTGGTCCTGGCTGATGCTGGCCTGGTCCTGTCTGGGTCGTGGCTGGTCCTGGCCTGGTCCTGGCTAGTTCTGGCTGGCTCAGGCCTGGTTCCGGCTGGTCCCGGCTGGTCCCGGCTGGTCCTGGCTGGTGCAGGCTGGTCCTGGCTGGTCTTGGCTGGTTCTGGCCTGGTCCTGGCTGGTCCTGGCTGGTCCTGGCTGGTCCTGGCCTGGTCCTGGCTGGTTCTGGCTGGCTCCCTGGCTGGTCCTGGCTGGTCCTGGCTGGCCTGGTCCTGGCTGGTCTTGGCTGGTTCTGGCCTGGTCCTGGCTGGTCCTGGCTGGTCCTCGCTGGCTCTGGCTGGCTCTGGCCTGGTCCTGGCTGGTTCTGGCCTGGTTCTGGCTGGTCCTGGCCTGGTTCTGGCTGGTCCTGGCTGATCCTGGCTGGTCCTGGCTGGCTCTGGCTGGCTCTGGCCTGGTCCTGGCTCGTTCTGGCCTGGTCCTGGCTCGTTCTGGCCTGTGTGTAGCCTGGTGCTGGCTGGTTCTGGCCTGCTTCTGGCCCGGTTCTGGCCTGGTCCTGGCTGGTTTCAGCTGGTCCTGGCTGGTTCCGGCTGGTCCTGTCCTGGTCCCGGCTGGCTAAGGCCTGGTCTTGGCTGGCTCAGGCCTGGTCCTGGCTGGCTCAGGCCTGGTCCTGGCTGGTCCTGGCATCCTGGGTTCTGGCTCTGGCTAGTCCTGGCTGGTCCTGGCTGGTGATGGCTGGTTCAGGCCTGGTCCTGGCTGGTCCTGGCTGGTCCTGGCTGGCTCTGGCTGGTCCTGGCTGGCTCTGACTGGTCCCGGCTGGTCCTGGCTGGTTCTGGCCTGGTCCCAGCTGGTCCCGGCTGGTCCTGGCTGGTCCTGGCATCCTGGGTTCTGGCTCTGGCTGGTCCTGGCTGGTCCAGGCTGGTCCTGGCTGGTCCTGGCATCCTGGGTTCTGGTTCTGGCTGGTGCTGGCTGGTCGTGGCTGGTCTGGCTGGCCCTGGCTGGCCCTGGCTGGTCCTGGCATCCTGGTCACCGTGTCCCCGTGTCCCCCCCGTCCCCACAGGCCGTCGCCCCTGCTGGCGCTGCACTTCCCGGAGGGGCTGCCCAGCCCGGACCTGCCCCGCTACGGCTTCCGGCTGCCGAGTGGCCGCTACCGCGTCACCGCCCTGGTGCAGCACCGGGGCCCGGGCCGCCTGGTCAGCTGGACGGCGGCGCCCGACGGTGAGTGGCCCCGGCCCCGCCCCCTTCCTCCCCGACCCCGCCTCCTCCTTCCCCGGCCCCGCCCCTACCCTTTCCCCGGCCACGCCCCTTCCCCTCCCACAGACAGACACACACACACACACACACACACACAGACACACAGACACACACAGACACACAGGGGGGCAGGAGGGGCAGGAGGGCAGGAGGGGCTAGGACAGGAGGGCAGGAGGGGCTGGGACAGGAGGGCAGGAGGGGCTGGGCCAAGAGGGCAGGGCCAGGGGGCAGGGGGGCCAGGGCAGGGGGCAGGAGCGCATGGGGGCAGGAGGGCAGGAGGGGGCTGGGCAGGAGGGCTGGGGGCATGGGGGGGCAGGAGGGCAGGAGGGCAGGAGGGCAGGGGGCAGGAGGGCAGGGGCCAGGAGGGCAGGAGGGCAGGGGCCAGGGGAGGGCAGGAGGGCAGGAGGGGCTGGAGGGCAGGAGGGCAGGAGGGCAGGAGGGCAGGAGGGGCTGGGCCAGGAGGGCAGGAGCGCATGGGGGCAGGAGGGCAGGAGGGCAGGAGGGGCTGGGGCAGGAGGGCAGGAGGGCCAGGAGGGCAGGAGGCCAGGAGGGCAGGGGGCAGGGCAGGGGGCAGGGGGGCAGGAGGCCAGGAGGACAGGAGGACAGGAGGGCAGGAGGCCAGGAGGACAGGAGGGCAGGAGGGCAGGAGGACAGGAGGGCAGGAGGACAGGAGGACAGGAGGGTAGGAGGGGCTGGGCCAGGAGGGCAGGAGGGCAGGAGGGCAGGAGGGGCTGGGCCAGGAGGGCAGGAGTAGGCAGGAGGACAGGAGGGCAGGGGGGCAGGAGGGCAGGGGGCAGGGGGCAGGGGGGCAGGGGGGCAGGGGGCAGGGGGCAGGAGGGGCAGGAAGGGCAGGGGGGGGGGGGGCGTGCGGGAGGGTCTAACCTGCGGCCTCCCGCCCGTCCGCAGGCTCCTGGCTGGAGAGCGGCGGCCTGGGTGGTGGCCGTGCCCGGAAGCGCCCCGCGTGCCCGGTGCCGCCCGCCGAGATGCAGCTCGTGTTCTGGGAGAGGCAGCCGGGGGCCGCCACCCCGGGGGCCACCATCCCGGGGGACACCATGCCAGGGGCTGCCACCCCGGGGACCACCACCCCGGGGGACACCACCCTGGGGACCATCTCCCCGGGGGCCACCATCCTGGGGGACAGGCCAGCCGCGGGGGCCACCAGCCCGGGGGACAGACCAGTTGCTGGTGACATCACCCTGGGGGACACCATCCCGGGGGCTGCCACCCCGGGGGCCACCATCCCGGGACACCATGCCAGGGGACACCGCCCCAGGGGACGGGCCAGCCGCGGGGGACACCACCCCAGGGGACGCCACCCCGGAGATCATCATCCCAGAGACCATCATTCCGGGGACCATCACCCCGGGGGACGGGCCAGCTGCTGGTGACATCACCCCGGGGGACGCCACCCCGGGGACCATCACCACCACCCCGAGGGACGGGCCAGCTGCAGGGGACACCACCCCGGGGGCCACCATCCCGGGGATCATCACCCTGGGGGACAGGCCAGCCGCGGGGGACAGGACAGTTGCTGGTGACATCACCCCGGAGACCATCATCCCAGGGGACAGGCCAGCCGCGGGGGACAGGACAGTTGCTGGTGACATCACCCCGGAGACCATCATCCCAGGGACCATCACCCCAGGGGACAGGCTAGCCACGGAGGCCACCAGCCCAGGGGCCACCAGCCCGAGGGACAGGCCAGCCGCGGGGGCCACCATCCCAGGGGACCGGCCAGCCGCGGGGGCCACCATCCCAGGGGACAGGACAGTTGCTGGTGACACCACCCCAGGGGACGCCCTCCCGGGGACCATCACCATCACCCCGGGGGACAGGCCAGCTGCGGGGGCCACCAGCTCTGGGGACACCACCCCGGGGACCATCATTGGGGACAGGCCAGCCGCAAGGCCCTCGGTGCCTTGCCCCGCACATCTGGACAGCGTCCCCCCGGGGCCCTTGGTCCCCGACCCCGCACATCTGGACAGCGTCCCCCCGGGGCCCTTGGTCCCTCGCCCCGCACATCTGGACGCCGTCCCTGTCCCCGCACATCTGGACAGCGTCCCCCCGGGGCCCTCGGTCCCTGACCCCGCACATCTGGACGCCGTTCCCCCAGGGCCCTCGGTCCCTGACCCCGCACATCTGGACAGCGTCCCCGGGCCCTGACCCCGACCCGCTGGACACTGGACAGCGTCCCCGGGCCCCTCGGTCCCGACCCGCACATCTGGACAGCGTCCCTCCGGGGCCCTCAGTCCCTGATCCCGCACATCTGGACGCCGTCCCCCTGGGGCCCTCAGCACATCTGGACAGCGTCCCCCCGGGGCCCTCCGTCCCCGACCCTGCGCATCTGGACGCCGTCCCTGACCCCGCACATCTGGACAGCGTCTCCCCGGGGCCCTCCGTCCCCGACCCTGCGCATCTGGACGCCGTCCCTGACCCCGCACATCTGGACAGCGTCCCCCCGGGGCCCTTGGTCCCTGACCCTGCACATCTGGACAGCGTCCCCCCGGGGTCCTTGGTTCCTCCCCCCGCACATCTGGATGCCATCCCTGACCCCGCCCATCTGGACAGCATCATCCCGCCCCCCTCCGCCCCCGGGACGGTCCAGGGGCCCATCACTGCGCAGAGCAGCCACCACCACCGCCTGCCGGGCCAGCCTGGGTGCCTGCTGGAGGACCATCCTCATAGCCTCCTGGAGGGCCAGCCTGGGACCCTGGAGGACCATCCTCATAGCCTGCTGGAGGGCCAGCCTGGGACCCTGGAGGACCATCCTCATAGCCTGCTGGAGGACCATCCTGCTGATCTGATGAAGGTCCAGCCTGGGTGCTTGGAGGACCATCCTGCTGATCTGATGGAGGTCCAGCCTGGGTTCCTGGAGGACCATCCTGCTGATCTGATGGAGGGCCAGCCTGGGCACCTGCTGGAGGTCCATCCTGGGCACCTGGAGGACCATCCTGCTGATCTGATGGAGGGCCAGCCTGGGCACCTGCTGGAGGGCCAGCCTGGGCACCTGGAGGACCATCCTGCTGAGCCTGATGGAGGGCCAGCCTGGGCACCTGCTGGAGGACCATCCTGCTGATCTGATGGAGGGCCAGCCTGGGCGCACGGAGGACCTGCCTGGGACCCTGGAGGACCAGCCTGCTGATCTGCTGGACCAGTTTACTGACGGGTGGGAGGACCATCCTCCTGGCCTGCTGGAGCAGCCTGGGGGCCTGCTGGAGCACCATCTTGGCGCCCTGTTGGACGACAAAGCTGCTGGCCTGCTGGAGCACCATCCTGCTGACCTGCTGGAGGAGCACCATGCCCCCATGCTGGGGGACCATCCTGCTGCCCTGTTGGAGGACCATCCCGCCCCGCTGGAGGAGCACTGTGCCCCCCTGCTGGAGGACCATCTTGGCGCCCTATTGGAGGACAAAGCTGCTGACCTGCTGGAGGACCATCCCCCACTGCTGGAGGACCATCTTGGCGACCTGTTGGAGGACCATCCCGCCCTGTTGGAGCACCGTCCCGCCCTCTTGGAGGAGCACTGTCCACCCCTGGAAGAGCACCGTCCTGCCCTCTTGGAGGAGCACCATTCCCCCCTGCTGGAGGAGCACCGTCCCCCCATGCCGGAGCACCGACCCGCACTCGCCCTGCAGGCCTCCCCGGCCGCCGGTTCGAGCCCCGCGTCCCCGCTGCCCAGCCCGGCCCCGGGGCAAGCGGGCGGCCCCGAGCGGCCCCGGCCCCAGCGGCGGCAGCGGCGGCGGGGGAGAGGGGGAGGAGGAGGGGAGGAGGGCGAGGCCCGCGCCGGCCGAGGAGCCCGCCTTCCGGGGCCGCAGCTGGCTGCCGGGGCTGCTGGGCCGCCGCGGCGCCTCCGCCCTCCTGCCGCCCCGCACGCTCGAACCCGCGCCCGGAGCCAAGGGGGCACGCGGCTTCGCGGGCTTCCGGGTCCGCGGGGGCGGGGCTGGAGGCGGGGCCGGCGGGGAGGGGAGGAGCGGGCGGCCCCACTGTCTTATCGCCGCCCAGAGCCCTGCGGGAGAGGGCGGGACTGGAAGAGAGGGCGTGGTCAGCGGAGAGGGGCGGGGCGGGCGGCCGTCGTGTCCTATGGCCGCCCAGAGCGCTCGGGGAGAGGGCGTGGCCGGAGGAGGGGGCGTGGTCTGGACTGAGGGGCGGGCCGGGCAGCTCCCAACTCCTATTGCCCAGCGTGCTGCTGGAGGGCGTGGTCCAGAAGGTGAGGGCGTGGCCTGGACCAAGGGGCGGAGCGGGCGGCCCCACTGTCCGATAGCCGCCCAGGGCGCTGCGGGAGGGGGCGTGGCCTCGGGAGGGGGCGGGGCCGCGCAGGAGGACCAGGTCCGCCGGCTCCGCCTTCGCCTGCTGAGGACGCTGCGCGCCAAGAGGAGGCGCCTGGCCGCGCTGGGGGGGGCGGCCCCGGGGACCCTGGGTTCCGCGGGACACACGGACATCGCTGACGTCACCCGACACACGGACAGGCCCGGACACACGGACATCAGAGTCCCAGCGGAGGCCCCGGCCCTCACAGCCCCTGCGGACATCACGGACATCACGGAGGGCTTCCGGGAGGAGGTGGCGCAAATCACGGACATCACAGCCCCCGCGGGCATCACAGAGGGCTTCCCGGAGGAGGCGGAGCCCCTCGTGGACTTCACAGACATCATGGCCCCCGCGGGCATCACGGAAGGCTTCCCGGAGGAGGCGGCGCCCCTCGTGGACTTCACGGACATCACGGCCCCCGCGGGCATCACGGAGGGCTTCCCGGGGGAGGCGGCGGACCCCGCCGTGGGCGCGCTGCTGCGGGAGCTGCGCAGGCAGGCGGAGCTGGCGGGGGACGGGGAGGACGGGGAGGACGCGCTGGCCGAGCTGCTGGCGCCCGCAGCGGCGCCGCCACAGCCCTACTGGGAGCTGCGGGACTGCACGCCCGCGCCCTCGCCGCAGCCCCTCCCCCTCGACCCCGAGCCCCTCAGTGTCCCCCTCCCCCTCGGCGACCCCCTCAGTGTCCCCCTCCCCCTCGGCCTCTCCCTGGGCGACAGCCTGTTCCTGACCTGACCCCGGAGTAAAGCCCGGACCCCGCTGTCGCCTCCACAGCCTCCTCCCTGTGTGCGCGTGGGGGGGGAGGGGGAAGAGAGCTATCTATCATCTATCTATCATCTATCTGTCATCTATCTGTCATCTATCTATCATCTATCTATCATCTATCTATCATCTATATCATCTATCTATCATCTATCATCTATCTGTCATCTATCTATATCATCTATCTATCATCTATCATCTATTTATCTATCATCTATCATCTATCTATCACCTATCTGTCATCTATCTATCATATATCTATCATCTATCTGTCATCTATCAATCATCTATCATATCTATCTATCATCTATCTATCATCTATCTATCATCTATCATCTATCTCATCTATCTATCATCTATCATCTATCATTTATCATCTATCATTTATCATCTATCATTTATCTATCATCTATCTATCTATCATCATCTATCTCATCTATCATCCATCTATCATCTATCATCTATCATCTATCTATCATCTATCATCTATCTCATCTATCATCTATCTATCATCTATCTATCTATCATCTATCATCTCTATCATCTATCATCTATCAATCATCTATCATCTATCTGTCATCTATCATCTATCATCTATCTATCATCTATCTATCTGTCATCTATCATCTATCTATCATCTATCATCTATCTATCTGTCATCTATCATCTATCTATCATCTATCATCTATCATCTATCTCATCTATCATCCATCTATCATCTATCTATCATCTATCTATCATCTATCATCTATCTATCACCTATCTGTCATCTATCTATCATCTATCTATCATCTATCTGTCATCTATCAATCATCTATCATATCTATCTATCATCTATCTATCATCTATCATCTATCTCATCTATCTATCATCTATCAATCATCTATCTATCATCTATCAGTCATCTATCATCTATCATCTATCATTTATCATCTATCATTTATCATCTATCATTTATCTATCATCTATCTATCATCATCTATCATCTATCATCCATCTATCATCATCTATCATCTATCATCTATCTCATCTATCTATCATCTATCAATCATCTATCTATCATCTATCAGTCATCTATCATCTATCATCTATCATTTATCATCTATCTATCATTTATCATCTATCATTTATCTATCATCTATCTATCATCATCTATCTCATCTATCATCCATCTATCATCATCTATCATCTATCATCTATCTATCATCTATCATCTATCTCATCTATCATCTATCATCTATCTATCATCTATCTATCTATCATCTATCATCTATCAATCATCTATCATCTATCTGTCATCTATCATCTATCATCTATCTATCATATATCATCTATCATCTATCTATCTGTCATCTATCATCTATCTATCATCTATCTATCATCTATCATCTATCTCATCTATCATCCATCTATCATCTATCTATCATCTATCATCTATCTATCATCTATCATCTATCTCATCTATCATCCATCTATCATCTATCATCTATCTATCATCTATCTATCATCTATCTACCATCTATCATCTATCTATCATCTATCATCATCTATCATCTATCTATCTCTATCTATCTATCATCCATCTATCATCTATCTATCATCTATCATCCATCTATCATCCATCTATCATCTATCTATCATCTATCTATCATCTATCTATCATCTATCATCCATCATCTATCTATCATCTATCATCCATCTATCATCTATCTATCATCTATCATCTATCATCTCTATCATCTATCATCTATCTCATCTATCATCCATCTATCATCTATCATCTATCATCCATCTATCATCTATCATCTATCTATCATCTATCATCCATCTATCATCTATCTATATCTATCACCTATCTATCATCTATCTATCATCTATCTATCATCTATCATCTATCAATCATCTATCTATCATCTATCTATCATCTATCATCTATCTCATCTATCATCTATCTATCATCTATCATCTATCATCTATCTATCATCTATCTATCATCTATCTACCATCTATCATATCTATCATCTATCTATCATCTATCTATCATCTATCTACCATCTATCATCTATCTATCATCTATCATCTATCTGGGATGGTGGGAGGACGCAGGTCGGGGAGGAAGGACCCAGGATGGGGTGGGAGGACGCAGGGTGGGGAGGGGGGATGCAGGGCGGGGAGGGGGGATGCAGGGCGGGGAGGGGGGATGCAGGGCGGGGAGGGGGGACCCAGGGATGGGGAGGGAGGATGCAGGGCGGGAGGGGGACCCGGGATGGGGAGGGAGGGAGGAGGCGTCCTGGCAGCTCCCATCCATCATCTGGGTCCTGCTGGAGGCCGCAGCGGCGGAGGGCTGGTCTCCATGGCAACCTGGAGCGCTGGGGTGGCCTGAGGTGGGTGACGGGTCCCCGCTGGGGGGCGTCCTGGGGGGTGACGGGCCCCTGTTGGGGTGTCCTGGGGGGGTGACGGGCCCCTGTTGGGGTGTCCTGGGGGTGACGGGCCCCTGTTGGGGTGTCCTGGGGGGGTGACGGGCCCCCGGGGTCCGGGATGGCACCCTCGGCTGTGAGCTGGCCCAGTGGGCGGGGCCTGAGCTCACGATCGTGGGCGGGGCCAGGGTCCCCGGGGAAGGAGGAAGTGAAGGAGGAAGAGGAGAGGGAGGAGGAGGAGTGGAGGAGGAGGAGGAGGAGAGGAGGAGGAGGAGGAGGAGGAAGAGGAGGAGGAGGAGGAGGAGGAAAAGGAGGAAGGGGTGGAGGAGGAGGAAGAGGAGAAGGAGAAGAAAGTGGAGGAGGAGAAGGAGGAAGGGGCGGAGGGGGAGGAGGGAGAGAAGGAGGAGGAAGAGGGTGGACTCGGGAACCCGCCTTCCTCCTGGCACAGGTTCAGGGTTCCTGCAGCTGACCTGAGGGCCCCGACCTTGTGCCCCATTGTTCTTGGCCCCTCCCCCCCACCCTCCCCATTACCCTCCCCATCATTTCTTTCCTCCGTCACCCCCCATCATTCCCTGTCCCTCTCCTGTCCTCCCTGTCCCTCTCCTGTCCTCCCTGTCCCTCGCCTTTCCTCCCTGTCCCTCGCCTGTCCTCCCTATCCCTCTCCTGTCCTCCCTGTCTCTCTCCTGTCCTCCCTGTCCCTCTCCTGTCCACCCTGTCCCCCCTGTCCCTCTCCTGTCCCCCTGTTCCTCTCCTGTCCTCCTTGTCCTCTCCTGTCCTCCTTGTCCTCTCCTGTCCTCCCTGTCCGTCTCCTGTCCTCCCTGTCCCTCTCCTGTCCTCCCTGTCCCTCTCCTGTCCCCCCTGTTCCTCTCCTGTCCTCCTTATCCCTCTCCTGTCCTCCCTGTCCTCTTGTCCTCCTTGTCCTCTCCTGTGCTCCCTGTCCCTCACCTGTCTTCCCTGTTCCTCTCCTGTCCCCCTGTCCCTCTCCTGTCCCCACCTGTCCCTCTCATCCCCCTCCCCCATCCCCCTCCTGCTCCTCTCCCCATCCCTCTCCCCCTCCCCTGTCCCTCCTCCTCTCTCCCCCCCCCCTCATCATCCCTCCCCATCCCCATCAGCCTCCCCCTCCCCATCCCCTCCCCCCTCCTCATCACCCTTCCCATCACCCTCCCCCTCATCACCCTCCCCTCCCCATCACCCTCCCCCTCCTCATCACCCTCCCCATCACCCTCCCCCTCCCCATCACCCTCCCCCTCCTCATCACCCTCCCCATCACCCTCCCCCTCCTCATCACCCTCCCTCTGTTCCCTCCCCTCCTCATCACCCTCCCTGTTCCCTCACCCCCTCCCTTTCACCCTCCCCCTTCCCCCCTCCTTTTCCCCTCCCCATCACCCTCCCCATCACCCTCCCCATCACCCTCCCCTCCTCACCCCCCATCACCCTCCCCATCTGCCTCCCCCTCATCACCCTCTCCCTCCCCTTCTCAATCCCCTCCCCTCCTCAATCCCCTTCCCTTCCTCATCTCCCTCCCCTCCCCTCCCCATCCTCCTCCCCCCCTTCATCACCCTCCCCATCAGCCTCCCCCTCCTCATCACCCTCCCCATCACCCTCTCCATCATTCTCCCCTTCCCTCCTCATCACCCTCCCCCTCCCATCACCCTCCTCATCACCCTCCCCTCCCCTTAGTCTCCCCCTCCCCTCCTCATCACCCTCATCACCCTCCCCTTCATTCTCCCCTTCCCCTCCTCATCACCCTCCCCATCACCCTCTCCCTCCTCCTCCTCCTCATCACTCTCCCCATCATTCTCTCCCTCCTCCTCCTCCTCACCCTCCCCATCACCCTCTCATCCCCTCCCCTCATCCTCCTCCTCTCCTCATCCCCTCCCCATCATTCTCCCCTCCCCCTCCTCACCCCTCCCCATCACCCTCTCCCTCCTCCCCCCCCCTCCTCATCACTCTCCCCATCATTCTCTCCCTCCTCCTCCTCCTCACCCTCCCCATCACCCTCTCTCTCATCCCCCTCCCCCTCATCCTCCTCCCCCTCATCCTTCCCCTCCCCCTCCTCCCCTCTCCCTCATCACCCTCCCCATCACCCTCCCCCTCCTCATCACCCTCCCCATCAGCCTCCCCCTCATCACCCTCCCCCACTATCATTCTGATGGGAATATGGAGGAGGGGGGATGGGGAGGGGGATGGGAGGGGAGCCTGAGGGGAGGGGAGGGGGGGGAAGGGAGGAGGGGGGGGGTCATCCCCAGCAGAGGGAGAAGGGCAGCCTCAGGGGACACTGTCCAGGCCCCGCTGGAAGAGGCCATCCCAGCGCCTCCCCTCCTGAGGTCCCCACCCCATCGCCTCCGTCAGCGTCACCTGGGAGAGGGACAGGGTGGACATAGGACAGGGAGGACAGGAGAGGGACAGGGTGGACATGGGACAGGGAGGACAGGAGAGGGACAGGGTGGACATAGGACAGGGAGGACAGGAGAGGGACGGGATGGACATAGGAGGACAGGAGAGGGACAGGGGGGGACATAGGACAGGGTGGACATAGGAGGACAGGAGGGAGGACAGGAGAGGGACAGGGTGGACATAGGAGGACAGGAGGGAGGACAGGAGAGGGACAGGTTGGACATAGGAGGACAGGAGAGGGACGGGATGGACATAGGACAGGAGAGCGACAGGATGGACAGGGTAGACAGGAGAGGGACAAGATGGACAGGAGAGGGATGGGGGACAGGAGAGGGACAGGGAGGACAGGTGAGGGACAGGATGGACAGGTTAGAGACAGAAGGACAGGAGAGGACAGGAGAGTGACAGGGTGGACAGGAGAGGGACAGGGAGGACAGGAGAGGGACAGGGAGGACAGGATAGACAGGAGGACAGGTGAGGGACAGGATGGACATAGGACAGGAGAGGGACAGGAGGGACAGGGAGGACAGGAGAGGGACACGGGGGGACAGGAGAGGGACAGGATAGACAGGAGAGGGACAGGGTGGACAGGAGAGGGACAGGAGAGTGACAGGGTGGAAGGAGAGGAGAGGGAGGACAGGAGAGGGACAGGGTGGACAGGAGAGGGACAGGAGAACAGGAGAGGGACAGGGTGGACAGGGAGGACAGGAGTGGAGGAGAGGGACAGGGACAGGAGAGGGACAGGGTGGACAGGAGAGGGACAGGGTGGACAGGAGAGGGACAGGGTGGACAGGAGAGGGACAGGGTGGACAGGAGAGGGACAGGGAGGACAGGAGAGGGACAGGGTGGACAGGATAGACAGGAGGACAGGGTGGACAGGAGAGGGACAGGGTGGAAAGGAGAGGGAAAAGGAAGAAAGGAAAGGGACAGGATAGAGACAAGAGGGACAGGAGAGGGACAGAAGAGGGACAGGGTGGACAGGAGAGGGACAAAATGGACAGGAGGAACAGGGAGCACAGAAGAGGGACAGGGTGGACAGGGAGGACAGGAGAGGGACAGGGTGGACAGGAGAACAGGACAGGGTGGGCAGGAGAGGGACAGGGAGGACAAGAGTGGGAGCACAGGAGAACAGAATAGACAGGAGTGCGACAGGAGAACAGGGTGGACAGGAGAGGTACAGGGTGGACAGGAGAGGGACAGGGAGGGACAGGATAACCCTCGTGTGGGCCTTCCGGCTCAGAGCGTCGGCTGCCCTTCCGGAGGCCCCGAGTTCGAATCCCGCGGCCGCCTGTGTGATGGGATCCGGCGCCTGTGGGGTGGAAACATCCCGGAGCCTGGTCGTCCCGGGTCACGGCACGATCAGCCTGGTGGTTCCCGGGCTCTGGGGAGCAGCGGGGACCTTGTCTGCTGCGTGCAAACTCAGGCTGCAGCGTGCAAACTCAGGCTGCTGCATGCAGACACAAGCTGCTGCATGCATCAAGCTGCAGCATGCAAACTCAAGCTGCATGCAAACTCAGGTTGCAGCATGCAAACTCAGGCTGCAGGATGCAAACTCAAGCTGCATGCAAACTCAGGCTCCATGCAAACTCAAGCTGCTGCATGCATCAAGCTGCAGTGTGCAAACTCAAGCTGCATGCAAACTCAGGCTGCAACATGCAAACTCAAGCTGCATGCAAACTCAGGCTGCAGCGTGCAAACTCAGGCTGCAATGTGCAAACTCAAGCTGCATGCAAACTCAGGCTGCTGCATGCATCAAGCTGCAGTGTGCAAACTCAAGCTGCATGCAAACTCAGGCTGCAACATGCAAACTCAAGCTGCATGAAAACTCAGGCTGCAGCGTGCAAACTCAGGCTGCAACGTGCAAACTCAAGCTGCAGCGGCAAACTCAAGCTGCTGCATGCATCAAGCTGCAGTGTGCAAACCAAGCTGCATGCAAACTCAGGCTGCAACATGCAAACTCAAGCTGCATGCAAACTCAGGCTGCAGCGTGCAAACTCAGGCTGCAGCGTGCAAACTCAAGCTGCTGTGTGCAAACTCAGGATGCAGCGTGCGAGGTCAGGCTGCAGCGTTGAATCTCATGCTGCTCCATGCAAGGTCATTCTGCTGTGTGCAAACTGAAGCTGCAGCATGCAAACTCAGGCTGCAGCGGCAAACTCAAGCTGCAGCGTGCAAACTCAGGCTGTAGCGTGCAAACTCAGGCTGTAGCGTGCAAACTCAGGCTGCTCCATGCGAGGTCATTCTGCTGCGTGCAAACTCAAGCTCCTGCATGCAAACTCAAGTTGCAGCATGCAAACTCAAGCTGCAGCGTGCAAACTCAGGCTGCTGCATGCGAGGTCATTCTGCTGTGTGCAGGGCCAGGCTGCTGCATGCAAACTCAAGCTGCGTGCAAACTCAAGCTGCTGCGTGCAAGGCCAGCTGCAGCATGCAAACTCAGGCTGCTGCGTGCAGACTCAAGCTGCAGCGTGCAAACTCAGGCTGCAGCGTGCAAACTCAGGCTGCTGCATGCGAGGTCAAGCTGCTGCATGCATCAAGCTGCAGCGTGCAAGGCCAGGCTGCAGCGTGCAAACTCAGGCTGCTGCGTGCGAGGTCATTCTGCAGCGTGCAAACTCAGGCTGCAGCGGCAAACTTAGGCTGCAGCGGCAAACTCAGGCTCCTGCATGCAAACTCAGGCTGCAGCGTGCAAACTCAGGCTGCTGCATGCAAACTCAAGTTGCAGCGTGCAAACTCAGGCTGCAGCATGCAAAATCAGGCTGCTGCTTCTCCTTGGCCTCCCAGACCAATCTGGGCGCGCACAGCAGCATCTCTTTAAACGTCTTGTGTGTGCGCATGCGCGTGCGTGATCCGTCACGCACCGGAAATACCCAGGAGCGGGGTCGGGGCTGCCCCCCCGAGGGGTCGCGACCCACAGGCTGAGAACCGCCCGGGGGTCCAGGCGCCACAGAGCGCAGAGAGCCAGTCCTCGGCCTCAGCAGCTGCCGCCCGACCAAACGCCTCAGGCTGGACGAGGGGAGGGGAGGGGAGGACAAGGGAGGGCAGGAGAGGGGAGGGGGAAGGGGGAGGGGACAGAGGGAAGGGGAGAGAGGAGAAGGGAGAGAGGGGAGGGGAGGAGATCATCATCATCCACCATCATCATCATCATCCATCATCATCATCATCCATCATCCATCATCATCATTATCCATCATCATCATCATCCATCCATCATCCATCATCATCATCCATCATCATCATCATCCATCATCCATCATCATCATTATCCATCATCATCATCATCCATCCATCATCCATCATCATCATCCATCATCATCATCATCCATCATCCATCATCATCCATCATAATCATTATCATCATCATCCATCATCATCATCATCCATCCATCATCATCATCCATCATCATCATCCATTATCAATCACCATCCATCATCATCATCCATCCATCATCATCATCATCATCATCATCATCATCCCCATAATCCACCATCATCATCCATCATCCTCATCATCCATCATCATCATCATCATCATCCACCAACCATCATCCATCATCATCCATCATCCATCATCATCATCATCATCATCATCATCATCCATCCATCATCCATCATCATCATCATCATCCATCATCATCCATCATCATCATCATCATCATCATCCATCATCCACCCATCATCCATTCATTCATTCACACATCATTCGTTCACCCAGCCTGTGTGTCCGCTCTTCTGTGCCCCATGATGTGCCCAATGGACTTTCCCAATAGAAGTGGAGAAGCAGAGGGACCAGGGGCCTGGAGGAGGAGGGAGGGAAGGGAGGGTGGGGGTGGGCGGTGATGGGGCGGGGGCCGAGGCGGGGCTACGAGGGGGATAAACTGTAATTAACGTAAAAAATGAAGAACAAAGGGAAGAAACAAATGAAATGGAGGACAGTCAGGACACGGGTGTTTGGGTGCTGAATTCTCCTCCTCCTCCTCCTTCTTCCTTCATCTCCTTCTCTTCCTTCGCCTCCTCCTTCACCTCCTTCTCTTTCTCCTCCTCCTCCTCCTCCTCCCTCCTCCTCCTTCTCCTCTTTCTTCTTCTCCTCATTCACCTTCTCCTCCTCCTTCTCTTCTTTCTCCCTCCTCCTCTTTCTCCTCCTTCTCCTCCTCCACCTCCTTCTCCTCTTTTTCTTTCTCCTCCTTCTCCTTCTCTGCCTCTTCCTTCTTCTCTTCCTTCTCCTCCTCCACCTCTCCTCCTCCTCCTCCTCCTCCTCCTCCTCCTTCTCCTTTTCTCCTCATTCTTCTCTCCTCCTTCTCTGCCTCCTCCTCTTTCTCTCTCTACCCCTCCTCCTTCTCCACCTCCCTCTCCTTCTCCTCTTTCTCCTTCTCCTCCTTCTCCTCCACATTCTCCTCCTTCTCCTCCTCTTCCTTCTTCTCTTTCTTCTCCTCCTTCCTCTTCCTCTTCCTCCTTCTCCTCCTCTTCCTCCTTTTCCTCCTTCTCCTCCTCCTCCTCTTCCTTCTCCTCCTCCTCCTTTTCCTCTTTCTCCTCATTCTTCTCTCCTCCTTCTCTGCCTCCTCCTCTTTCTCCCTCTACCTCCTCCTCCTTCTCCACCTCCCTCTCCTTCTCCTCTTTCTCCTTCTCCTCCTTCTCCTCCACATTCTCCTCCTTCTCTCCTCTTCCTTCTTCTCTTTCTTCTCCTCCTTCCTTCTCTTCCTCCTTCTCCTCCTCTTCCTCCTTTTCCTCCTTCTCCTCCTCCTCCTCTTCCTTCTCCTCCTCCTCTTTTCTTTCTCCTCCTTCTCCTTTTCCTCCTTCTCCTCCTTCTCCATCCTCCTCCTTCTCCTCCTCCTCTCTTCCTCTTTTTTTCTTCTCTTCCTTCTCCTCCCACCTCCTTCCTCCTCCTCCTTCTCCTCCGTCACCATCTCTCCTCCTTCTTCTCCTCCTCCTCCACCTCCTTCTCCTCCTCTTCTTCTCCTCTTCCTTCTCCTCCTCCTCCTCCTTCTCCTCCTCTTCCTTCTCCTCTTCCTTCTCCTCCTCCTTCTCCTCCTCCACCTCCTTCTCCTCTTTCTCCTTCTCCTCCCTCCACCTTCTCCTCTTCCTCCTCCTTCTCCTCCTCTCCTTCTCTTCATTCTCCTTCGCCTCCTCCTCTTTCTCCTCCTCCTCCACCTCCTTCTCTCCTCCTCCTCCTCCTTCTCCTCCTCCTTTTCCTCTCTGCCTCCTCCTTCTTCTCCTCTCCCTCCTCCTCCACCTCCTTCTCCTTCTCCTCTTTCTCCTTCTCCTCCTCCCTCTTTCTCCTTTTCCTCCTCCTCCTCCACCTTCTCCTCCTCCTCCACCTCCTTCTCCTCTTCCTTCTCCTCCTCCGCCTCCCTCCTCCTCCCTCCTCATCCTCCTTCTCGTCCCTTCCCTCCTCCTCCTTCTCCTCTTTCTTCTCCTCCTCCTTCTCCTTCTCCTCCTTCTCCTTTTCCTCCACCTTTTCCTTCTCCCCTTCTCCTCCTCTTCCTCCTCGTTCTCCTCCTCCTCCTTGTTCTCCTTCTCCTACTACTCCTTCTCTTCGTTCTCCTTCGCCTCCTCTTCCTCTTTCTCCTTCTCCTTCTACTCCTCCACCTCCTTCTCCTCTTTCTCCTTCTCTTCCACCTTCTCCTCCTCCTTCTCCTCCTCCTTCTTCTCCTTCTACTCCTCCTCCTTTTCCTCGTTCTCCTTTTTCTCCTCCTCTTTCTCCTTCTCCTCCTCTTTCTCATTCTCCTCGTTCTCCTTCTCCTTCTCCTCCTCCTTCTCCTCCTCCTCCTTCTCCTCCTTTTTCCCCAATGTAACACATGGTGGTGGCCACCCGTGGTGAGGAACAGCGCAGCCTGTGTCACACAGATGCTTTCCTCTGGGTTATGCTCTTCCTGGAAGGTTGAGGCCAAACCGCACATCCAGTCACTTTGTTGAATAATAATCAGAAAGGAAGGAATTAAAGAAAGAAAAAGAGGAAGGAGGAGGGGGGCAAGGGGAGGAGGGAAGATGCAAGGGGGAGAGAGGAAGAGAAGGAGAGGAGAAACAGGAGGAGGAGAAAAAGGAGGAAGAGGAGGAGGAGAAGGAGGAGATAAAGAAGGAGGAGGAAGAGGAGGAGAAGGAAGAAGAGGAGGAGATGGAGAATGAGAAGGAAGAAGGAGGAGAAGAAAAAGAAGGAAGAGGAGGAGAAGGAGGAGGAGGAGAAAGGAAAAGAAGGAGAAAAAGGAGGAAGGAGGAGGAGGTGGAGGAGAGGGAGGAGGGGAGGAGGAGGGAGGAGGGAGGAGGAAGGAGGGAGGAGGAGGAGGAGGAGGAGGAGGAGGAGGAGGAGGAGAGGAGGGAGGAGGAGGAGGAGGAGGAGGAGGAGGAGGAGGAGGAGAAGGAGGAGAGGAGGAGAAGGGAGAAGGAGGAAGGAAGGAGGAGGAGGAGGAGGAGGAGGAGGAGGAGAAAGAGGAGGTGGAGGAGAAGGAGGAGAAGAAGGAGGAGGAGGAGAAGGAGGGAGGAGAAGGAGGAAGGAGGAGCAGAAGGAGGAAGGGGGGAGGGGCCGCAGCCCTGAGTCATGGGCGGTGGTGATGGTGAAAGCCCAGCCCGGGCCAGGCACTTCCCCTTTCCGCAGTGGAGGCTGAGGTCCCGGCCAGGGCAGGTCGGTCTTGTTGTTGGAGGATCTCCTGTCGGGGGAGGGGACACCCAGGGCCAAGCATGGATCAGGAGGCCGTGGGCAGCGTGGTTCTCCTGGTCATCGTCACCCTCATCAGCGTGGTCCAGAACGGTGAGCCCTCCTCCGCCCCTCTGTGCTCCCTTCCCCAGGGCTTGGGTGGGGGGGAGGGGAGGAGAGGAGAGCCCTGGAGGAGGAAGCTCGCCCTCCCCGCCTGGGCCTCCCTCTCTCCCCGCTTCGGAGGAGACATCAAGATGCCTGGCCTCAGGGTGGGGTGGCCCTTCCCTCCCCTCCCCTCTCCTCCCCCCAGCCGGGGAGACCTGGGAAGGGGGTGTCCGGGAACCCCTGCTCTGCTTATCTCTTGTCTGTCTGTCTGTCTGTGCATTCATCCATTCATCTATCATCTATCTGTCTATCTCTCATCTCTCATCTATCTATGTATCTATGTATCTCTCATCTATCAATCATCATCTATCTATCATCATCTATCTATCTATTATCTATCATCTATTTATCACCTATCTATCATCTATCTATCCATAATTTATCTATCGTCTATCTATCATCTATCATCTGTCTATCATCTATCTATCATCTATCATCTATCTATCTATCTATTTATCTATCATCTATCATCTATCTATCTATTTCTCATCTATTTATCTCTCATCTATCTATCATCTATCTATCTCTCATCTATCATTCATCTATCTATTTATCTCTCATCATCTATCATTTATCTATTTCATCTCTCATCTATCTATCTCTCATTTATCTATCTATCTCTCATCTATCTCTCTTATCTATCTCTCATCTATTTATCTATCTATCATACCTATCTATCATCTATCTATCATCTGTCTATCATCTATCTATCTATCTGTCATCTGTTTATCATCCATCTATCTATCATCTATCTATCATCCATCTATCATCTATCTATCAATCTATCATCTATCATTTATCATCTATCATCTATCTATCATCTATCTATCATCAATCATCTATCTATCTATCATGTATCTATCAATCTATCTATCTATCTATCTATCTATCTATCTATCTATCTATCTCTCATCCATCCATCAATCTATGTCTGCCTGTCCCGACCCGCAGGACTTCAATGGCTTCCTCAAGAGGGGGTTGGTGGAAAGAATGGGGCGGGGGTGGGGGTGGAGGGGAGGACAAGAGACCCGGGAAATGAAGCCGAGGCTGCTTGTCTGATCAAGGCCTCGTTCATTACAGACAGACAGACAGACGGACATTCTCACAGATCCATCCCCCGTGACCTAGGGTCCTAGGGGACTCTTTCACCGAATGGCTTTAGGTCTTCCACTCAATGGCTTTGGCTTCAGTAAACGGCTCTGGCTCCCGGCATCCTCCTGTTCCCTGTCACCCATCTGTCCGGGGTGGGGTAGGGGAGGTCCCCGTGTTGCCGTCCACCTCGTGAGGACCCGGGTTTGGGGCAGACGCCCTGTCGCCTCGAAGGTTCCGCTCGCTCAGGGCTTGCCCGGCTGGTTCCGAACCCGGGCTCCTCGGGCAGCTGAGAGGCTGGGGTGTCCCTCTCGGGCCCGTGTGTGGACACAGAGGCTGGGGTCCTAGGGTGAGCCCGGAGCCAGGCTTCCCCTCGGCACACCCCCCAGTCAGGGAGGCCCTCCCCTCCCCTCATCTATCCCCTCCCCTCCCCTCCCCCCTCCTCCCCTCTCCTCTCCCCTCCTCTCTCCTTTCCCCTCCCCTCCCCCTCCCCTCCCCTCCTCTCCCTCCTCTGTCCTTTCCCCTCCCCTCCCCCTCCTTCCCCTCCCCCCCTCCCTCCCCACCTCTTCTCACCTCCCCTTTCTTCCCCTCCCCTCCTCTCCCCCTCTTCTCTCCTCCCCCTTCCTCCCCCCCCTCCTCTCCCTCCTCTCCTCTCCTCCCTCCCCCCTCCTCCCTCTCTCCCTCTCTCCCCCTCTCTCTCTCCCTCCCCTCTCTCTCTCCTCTCTCCCCCCCTCCTCTCTCCCCTCCTCTCCCCTTCCCTCCCCTCCTCTCCTCTCTCCCCTCCTCTCCTCTCTCCCCTCCCCTCCCTACTCCTTCTCCCCTCCCCCCTCCCATTCTCTCCTCTTGCCTCCCCTCCCCTCCTCTTCTCTTCCCTCCTCCTCTCCTCTCCCTCTCCTCCCCTCCCCTCCTCTCCCCTTCCCTCCTCTCTTCTCCTCTCCTCTCCCCTCCCCTTCCTTCCTCCTTCTCCTCCCATCCCTTCCCCTCCCCTCCTCTCTCCTCCCCTCATTTCCCCCCCCCTCCTCTCCCTCTCTCCCCCTCCCTCCTCTCCTCTCCTCTCCCCTCTTTCCTCTCCTCTCTCCTTCCCTCATCTCCCCTCTCCTCCCCTCATCTCATCTCCCCTTCCCTCCTCTCTCCCTCCCCTTCTCTCCTCTCCTCTCCTCTCCCTCCCCTCCCTCCCCCTCATCTCCCCTCTCCTCCCCTCCCCTCCCTTCCACTCCCCTCCTCTCCTTTCCTTCCTTCTTTCTTCTTCTTTTTTGTTTTGTTCTTCTGAGACAGGGTCTCTCCGTGTGGCCCAGGCCGGCCCCGAACTCATGGAGATCCCCCTGCCTCCACCTCCCCGAGCCCCGAGGTCCCGGGCCTGCGCCGGCACCCCCAACCCCCTAGCATGTTCTCTCCTCCACTGCAAAGACAGTCAGAGGGACCCCGCCCATCTGCGGCTCCAGAGAGGAAAAGGCCACTTCCTGGGGCCACCACTTCCTCAAGCCACTGTCCATCATCCTCCATGGGGCAGGGCTGGCGACTGTCCATCATCATCCTCAGGGCGGGGCCGGCGTCTGTCCATCCTCCACGGGGCGGGGCTGGCGGCCAGCACAAGCACAGCTGCACAGGGGGAGGGGGAGGGGGAGGAAGAGGGAGGGCGGGAATCCTCCCTCCTGACCCCCAGCAGAACCCCAGGACCGCTCTGTGGGGCAGGGACGGGCTCTCTCCTCCATCCCTCCATCCCACCTCTATTCCTCCATCTCTCCTCCATCCCTCCTCCGTCCCACCATTCCTCCATCCCTCCTCCATCCATCCATCCCTCTATCCCTCCTCTATCCCTCCATCTCTCCCCATCCCTCCATCCCTCCTCCATTCCTCCTCCATCCCTACTCTATCCCTCCATCCGTCCATTCCTCTATTCCTCCTCGATCCCTCTTCCTCCTCCATCCCTTCGTCCCTCCAGTCCTCCATCTCTCCATCCCTCAATACCTCCTCTATTCCTCCAAACCTCCTCCATCTCTCCATCCTTTTCCATCCCTCCTCCGTCCCTCCATACTTCCACCCCTCCTCCATCCCTCCATTCCTCCTCGATCCCTCCATCCCTCGTCTATCACTCCATCTGTGCATCCCTCCATCCCTCTTCTATCCCTCCATCCCTCCTCCATCCCTCCATCCCTCCATCCCTCCTTTATCCCTCCTCTATCCCTCCACCCCTCCTCTATATCTCCATCCTTCCATCCTTCCTCTCTCCCTCCATCCCTCCTATATTCCTCCATTCCTCCATCCCTCCTTTATCCCTCCTCTATCTCTCCCCCATCCCTCCATTCCTCCATCCCTCCTCTATTCCTCTATCTCTCCTCCATCCTTCTGTCCCTCGATCCCTACTCCATCCCTCGTCTATCCCTCTACCTCCATCCATCCCTCTTTCTCTCCTCTATCCCTCCATCCCTCCTCCATCACTCCATCCATCATCTATCCCTCCTCTGTCCCTCCATGTTTCCATCCCTCTGTCCCTCCCCATCCCTGCTCTATCCCTCCATCCCTCCCCCATCCTTTATCCCTGTATTTCTCCTCAATTCCTCCATCCCTCCATCACTCCATTCCTCCTGTATTCCTCTGTCCCTCCTCCACCCCTCCATATCTCCTCCATCGCTCCATCCCTCCTCTATCCCTCCATCCCTCCTTTATCCCTCCTCTACCCCTCCATCTTTCCATCCCTCCTCCATCCCTTCTCTATCCCTTCATCCCTCTGTCTCTCCTATATCCCTCCATTCTTCCATCCCTCTGTCTCTCCTATATCACTCCATCCCTCCATTCCTCCTCCATCCTTCCTCTATCCCTCTTCCATACCTGTGTCGCTTCATCCCTCCATCTCTCCGTTCTTCGATCCCTCCATCCCTGGTCTATCACTTCATCCCTCCATCCATCCTTATTCCCTCCATCCCTCCTCCATTTCTCTATCCCTCTAAACCTCCTCCATCCCTCCATCCTTTTTCGTCCCTCCATCCCTCCTCTGTCCCTCCATACCTCCATCCCTCCTTCATCCCTCCATTCCTCCATCCCTAAATCCCTCCCTCACTCCTCTATCCCTCCATTCCTTCTCCATCCCTCCATTCCTCCTCCATCTCTCCATCCCTCCATCCTTCCTCTCTCCCTCCATCTGTGCATCCCTCCATTCGTCTTCTATCCCTCCATCCCTCAATCCCTCTGCCATCCCTCCATTCCTCCCCCTCCCTCCCTCCCTCCCTCCTCTATCTCTCCATCCCTCCCCCATCCCTTCATCCCGCCTCCATCCCTCCTGTATCCCTCTACCCCTCCTCCATCCCTCCATCTCTCCATCCCAAAATCCTTTCTCCATCCCTCCTATATCCCTCCATTCCTCAGTCCCTCCATCCCTCCTATATCCCCATCCCTCCTTCATCCCTCTGTCCATCCATCCCTCAATCCTGCCATCCCTCCTTCCCTCCTCTATCCCTCCAACCCTCCATCCATCCTCTATCCCTCCATCCACCCTCTATTCCTCCTTCTATCCAAACTTCCTTTATCCCTCCATCCCTCCAGCTCTTGATCCCTCCATCCTTCCTCCATTCATCCATACGTCCATCCTTCCTCTATCCCTCCTTTATCCCCCATTCCTCCATCCTTCCTTTATCCCTCCATTTCTCCTCCATAACTCCATCCCTCCATCCCTTCTCCATCCCTCTTCCGTCGATCCGTCCTCCATTCATCCATCTCTCCTCCATCCCTTTATCCCTTCATCCCTCCATCCTTCCTCCATTCCTCCCCTATCCCTCTATCCCAGCTCCATCCCTCTGTCCCTCCATCCCTCCTCTATCCCTCTATCCCTCCTCCATCCCCCACCCCTCCATCCCTCCTCTACCCATCCATCCCTCCATTCCTCCTCTATTCCTCCATCCCTCCTCCATCCCTTCATTCCTCATCCATCCCTCCTCCATCCCTCCATCCATCCATTCCTCCTCCATCCCTCCATCCCTCCTCCATCCCTTCATTCCTCATCCATCCCTCCTCCATCCCTCCATCCATCCATTCCTCCTCCATCCCTCCATCCCTCCTCTATCCCAACATCCCTTCATTCCTCATCCATCCCTCCTCCATCCCTCCATCCATCCATTCCTCCCCATCCCTTCATCCCTCCTCCATCCCTCCTCTATCCCAACATCCGTCCATCCCTCCATTCCTTCTTGATCCCTCTATTCCTCCTCAATCCCTCCATTCCTCCATCCCACCACTATCCCTCAACCTGCCATTCCTCCATCCCTCCAACCCTCCTCCATCCCTCCATCCTTTTCCATCCCTCCATCCCTCCTCCATCCCTCCATACTTCCATCCCTCCTCCATGTCTCCATCCCTCTATTCTTCCATCCCATCGCTATCCCTCCCTCCCTCCATCCCTCCTGGATCCCTCCATTTCCTCCTCCATCCCTCCAGCACTCCTCCACCCTCCATCACTCCTCCATCCCTCCATTCCTCCTCCATCTGTCCTCTATACCTCCATCCCTCCATTCCTCCATCTCTCCATACCGCCTTTATCCCTCCTCTAAACCTCCATCCCTCCTCTATCCCTCCAACACTCCTCCATACCTCCATCCCTCCTCTATTCCTCCATCTTCCCATCCCTCCTCCATCTCTCCATCCCTCTGTCCCTTCTATATCCCTTCCATTCCTCCTTCATCCTTCCATCCCTCCATTCCTCCTCTATCCCTCATCCCTCCTCCATCCCTCCATCCCTCCTCTATTTCTCCATCTTTCCATCCCTCCTCCATCTCTCCATCCCTCTGTCGCTCCTTTATCCCTCCATCCTCCATCCCTTCAACCCTCCACCATCCCTCTATCTCTCTATCCGTCTTCCATCCGTCCCCTATCCCTCTATCCCACCTCCATCCCTCTGTCCCGCATCCCTCCATCCCTCCTCTATCCCTCTATCTCTCCTCCATCCCTCTTTCCCTCCTCCATCCCTCCATCCCTCCATCCCTCCCTCCATCCCTCCTCATCCCTCATCTATCCCTCCTCTGTCCCTCCATCTTTCAATCCCTCCATCCCTCTCTCCTTCCTCTATCCCTCCATCCCTCTGTCCCTCCTCTATTGCTCCATCTCTCCTCCATCTCCCCATCCTTCCATCCCTCCCCCATCCCTGCTCTATCCCTCCATTTCTCCTCCATCTCTCCTCTAATCCCTGTATTTCTCCTCCATTCCTTTGTCTCTCCATCCCTCCATTTCTCCTCTATTTCTCTGTCCCTCCTCCACCCCTCCATATCTCCTCCATCCTTCCATCCCTCCATTCCTCCTCTATCCTTGGATCCCTTCTCCATCCCTCCTCCATCCCACCATCCCTCCCCCATCCCACCATCCCTCCTCCATCCGACATCTCTCCTCTATCCCTCCATCCCTCCTTCCCTCCTCTATCCCTCCTCTGTCCCTCATCCCTCCTCCATCCCTCATCCCTCCTCCATCCCTCCATCCTTCCATCCCTCCTCTATTCTTCCACCTTCCCATCCCACCTCCATCTCTATCTCTCTGCCTCTCCTCTATCCAATAATTCCTCCTCCATCCCTCCATCTCTTCATCCCTCCAACCCTCCGCCATCCCTTCCTTCTCTATCCCTCTATCCCTCCTCCATCATTCTATCCCTCATCCATCCCTCTTTCCCTCCTCTATCCCTCCATCCCTCCTCCATCCCTCCATCCCTCTATTTCTTCATCCCTCCATCCCTCCATCCATCACCTATCCTTCCTCTATTCCTCCATTCCTCTGTCCCTCCTCTATTGCTCCTTCTCTCCTCTGTACCCCATCTCTCCATCCCTCCCTATCCCTGCTCTATCCCTCCATCGCTCCTCCATCTCTCTTCTATCCCTGTATTTCTCCTCCATCCTTCGGTCCCTCCACACCTCCATTCCTCCTCTATTCCTCTGTCCCTCCTCCACCCCTCCATATCTCCTCCATCACTCCATCCCTCCATTTCTCTTCTATCCCTCCATCCCTTCTTTATTCCTCAATCCCTTCATCCCTCTATCCTTCCTCCATCCCTCCATCTCTCCTATATTCCTCTATCCCTCCTCTATTCCTTCATCCCTCCATCCTTCCTCCATCGCTCCTCTATCACTCCTTCCCTCTGTCCCTCGATCCCTCCTCTATCCCTCCTCTGTCCCTCCATCCTTCCTCCATCTTCCATCCCTACATTCCTCCTCTATCCTTGGATCCCTTCTCCATCCCTCCTCCATCCCTCCATTCTTTCTCTATCCCACCATCCCTCCTTCATCCGACTATCCCTCCTCTATCCCTCCATCTTTCCTCCATCCCTCCATCCCTCTTCTATCCCTCTTCTGTCCCTCGATCCCTCCATCCCTCCTCCATCCCTCCAACCCTCCATCCCTCCAACCCTCCATCCATCCATCCCTCCTCTATCCCTCCATCCATCCATCCCTCCTCTATCCCTCCATCTTTCCATCCCTCCTCCATTCCTCCTCTATCCCTCCATCCCTCTGTCCTATATACCTCCATCGCTCCATCCCTCTGTCTCACCTATATCACTCATCCCTCCATTTCTCCCCCATCCCTCCTCTATTCCTTTATCTCTCTTCCATACCTGCGTCTCTCCATCCCTCCATCTCTCCATTCGTCCATCCCTGCATCCCTGGTCTATCCCTTCATCCCTCCATCCATCCTCATTCCCTCCATCCCTCCTCCATCCCTCTATCCCTCTAAACCTTCTCCATCCTTTCCCATCCCTCCATCCCTCCCTCCCCCTCCCTCCTCCATCCCTCCATTCCTCCATCCCTAAATCCCTCCTCTATTCCTCCATTCCTCCTCCATCCATCCATTCCTCCTCTATCCCTCCATTTCTCCTCTATCCCTCCATCCCTCCCCATCCCTTCATCCCTCCTCCATCCCTCTTGTATCCCTCTACACCTCCTCCTTTCTTCCATCCCTCCATCTCTCCATCCCTCAATTCTTCCTCTATTCCTCCTATATCCCTCCATCCCTCCTCTGTCCCTCCATACCTCCATCACTCCTTCATCCATCTCTCCACCATCCCTCCATCTGTCCATCCCTCCATCCTTCTCCATCCATCCATCCCTCTTCTATCCCTCCATCTTTCCATCCCTCCTCCATCCCTCCTCTATCCCTCCATTCATGTCTCTCCTATATCAATCCATCCTTCCATCCCTCCATTCCTCCTCCATCCCTCATCTATCCCTCTATCCCTCTTCCATACTTGCGTCGCTCCATCCCTCCATCCCTCCTCATTCCCTCCATTCCTCCTCCATCCTTCCCTCCCTTTATTCCTCCTCCATCCCTCTATCCCTCCTCCATCCATCAATCCGTCCATCTGTCCTCTGTCCCTCCAACCCTCCTCCATCCCTAATCCCTCCATCCCTGCATCCCTACTCTATCTCTCCATCAGTTCATTCCTCCATCTCTCCTCTATCCCTACATCCCTCCCCCATCGCTTCATCCCTCCTCTATCCCTCTACCCCTCCTCCAACCCTCCATTCCTCCATCCCACCACTATCCCTCCACTCCTCAATCCCTCTATCCCTCCTCCCTCCCTTCGTCCCTCCTTCATCCCTCCATCCCTTCATCCCTCCTTGATCTCTCCATCCTTCCTCCATCCCTCTATCCCTCCTCCATTCCTCCTCGATTCCTCTATCCCTCTTCCATCCCTCCATCACTCCATCCTTCCTCCATCCCTCCATCCCTTCATCCTTCCTTCATCTCATCTCTCTTCTATCCATCCATCCATCCCTCCTCTATCACTCCATCCCTCCATCTTTCCATCCCTCCTCCATCCTTCTCCTATCCCTCCAATCCTCCATCCCTACTTCATATCGCCTCTATCCCTCCATGGCTCCAATATCCCTCCATCCTTCGATCCCACCATCATTCCTCTATCCCTTCATCCCTCTATCCATCCATCCCTCTCTCCCTCCTCAGTCCATCCATCTCTCCTCTATCCCTCCATACCCCCTCCATACCTCCATCCCTCCTTTATCCCACCTGTGTCCCTCCATCCATCCAACCCTCCACCATCCCTCTTCTATCCCTCCATCCCTCCAAAACTCCATTTCTCCTCTATCACCCATTCACTCCTCTTTCCCTCCATCCCTGCATCCTTCCTCCATCCCTACTCTATCCCTCCATCTCTCCATCCCTTGATCCCTCCATCCCTGGTCTATCCCTTCATCCCTCCATCCCTACTCATTCCCTCCACCTCTCCTCCATCCCTCCATCCCTCCTTCCCTCTATCCCTCCTCCGTCCATCGATCTGTCCATCCATCCTTCATCCCTCCATCCCTCCTCCATCCCTGCATCCCAACTCTATCCCTCCATCCCAACTCTATCCCTCCAACTCTCCTCCATCCCTCCATCCCTCCTCCATCCCTTCATCCCTCTTCCATCCCTCCATCCTTCCTCTATCCCTCCATCCCTTCATCCCTCCTCCATCCCTCTACTATCCCTCCAATCCTCCATCCCTACTCCATATCGCCTCTAACCCTCCATCCTTCCATCCCACCATCATTCCTCTATCCCTCCATCCCTCCTCCATCCCTCCATCCCTCCTGTATCCCTCCTCTGTCCCTCCATTCTTCCTCTGTCCCTCCATCCTTACATCCCTCCATCCCTCCTCTATTTCTCCATCCCTCCATTTCTCCTCCATCACTTTTCTATCTCTCCATCGCTCCTCTATCCCTCCATCCCTTCTGTACCCTCCTCTGTGCCTCCATCTTTCTATCCCTCCTCCATCCCTCCTCTATCCTTTCATCCCTCCATCCTTCCTCCAACCCTCCATCACTCCTATAACCCTCTATCCCTCCATCCCTCCATCCTTCTTCCATCCCTCCACTATCCCTCCATCCCTCCATCCTTCCATCCCTCCATCCCTCCTCTATTCCTCAATCCCTCTACCCCTCCATCCCTCCTCCATCCTTCCATCCCTCCATCCCTCCTCTATTCCTCCATCCCTCTACCCCTCCATCCCTCCTCCATCCTTCCATCCCTCCATCCCTCTACCCCTCCATTTCTCCTCCACCCCTCCTTCCCTTCTCTGTCCTTCCATCCTTGCATCCCTCCTCTGTCCCTCCATCCCTCCATCCCCACTCCATTCCTTCTCCATCCCTCCTTCATCCCTCCTCTATCCCTCCCCCATCCCTATGTCCCTCCACCCCTCCATCTCCTCCACCCCTCCATCCCTCCTCTGTCCCTCCATCCCTCCATCCTTCCTCTATCCCTCCATCCCTCTGTCCTTCCTCTATCCCTCCATCCCTCCTCTTTCCCTCCATCTCTCCATCCTTCCTCTATCCCTCCTCTGTCCCTCTATCCCTCCATCCCTCTATCAGTCCTCTATCCCTCCATTCCTCCATCCCTCCTCCATCCTTCCTCTATCCATCCTGTATCCCTCCTCTGTCCCTCTATCCCTCCATCCCTCCCCCATCCCTCCATTCCTCTATCCCTCTATCCCTCCTCCATCCCTCCATCCCACCTCTGTCCTTCCATACCTCCTCCATCCCTCCATCCCTCCTTTATCCCTCCTCTCTCCCTCCGTCCCTCCATCCCTTCTCCATCCCTCCTCTATCCCTCTGTCCCTCCATCCCTCCATCCTTCCTCCTCCATCCCTCCTCTATCCCTCCATCCCTCCTCCATCACTCCATCACTCCTCCATCCTCCATCCCTCCATCCCTCTTCCATCCCTCCATCCCTTCATCCTCCCTGCCTGGCCTCTGTACCCCGAATGTACCCGGCATCGCTGCCCAGAGGACCGTGCCCACCTCCCCTGCCTGTTGGAGAGGGCAGGAGCCTGGGAGGAGGAGGAGCCTAGGAGCCCAGTCCAGAGCCTTCCCCAGGCTGTGGTCCAGGGTCTGTAAGGGGCTGCATCTTCCTGATTGACAGTTGGTGGAGGAGGCCCCGCCCCCCTGGGCGGAGCCAGACCCGGGTTTGTGCAAGACATCCCTCCCACAGTGGGCGGAGCCATGATGAATGTGGGATGGGCCCCACCACTCCTCTGTGTCTCTCTGTGTCTCTGTCTCTCTGTTTGTCTCCATCTCTGTCTCTGTGAGTGTCTCTGTGTGTCTCTGTCTCTGTCTCTGTTTCTGTCTGAGTCTCTCTTTGTCTGTCTCTCTGTGTCTGTCTCTGTCTCTGTATCTGTGTGTCTGTCACTCTGTCTCTGTATCTGTGTCTCTGTGTCTCTGTGTCTGTCTGTGTCTGTCTGTCTCTGTCTGTCTCTGTCTCTGTCTCTGTCTCTCCCTTGTCAGTGAACACTCTCGCGGACTCGCGGGGACCCGGGTTCAAGTCCCATCCCATCTCTCTGTGGCCCGAGCTCAGGGTTTCAGGGCGGGAGCCAAGATGCTGCGCACGCGCAGGGGAAAGACTCACGGACAAGAAGACTAAGAGCAAAGCTGCAGGTGTCAACATGGGACACATACAAATGTCACAGACACAGATCTACATATATATAAATATAAATATTGAAATATGTAAACATGCAAATATAGTCTATAAAAATGCATAACTGTAAGCTGTATATTTAAATATGCACAAATATAAATATAATATAATAATATAATAGATATGATATAATAATGTGACATATATTATGATATGATATAATCATATAATATAATAATATAATAATATGAGATAATGATAATATATAATATAATAATATGATATAATGATATAATCGAATACAATATAATATAATGATATAATATAAGATGATATATAACATTATGATATGATGTAATAATATAATAATAAATAATATAATATGAGATAATATGAGATAATGATATTATATAACATAATATGCTATAATGATATAATATAAAAATATAATTATATAATAATATGATATGATATAATAATGTGATATATATTATGATGTGATATAATAATATAATATGATATAATGATAATATTATATAACATAATAATATATGATATAATGATATAATATAATAATATATTATACTATAACATAATTATATAATAATATAATATGATATATCATATAATTTAATATAATATAATATTTACATTATATAATATAAATATAATAAATATTAGATAAATATTTAAATATATACATATAACATAGAAGCATATATAAATATTATATATGAAATACAGAGTATAGATACAATCTATATATTATAAATATCAAAATAGATGTATACCTTATAATATACAAACATATAAAGTATACAACATAAGCGCAATCCACACGACATGAATATGTAAATATGTAAACATGACACATAAAAAAGCACATAATACGAATATAATCTCTGTATCATAAATGTTTAAATGGATTTGTAAATGCAATGTGCAAATATATAAGACTATAATGTTAATAAATATATAACATAGGTATGATCTATCTACACGGCATAAATATTCAAATATATTATAAATATATTCAAATATACCATTCAATATATTTGAATATTTACATATTCAAGCACATTCAAATATATTCGAACACATCTACGCATTCAAGCATATCTAAACATATTTACATATCCAAATATATTTGCATATCCGAATATGTTCACATATTCAACCGTATTTAAATATTTGAATACATTTACACATTCAAACATACTTAAATACATTTGCATATTTGACCATATCCGATATATTCACATATTTGAATATCTACATATTCAAGCGCATTTAAATATATTCGAATATATTTACATGTTCACACATATTTAAGTGAACTTGAATGCATTCACATCTTCAAGCACATTTAAGTACATTTGCGTACTCACACATTTAGACTCATTTAAATATATTTGAATGCGTTTGGGTATATTTAAATGCATGGCTATTTAAATAAAATGGAATGTATTTAAATACATTATGCCAAGCGCAGGAATGCGCTGTGGCGCTCAAAGGACGCTCAAAGGAATCCAGGAAGCATCTTAAAGTCTTGGGGAGACAGTGGAAAGGTCGCCCCCCCCTCGTCCTCACCTCCACCCCTGGTGTGTGTCTGACTGTGACCCTCTCCTCCCCTCACCTCCCCCCCCCACAGCGTTCTTTGCCCACAAGGTGGAGCATGAGAGCAGGACCCACAATGGCAGGAGCTTCCAGAGGACCGGGACGTTGGCCTTCGAACGCGTCTACACCGCCAAGTGAGTCCAAACCCGGTGGGGGCTGCCGGCTGGGGGAGGGAGGGGAGGAGAGGGGTGGGGAGGGGAGGGCAGTGAGTCGGTTCCTGCAGCGTTCTGGAGCTCAGGGAGGCATGAGTTCAAGGCCAGCCTGGTCCACAGAGCGAGTCCGGGACTTGGCCGGGGCCACACAGAGAGACCCTGTCTCGAAATAACTCACAAGCAATGGGGCAACCTGGGAATTCTTTCTCTCTCTCTTTCCCCCTCCTTCCCCTTCCTTCCCTTCCTTCCTTCCTTCCCTTCTTTCCTTCCTTCCTTCCTTCCTTCCTTCCTTCCTTCCTTCCTTCCTTCTCTTTTCCTTCCTTCCTTCCTTCCCTCTTTCCTTCCCTTCCCTTTTCCTTCTTTCCTTCCTTCCCTTCCTTCCCTTTTTTCCTTCCCTTTTTCCTTCCCTTCTTTCCTTCCTTCCCTCCTTCCTTCCCTCTTTCCTTCCTTCCCTCCTTCCCTTCCTTCCTTCCTTCCCTCTTTCCTTCCTTCCTTCCTTCCTTCCTTCCTTCCTTCCTTCCCTCTTTCCTTCCTTCCCTCCTTCCTTCCCTCTTTCCTTCCTTCCTTCCTTCCTTCCTTCCTTCCCTCCTTCCTTTTCTTCCCTCTTTCCTTCCTTCCCTCCTTCCTTCCCTCCTTCCTTCCTTCCTTCCTTCCCTCCTTCCTTCCCTCTTTCCTTCCTTCCTCCCTTCTTCCCTCTTTCCTTCCTTCCTTCCCTCTTTCCTTCCCTTCCTCCCTCTTTCCTTCCTTCCTTCCTTCCTTCCCTCTTTCCTTCCCTTTCTTCCCTCCTTCCTTCCTTCCCTTCTTCCTTCCTCCCTTCCTTCCCTCCCTCCTTCCTTCTTTCCTTCCTTCCTTCCCTCCCTCCTTCCCTTCCTCCTTCCTTCCCTCTCTTCTCTTTCCCTTCCTCCTTCCTTTCCTCCTTTCTTCTTTCCCTCCTTCCCTCCCTCCTTCCTTCCTTCCTCCCTCCTTCCCTCCCTCCCTCCTTCCTTCCTCCTTCCTTCCTTTCTTCCTTCCCTTCCTTCCTTCCTTCCCTCCCTTCCTCCTTCCTTCCCTCCTTCCTTTCCTTCCTCCCTCCTTCCTTTCTTTCTTCCCTCCCTCCCTCCCTCCTTCCTTCCTTCCTTCTATCCTTCCTCCTTCCCCTCTCTCTCTCCTCCTGTCTTTCTCTTTCTTTATTACTTTCTTCCCTTCTTTTAGTTTGCCAGACAGGGTCCCTTCGTGTAACCCGCACTAGCTGTCCCTGACTAACTCTGTAGCCCAGGCTGGCCTCGAACTCATGGACATCCCATTGCCTCTGCCTCTCCGAGGGCCAGGGTCACAGGCGTGTGATACCACTGCCTCCCAGTTTTTGAAATCCCATGTGTCCTCACCAAGTGGTGACTGGGAATGAAGACAGGGAAGTTGGGAGCAGAGCTTCCGACCCGGAAGGTCTGGAGGTCGAGCAGACCTGGCTGGGGGTCCCTTAGGGAGGCTGCATCCTCCTTTGCTCCTGGAGGAGAAGTAAGAGGAGAAGGAGGAGGAGGAGGAGGAGAAGGAGAAGGAGGAAAAGTGTAGGAGGAGGAGAAGGAGGAGTAGAAAGAGGAGGGAGGAGGAGGAGGAGGAGAGAAGGAGGAAGAGGAGAAGGAGGAGGAAAAATAGGAGGAGGAGAAGGAGGAGGAGAAAGAAGAGGAGGAGAAGGAGGAGGAGGAAGGAGGAAGAGGAGGAGTAAGAGGAGAAGAAAGAGGAGAAAGAGGAAGAGGAGGAGGAGAACAAGGAGGAGGAGAAGGAGGGGGAGATGTAGAAGGAAAAGGAAAAGAAGGAGGAGGAGGAGAAGGAGGAGGAGAATGAGGAGAATGAGTAGAAAAGGAGGAGAAGGAAGAGAGAAGACAAGGAGGAGGAGGAGAAAGAGAAGGAGGAGAAGGAGGAGGAGGAGGAAATGAAGGAGAGGAGGAGAAAGAAGAGGACAAGGAGGAGGAGAAAGAGAAGGAGGAGTAGGAGAAGGAGGAGAAAGAAGAGGACAAGGAGGAGAGGAGAAGGAGGAGAAGGAGGAGGAGAATGAGGAGAATGAGTAAAAGGAGGAGGAAGAGAAAGAAGAGGACAAGGAGGAGGAGAAGGAGAAGAATGAGGAGAATGAGGAGAAGGAGGAGGAGAAGAAGTAGGAGGAGGAGGAGGAGGAGGAGGAGAAAGAGAAGGAGGAGGAGGAGGACAAGGAGGAGGAGAAAGAGAAGGAGGAGGAGGAGGAGGAGGAGAAGGAGAAGAAGGAGAAGGAGGAGAAGGAGAAGGAGGAGAAAGAAGAGGAGGACAAGGAGGAGGAGAAGGAGAAGAATGAGGAGAAGGAGAAGGAGGAGGAGAAGGAGGAGGAGGAGAAGGAGAAGGAGAAAGAGAAGAAGGAGGAGGAGAAGGAGGAGGAGGAGAAAAAGGAGGAGGAGAAGGAGGAGGAGGAGAAGGAGAGAAGGAGGAAGGAAACAAGATGTATTTAAAGGGTCACTTAATTTTTTTTCTTCCTTTTTTTTTTGTGTGTTTTTTTTCCTGAGATTTGTTGTATTTATCTATTGTGTGTGCAGCGCTCCGACTGCGCGTGCGCCCGCTCGCCAGCAGAAGGCGCCGGATCTCTCTACAGACGGTCGGGAGTCGGAGAAAAACCGAGAGACAGAGAGATAGAGAGACAGACAGAGATAGAGAGACAGAGACAGAGAGACAGAGAGACAGAGAGACAGAGAGAGACAGAGGAGAGTAGATTTCTTAAATGGTCTGTCCCCCTCCCCCACAGTCAGAACTGCGTGGACGCGTACCCCACTTTCCTTGTGGTGCTCTGGACGGCAGGACTGCTCTGCAGCCAAGGTAAGGGACAGACGGATGCCCTGGGGGGAGGGCAGCCTGGGGTGGCTGGCAAGGGTGGGGAGAGGCCACGCCCACTATGGGCGGAGCCATAACCAGGCTGTTGGGGAGACCACGCCCATGGTGGGAGAAGCCATCCCCGGGCTGTGGTCCATGGTCTATAAGAAAGTAGCTGAGCTAGCCAGTGAGCATCTTCTCAGTGATGGGCGGAGCCATGATGACTTCTAAGAAGCCACGCCCACTGTAGGCAGAGCCATTCCCGGGCTGTGGTCCTGATGCTGTCAGAAAGCAGCTGAGGGAGCCAGGGAGCAGCGCCCTCCCTGGGCATCTTCTTAGTTAGTGATGGATGGGAGGCCACGCCCCTGTGGGCGGAGCCATTCCCGGGCTGTGATCATCCCTGGGCTGTATTCCAGGACGCTATAAGGGCTCAGCATCTTCTTAGTGATGGATAGAGGCCACGCCCCCTTTGGGCGGAGCCATCCCAGGGCCAGTGATAAGACCACGCCCACTGGGGTTCAGCGTGCTTTAACCGGGCCACATCTTTGATGATGGATGGGGAGGCCCCTCTTACTACTGCGGGCAGAGCCATGAAGACTTCTGAGAAGCCACGCCCACTGTGGGCGGAGCCATCCCCGGGCTGTGGTCCTGATGCTGTCAGAAAGCAGCTGAGGGAGCAGCGCCCTCCGTGGGCAACTTCTTAGTTAGTGATGGATGGGAGGCCACGCCCACTGTGGGAGGAGCCATGAGGTGTGGTGGGGAGGCCACGCCCACTGTGGGAGGAGCCATCCCTGGGCTGTGGTCCTGATGCTGTCAGAAAGCAAAGGTGCCATAACAGGCAGCATCTTCTTGATTGATGACTGATGGGAGGCCACGCCCACTGTGGGCGGAGCCATCAGTTTTTCCAGCCCCCCAGCGCCCCTGTTCCCCCACCCCCGCACTGCATGCCGGGAAGCTGACGTGTGTCCATCCCCATGTCCTAGTCCCCGCCGCCTTCGCTGGACTCATGTACCTGTTTGTGAGACAGAAGTACTTTGTGGGCTACTTGGGTGAGAGGACACAGAGGTAGGTGTCGGGAGGTGATGGAGGAGGGGATGGAGGGGGTGGAAGGATGGAGGAGGAATGGCGGAATAGAGGAGGGGATGGAGGGATGAAGGAATGGAGGGGATGGAAGTTGGTGGTGGGAGGGGACGGAGAGATGGAGGGATGGAGGGATGAAGGAGGAATGGAGGGATAGAGGAGGGGATGGAGGAGGGATGGAGGGATAGAGGAGGGATGGAGGAGGAATGGAGGGATAGAGGAGGGGATAGAGGGATGAAGGAATGGAGGGGATGGAAGGATGGAGGAGAGATGGAGGAAATGGAGGAGGGATGGAGGAATGGAGCAATAGAGGAGGATGGAGGATGGAGGATGGAGGGATGGAGTTGGTGGGAGGGGAGGAGGATGGAGGATGGAGGGATGAAGGAGGGATGGAGGGATGGGAGGAGGGATGGAGGATGGAGGAGGATGGAGGATGGAGGAGGAAATGGAGGATAGAGGAGATGGAGGGATGGAGGGGATGGAGGGATGGAGGATGGAGGATAAAGGGGATGGAGGGATGGAGGGGATGGAGGGATGGAGGGATGGAGGGATAAAGGGGATGGAGGGATGGAGGGGATGGAGGGGATGGAGGAGATGGAGGAATGGAGGGGATGGAAGGATGGAGGAGAGATAGAGGAAATGGAGGAGGATGGAGGAATGGAATGGAGGAATAGAGAGGGGATGGAGGATGGAGGGATGGAGGATGGAGGATGGAGGTGGGAGGGGACAGAGGATGGAGGGGAAGGAGGAATGGAGGATAGAGGAGGGGATGGAGGGGATGGAGGAGATGGAGGAATGGAGGGATGGAAGGATGGAGGGGTGGAGGGGGGAGGGGGTGAATGGAGGGTGGTGGGAGGGGATGAAGGGGATGGAGGGATGAAGGGTGGAGGGATGATGGGGGGAGGGTGGTGGGATGGAGGGAATGGAGGGTGGTGGGAGGGGGTGGAGGGGTGGAGGGATGGAGGGGATGGAGGAATGGAGGGGTGGAGGGATGGAGGGATGGAGGGGATGGAGGGATGGAAGAGGTGGGGAGGGGGACGGAGGGATGGAGGGATGGAGGGGATGAAGGAGGAATGGAGGGATGAGGAGGGGATGGAGGAGGGATGGAGGGATAGAGGAGGGATGGAGGAGGAATGGAGGGATAGAGGAGGGGATGGAGGGATGAAGGAATGGAGGGGATGGAAGGATGGAGGAGAGATGGAGGAAATGGAGGAGGGATGGAGGAATGGAGGAATAGAGGAGGGGATGGAGGGATGGAGGGATGGAGGATGGAGGAGGGGAAGGTGGTGGGAGGGGACGGAGGGATGGAGGGATGGAGGGATGAAGGAGGAGATGGAGGATGAATGGGGGGATGGAGGAGGGATGGAGGGATAGGAGGAGGAGAGGATGGGGATGGAGGATGAAGGAATGGAGGGATGGAAGGATGGAGGAGAGATGGAGGAAATGGAGGAGGATGGAGGAATGGAGGACAGAGGAGGGGATGGAGGATGGAGATGGAGGGATGGAGGGGATGGAGGGATGGAGGATGAGGGATGGAGGGATGAAAGGAGGAATGGAGGGAGGGAGGGATGGAGGAGGGATGGAGGGATAGAGGAGGGATGGAGGGATGGAGGAGGAATGGAGGGATAGAGGAAGAATGGATGGATGGTGGGATGGAGGGATGAAGGATGGATGGAGGGATGGAGGATGTGTGGAGGGATGGAGGTATGGAGGAAGGATGTAGGGATAGAAGAGGTATGGAGAGATAGAGGAAGGATGGAAGGATGGAGGGATAAAGGAAGGATGGAGGGATAGCGTGATGGAGAGATGGAGGAATGAAGGGATAGAGTAGGGATGGAGTAGGGAAGGAGAGGTGAAGGAGGGATGGAAGGATGGGGGAAGGATGAAGGGATCGAGGAGGGATGGAGGGATAGAGGATGGATGGGGAAGGATGGAGGGATGGACAGATGGAGGGATGGAGGGATAGAGGGGGGATGGAGGGATGGAGGGACAGAGGAGGGATGGAGGGATATAGGAGGGATGGAGGAAGGATGGAGGGATGGAGGAAAGGAGGAGGGGTAGAGGGATACAGGAGGGATGGAGGAGGGATGGAGGGGTGGGGGAGGAATGGAGGGATAGAGGAGGGAGGGAGGGATGGAAGAGGAATGGAGGGATGGAGGAGGAATGGAGGATAGAGGGGATGGAGGGATGAAGAGGAGGGGATGGAAGGATGGAGGAGAGATGGAGGAAATGGAGGAGGGATGGAGGAATGGAGGAATAGAGGAGGGGATGGAGGGATGGAGGATGGAGGATGGAGGGATGGAGGGTGGGAGGGGACAGAGGATGGAGGGGATGAAGGAGAATGGAGGGATGAGAGGGGATGGAGGAGGATGGAGGGACAGAGGGGGATGGAGGGATGGAGGGAGGATGGAGGGATGGAGGAGGGATGGAGGAGGATGGAGGGGATAGAGGAGAGATGGAGGATGGAGGATGGAGGAGATGGAGGAATGGAGGGGATGGAAGGATGGAGGGATGGAGGGGGTGGAGGGGGTGGAGGGATGGAGGGATGGAGGGGATGGAGGGGAGGGAATGGAGGGTGGTGGGATGGAGGGAATGGAGGGTGGTGGGAGGGGGTGGAGGGGTGGAGGGATGGAGGGGATGGAGGGATGGAGGGGTGGAGGGATGGAGGGAATGGAGGGTGGTGGGAGGGGGTGGAGGGGTGGCGGGGATGGAGGGGTGGAGGGGATGGAGGGTGGTGGGAGGGGATGGAGGTGATGGGATGGGGGGTCATGGAGGGGATTCCAGGGGATGGCAGGGTACCTGACAGCCGACCAACTTCCTTCCCCATCCCTCCCTCCTCCCTTTCTCTCCTCTCCCCTCCTTCCTCCTCTCTCTTTCCTCTCTCCCTCTCTCCTCCCTCCCTCCTCCCTCTCTCCTTCCTCCCTCCACCCTCCCTCTCTCCTCCCCCCTCTTTCCTCCATCTCTCCTCCCTCTCTCCTCCCTCCTCCTCCCTCTCTCCTCCTTTGCCTGCCCCTCTTTCCTCCTCTTTTCTCCTCCTTCTTCCCTCCTCCTTCTCTCCTCCCCCTCTCTCCTCCTTCTTCCCTCTTCTCTCTTTCCTCCCTCTCTCTCCTTCTCCTTTCCTCCTCCCCCCTCCTCCCTCTCTCCTCCTTCTCTCCCCTTTCTCCCTCCTCCCTCTCTCCTCCCCTCTTTCTCCCTCTTTCTCCTCCTCCCTCCTCCCTCCTCCTCCCTCTCTCCTTCCTCCCCTCCCTCCCTCTCTCCCTCCTCTCCCTCCTCCTCTCCCTTCCTCCCTCCTCCCCCTCCCCTCCCTCCCTCTCCTCCTCCCTCTCTCCCCCTCCCTCCCCCTCCTCCTCCTCCTCCTCCTCTCCTCCCTCCACCCTCCTCCCCCTCTTCCTCCCCCCCTCCCTCCTCCCTCTCCCTCCCTCCCTCCCCTCCTCCTCCTCCTCTCCTCTCCTCTCTCTTTCTCCCTTCTCCCTCCTCCCCCCCTCTCCCCCTCCTCCCTCCTCTCCTCCCTCTCTCCTCCCTCCCCCCTCCCTTCTTCCCTCCCTCTCCTCCCTCTCCCCTCCCTCTTTCCTCCTCTCCCTCCTTCCCTCCTCCCTCTCTCCTCCATCACTCCTCCCCCCTCTTTCCTCTCTCTCTTTTCCCTTTCTCCTCCACCCTCTCTCCCTCTCTCCTCTCCCTCCCCCTCCTCCCCCCCCAGCACCCCAGGCTACATTTTCGGGAAGCGGATCATCGCCTTCCTGTCCCTCATGTCCTTGGCCGGCGTCCTCAACCATTTCCTCGTCTCCTTCCTTGGGAGCGACTTCCAGGACTACATCCGAACCGTGACCACCACCGTGTCCCCGCTGCTGCTCATCCCCTGACGGGGACGGGGAGGACGGGGATGGGGAGAGGACAGAGATGGAGAGAGGATGGAGAGGACAGAGATGGATAGAGGCCAGGGATGGGGGAGGACAGAGATGGAGAGAGGATGGGGAGGCTGTGGTCCAGGATCCATCCATCCTGGTCCAGGGTCCATCCATCCTGGTCCAGGATCCATCCATCCATCCATCATCATCATCATCATCATCATCATCATCCATCATCATCCATCATCTCATCATCATCCATCCATCTATCATCATCCATCCACCCATCATCCATCCATCATCATCATCCATTTATCATCATCATCATCCATCCATCATCCATCCATCCATCATCCATCCATCATCATCAACATCCATCATCATCATCCATCATCATCCATCCATCCATCCCCAGGCCCCTCCTGCCCCTCTCCCTGCCTGTCCCCCTCACATGCACGTGTCACCCCGAAAATAAAGGTCACAGGCGAAGTCCCGGCTGACGTTTCTGTCCTCACAGCGAGAATGGAAATTGAGCGCGTGCGTGGGTTCATGAGGTCATGGCAGATCCTTGCGGTCACCTAGGTGGCCCTGGGGACAAGGTGGGGATCAGGAGGACTCGGGGACACTCAGATGAACCAGATGGCGAGCGGGAGATGGTGTTCTTAATTAATTAATTAATTTATTTTTTGGTTAGTAGATTAGAGTTGTCTTAAAGAGGGCAACACTAATAGAATTAATACAACATAATTATATATAATATATTATTAATAATATAAATATATTCATATATTAATATATAAATATATTATTAATATATAAATATATGTTATATATTATATAATATATAAATATAATTAATAAATGTAAATATAAATAAATATAAATAAATAAAAATATATTTATATATTTATAAATTATATGTATATTTATATATATTTATAAATTATATATAACTATAAATTATATATAATTATATATAAATATATAAATTATAATATATACTTTACATAATTTATATATAAATATATACAATTATATATAATTGTAACTTATATAATATATTTTATATATTATATAATAAATTCTCTATCTCTGTATATCAGTAAGATACGTAGGTGATGGGTGTGTTTGTGTGTGTGTGTGTGTATGTGAATACATACATATTTATGGGCAAATATAGGTGCGTGTAAGTATAAACATATATTTATAATTATTTATATCATATAAATAATTATATAATTATTAAATAATAAAATTATATATAATAAATATATAATTATATATAATTATTATAATATAATATATAATTATATATTTTATATATTTAATTATGTATATTATATATACTTAATTATATATTAATATATTATAATATTATAATGTAATATATTCATAATACATACTATATCCATTCTATATATTCATCATTAGGTGATATACGTCATATAAAAATTCTCTATCTCTGTATATCAGTAAGATACGTAGGTGATGGGTGTGTTTGTGTGTGTGTGTGTGTATGTGAATACATACATATTTATGGGCAAATATAGGTGCGTGTAAGTATAAACATATATTTATAATAATATAGTATAATGCTATGATATTTTCGATATTATTATAAATAGGTAACGTATTTCCACAGAATATACGTGAGTTGTTAAATGTAGAAACTGTTTACAGATTGATAGATATTATAATTTTGGTTTTGGGTCTCTCTGTGTGGCCCCCCCCCGATGTCCTGGAGATTCGCTCTGTGGACCAGGCTGGCCTCGAACTCGTGGAGATCTTCCTGCCTCCGGGGTGTGGCCTCACTGGAGGAGGCGTGGTCTCGTTAGAATGGGCGTGTCCTTGCTGGAAGGGGTGTGTCCTTGTTGGAGGAGGACTGTCCTCACTATAGGAGGTGGGTGGAGCTCCTTAGGGGTGGTGCCTGGAGGATGGGGCTCCTTAGGGGCGGGGCCCGGAGGATGGAGCTTCCTAGGGGCGGGGCCTGGGTCAAGGCAGGTGGTGACATCATGGATTACTAGGCAACTGGAGGATGGAGCTATGGGCGGGGCACTGGGCCAGGCAGGTGGTGACATCATGGGTTACTAGGCAACTGGAGACAGACTATGGGACCACTAGGCCAGGGTGGGCGGTGATATCACGGGTTGCTAGGCAACCTGGAGGCAGACTGTGGGTCCCCTAGACCAGGGTGGGTGATGTCACGGGTTGCTAGGTGATGCCTGGCTGCACCGGTGTCCTCAGTCACTGAGTTCGAAGCCCAGCCTGGGCCTCTTCCCGCCTGCCAGGGTTAGGCCAGGGTGTGGTCGTACACATCAGGTCCTGTCACCTCCTTCCTCTCTCTCTGCGCCCTGTGCCTCAGACAGACCCTGCCCTCCTCACCCCCAAAATACGACATCCCTTCAAGACCTCGAGCTCGGCTCCCCGGGTTGGCGTCTGTGTCCTCGTGTGACTTTCCTTCCTTCCTCCTTCCTTCCCTCCTTCCTTTCTCCTTCCTTCCCTCCTTCATTTCTCCTTCACTCCTCCTTCCTTCTTTCCTTCTTCTTCCTTTCTTCCTTCTTTCCTTCCTCCTTCCTTCCTTCTTCTTTCTTCCTTCCATCTTTTCTTCCTTCTTCTTTCCTCCTTTCCTTCCTTCTTCCTCCTTCCTTCAATCTTTTCTTCCTTCTCTCCTTACTCTTCCTTCCTTTCTTCCTTCTTTCCTTCCTCCTTCCTTCCTTCTTCCTTTCTTCCTTCCATCTTTTCTTCCTTCTTCTTTCCTCCTTTCCTTCCTTCTTCCTCCTTCCTTCAATCTTTTCTTCCTTCTCTCCTTCTCTTTTTCCTTTCTTCCTTCTTTCCTTCCTTCCATCTTTTCCTTTCCTTCCTTCCTTCTTTTTCTTCTTCTGCTTCCTTCCTCCTTTCCTTCCTCCTTCCTTCCTCCTTTTCTTTCTTCCTTTTCTTCTTCCATCTTTTCTTCCTTCTTCCTTCCTCCTTTCCTTCCTTCTTCCTCCTTCCTTCAATCTTTTTCTTCCTTCTCTCCTTACTTTTTCTTCCTTTCTTCCTTCTTTCCTTCCTTCCTTCTTTTCTTCCTCCTTCCTTCCTTCTTTCCTTCCTTCCTCCTCCTTCCTCTTTTCCTTCCTCCTTCCTTCCTCCTTTCCTTCCTTCCTTCTTTTCTTCCTCCTTCCTTCTTCCTCCTTCCTTCCATCTTTTCTTCCTTTTTTCCTTCTTCCTTCCTTTCTTCTTTCCTTCTTTTTCTTCCTTCTCTCCTTCCATCCTTAATTCCATGTTTCCTTCTTCCTTCTCTTCTTCCTTCTTTCCATCCTTCCCTCCTTCCTTCCATCTTTTCTTCTTTCCTTCCTCCTTTCTTCATTCTTCTTTCCTTTTTTAGTTCCATGTTTCCTTCCTTTCTTCCTTCCTCCCTCCCTTCTTCCTTCTTTCCTTCCTTCCTTCTTTTCATCCTTCCCTCCTTCCTTCTATCTTTTCTTCCTTCTTTCCTTCCTTCCTTCATTCTTCCTTCCTTCCTTTTTTCCTTCTTCCTTCCCACCCTTCCTCCTTCCTTTTTCCTTCCTTCCTTTCTTCCTTCCTTCCTTCCTTCCTTCCTTCCTTCCTTCCTTTTCCTTCCTTTTCCTCCCTCCCTTCTTCCTTCTTTCCTTCCTTCTTCCTTCCATTCCGGCATCCCCTGTGCTGGGGGCTGATCCCACCAGGTTCCTGCTCTGTGTCTGGGAACTCTCCCTCCTCAAGGCTTTTGTGTGCTCGCTCAGCTTGTGGGGGGCACAGGCCTTCACCCTGCATTGATATCTCAGCCTGGGTGAGGAGATCCCACATAGGCCCGGTGTGCTGACCCAAGCCTGTGATCCCAGCGCTCAGGGAGGTGGAGGCAGGGGATCTCCATGAGTTCGAGGCCAGCCTGGGCTGCAGAGCGAGTCCTGGATGGCTGGGGCCACGTGGAGAGACCCTGCCTCAGACAGCAGGGCCTGGCAGCCTCGGTTCAAGTGACACTGTCACAGTTTTCGTTCCGGCTCTGACCTGGTTGAGAGGGACACATCTGGCCTGGCTTCCACAGAGAAACATCTGGCCTGTCTTTCACAGGGAAATGTCCAGCTGGCTTTCACAGGAACACATCTGGCGAGTCTTTCACAGGGACACATCTGGTCTGGCTTTCACAGGGAAGTGAAACATCTGGCCTGGCTTTCACAGGGAAATGAAACATCTGTCCTGTCTTTCACAGGGACACATCTGGCCTGTCTTTCACAGGGACACATCTGGCCAGTCTTTCACAGGGACACATCTGGCCTGTCTTTCAAAGGGAAGTCTGGAAACACCTGGCCTGTCTTTCACAGGAACAGATCTGGCAACAAGAAACATCTGTCCTGTCTTTCACAGGGACACATCTGGCCTGTCTTTCACAGGGACACATCTGGCCTGTCTTTCAAAGGGAAGCATCTGGACTGGCTTTCACAGGGACACACCTGGCTTGTCTTTCACAGGAACAGATCTGGCATGGCTTTCACAGAGAAACATCTGGCCTGTCTTTCACAGGGAAACGTCCAGCTGGCTTTCACAGGGACACATCTGGCCAGTCTTTCACAGGGACACATCTGGCCTGTCTTTCACAGGGACACACCTGGCTTGTCTTTCCAGGGACACATCTGGCCTGGCTTTCATAGGGAAATGAAACATCTGTCCTGTCTTTCACAGGGACACATCTGGCCTGTCTTTCACAGGGACACATCTGGCTTGTCTTTCCAGGGACACATCTGGCCTGGCTTTCACAGGAAACATCTGTCCTGTCTTTCACAGGGACACATCTGGACTGTCTTTCACAGGGACACACCTGGCTTGTCTTTCACAGGGACACATCTGGCCTGGCTTTCACAGGGACACATCTGTCCTGGCTTTCACAGGGACACATCTGGCCTGGCTTTCACTGAGGGTCTCTGAGAGACTCTACCCTGCAGGGTATCGAGACAGATGTTGAGGCTCAGAGCCAGACTCTGGGCAGAGCACGGGGAATCTCGGGAAAGAAGGGGAGATAGAGAGACCTGGAGGGGACAGGAGGGGGAGATAGAGAGACCTGGAGGGGACAGGGAGGAGAGATAGAGAGACCTGGAGGGGAAGAGGGGGAGAGAGAGAAACCAGAAGGGGAGGAGGGGGTGAAAGAGAGACCTGGAGGGGACAGGAGGGGAGAGTGAGAGACCTGGAGGGGCAGGAGGGGAGAGAGAGAGAGACCTGGAGGGGACAAGAGGGGAGATAGAGAGACCTAGAGGGGAAGAAGGAGGAGATAGAGAGACCTGGAGGGTCTCTCTAAGAAATCTTGGCCCAAGAGTCTCTTCTGGAACTGATTCTCCAACCAAAGACCATGCATGGAGATGACCTAGAACCCTGCACAGATGTAGCCCATGGCAGCTCAGTCTCCAAGTGGGTCACCTAGTAAGGGGAACAGGTCTGTCTCTGACCTAGGAAAGGGAACAGGGACCATCTCTGACCTACGAAGGGGAAAAGGGACCGTCTCTAATGTGAAGTGGGTGCCCAGTAAGGGGAACAGGGACCATGTCTGATGTGAAGTGGGTCTCCTAATAAGGGAAACAGGGACCATCTCTGATATGAACTCAGTCACTGCTCTTTGATCACCTCCCCCTGAGGGGGGAGCAGCCTAGCCAGCCTACAGAGGAGAACAATGGAGCCAGAACTAATGAGACCTGATAGGCTGGGGGAGGAAGAGAGGGGAGGAGGACCTCCCCTATCAGTGGACTGGGGGAGAGACATGGGAGGAGATGAGGGAGGGAGGGTGGGAATGGGAGGGGAGGATGGAGGGGACCACACCTAAATGACTTTATGTATAAGTCAACCATGACAGAGATGAACAGTCAGTCCACAGCCTGGCAGCCTTCCCTGGCTCCTGTGGTCTTGTGGCATCACAAGCACAGGTTGTTGGCCCATCAGGCCCGGAAGACGAGAGAGTGTTGGGACAATGACTCTCCTGGTGTCCACAGCTCTGTCTATGGTTTAGACTGGGCCCTAGCAGTGGGACCCTTGGGATAGGCTTGCCCAATGGTCAGCAGGGACAGTCTGTTGTTGAAACCTAGTAATGGGAGTTCAGTCTCCAGAAGACCATCTCTGACGTGAAGTGGGTGTCCTAGTAACAGGGAAAAGAGACCATCTCTGACATGAAGTGGGTGTCCTAGTAAGGGAAAAGGGACCGTGACATGAACTCAGCAGCTGCTCTTTGATCATCTCCCCATGAGAGGGGAGTAGGCTATCCAGACCAGACAGGAGGACAATGCAGCCAGTCCTGACGAGATCGATAGCCTGGGGAAGGAGGGAAGGAAAGGAGTCAGTGGATTGGGGGAGGAGCCTGGGATTAGGTGAGGGTGGGTGGAGTTTGAAGGGGACCTGGGAGGGGGCTACAACTGGGATACCAAGCGAAGAAGCAGTAATAAGTAAAAAGTAAAATAAAATTATGATTAAATGTAAAGAGAGAAATAGATTAGAGACAGAGACAGGGAGGTTCTCAGCGAATGGTGGGATAAATTCATTTTCTCCTGTCACCTCTTTGTCCCCAAAAGCCCTCACACGGGCTTTTGGTAGGAAAACGATTAATACAATAAGAAAGTGGGAGCAAGGATGAAGAAGTGTATACAGAAGAGTGTACAGAAAGCCAACCGACTTTCCCCGTGGTGCATCTCAAAGTCCATGCAGCCTGCACCCTGAACTTCCTCGGGCAGCAAGAACAGGCCAGGGTTGATCTCCTCACGTGTGGAGGCGAGCCATTCACCAAGCGTTTTGTTCCAACGGCTTCCACCAATGTCTCCCTCCACGTCTTGACCTTCCGAGTTTTAGCCCTCAAAAGAGTGAGCGAAGCACATTACTTGTGGGAATGTGACCGTGACTTCACTTCCTGTGCGAGACAGCAAATGGTCTGTTCATTCCTGCCAAGATTTTAAAGACAGGAACAGAGTGTTGTCGCTCTGGAGCGAGGTGACACACATGAAGGCCGGATAATCAGTATTCTTGTGGTGCTGGCGTGGCGATGTAAATTTGATTCCCAGAACCCGCAGAGAGGTGAACATGGTGTCAAACAAGATGGCCTCTGCCTTGCCCAATATGGACGCCATCGCTCACAAACCTTCTGCTCATGCCTCCCACACGCTCACACCTACTTGTGTTCACACCTCCTTGCACACGCGCTCACCTTGCACACCCATGTAGCCCATGGCATGATCACAGATCACCTAGTAAGGGAACAGGGACTATCTCTGACGTGAAGTGGGTGTTCTAGGACCTTGCAAGGGTAATCTCTGGCCTGAAGTGGGTCTCCTAGTAAGGCAGCACGGACAGTGTCCATGTCACCTAAAAGAAAGGGACACTATTGCACAAATTGGGTGTCCTGGTAAGGGGTACAGGGACCATCTTTGGCATGAAGTGGTTTCCTAGTAACCAGGGTTGTCTCAATGAAGGAGAACAGAAAGAAACAGGGACCATCTCTGATGGGAACTGGGTCACCTAGGAAGGGGAACAAACTGTTTCTGGCATGAAGTGGGTCTCTGATGTGAAACTGGGATGATCTCTGAAGGGAAGTGGGTCACATTGGGGAGCTCCTGTGTTTCCTTCATTTTTCATTTTCATCTCCCCCTAACTGGGTTTGAATGCCGCGATCAAACACGTTTAGGCAAAATCGCATAACATGAAAATACAAGACAGTTTCAAAACCATGCTTGAAGACTTGGCGATGCCAAACCCATGGGTCACAGGGAGAGAGAGAGAGAGAGAGAGAGAGAGAGAAAGAGAGAGAGAGCATTGATCCATTCATTCGGGAATGTCAGCCAGGCAGGCCCACACATGTCACCCACCAGGGTTGAATGGCCCCAAAACCCCACAACCCTGAATTTTACACATGTAAAGTCAATGAAATTAATAAAAAAATAAAAAAAAAAATAAATTAATTAATAAAATAAAGTCAATTAAGATATTACTATATGGTGCACATGATGGACTCCAGAATGCTCCATCCTGGCAGAAGGTCCCAGAGAAAGAAAACTCCTCTTTGACATCAAAGTGAAGGACCCTCTCCCTAGATGACCCCACACCTGATAATGACACTAATTAGGCCATTTTCACAACTCGGGAGTGATTTCATGCACAATCTGTGGACCAAGGTCATGGACGGATTCATTCGCCACAAGCCACAAAGTTCTGTGGGCATGTTGGGTTTGTGTCCCACGGACATTTCTGCTTCCTGCAAAGAGTCCATGTGGTCAGTTGGGAGGAGAGGCATGGGCAGGAGAATGATGACCACAGTGTTTATTCCAGGAACTAGAGAAGATCATCCCAAGTGAGTTATCCCAGGAGCAGGAAGACACACGCAGTATATGTTCACTCAAAAGTGGATATTAGACATGTAACATAGAATAAACATGCTAACATCTGTACACATGAGGAAGCTAAGCAGGAAGGAGGATGTTGGGTAAGATGCTCAATCCTCACTCAGAAAGGCAAAGGGGTGGACATCAGAGGAGGGAGAAAATGGGGAACAGGACAGGAGCCACCACAGAGGGCCTCTGAGAGACTCTACCCTGCAGGGTATCAAAGCAGATGCTGAGGCTCATAGCTAAATTTTGGGCAGAGTTCTGGGAAGCTTAGGAAAGAAGGGGGAGATAGAGAGACCTGGAGGAGAAGAAGAGGGAGATAGAGAGACATGGAGGGGACTGGAGGGGAAAATAGTGAGACCTGGGGGGACAGGAGGGGAAAATAGAGAGACATGGAGGGGACAGGAGGGGGAGATAGCCCTTGAGGGAAAGAAGCGGGAGAAAGAGTGACCTGGAGGGAAATAAAGGGGAGATAGAGAGACCTGGAGTAAAGAAGGGGGAGATAGAGAGACCTGAAGGGAAGGGGGTGAAATAGACAAACCTGGAGGGGACAGGAGGGGGAGATAGAGAGACCTGGAGGAGGCAAGAGGAGGAGATAAACAGACCTGGAGGGGTCATGAGCTGGGAGAAGGAGAGCAAAATAACCAAGAAATCTGGCCCTAGGGGTATTTTTATGAAATTGATGCTCCAGCCAAGGACCATGCATGGAGATGACCTAGAACCCCTGCACAGAGGTAGCCCAGGCAGCTCAGTGTCCAAGTGGGTCACCTAGTAAGGGGAACAGGCACCGGAGGCATGAAGTGGGTGTCTAGTAAGGGAAAGGGGTCTCTGTTGTGAAGTGGGTGTCCTAGTAAGGGGAACATGGACCGCTCTTGTGTGAAAGAGACCTGGGGGAGCTCCTGTGTTCCCTTCATTTTTCAATTTCATCCTTCTAAGGACAGGAATGTCGGAAAACACGTTTTGGCAAAACCAGAACACGATAATACAGGACAGTTTCAAAACTGAGCTGGACTGGGATGCTGAACCAATGGGTCACACACACACACACACACACACACACACACACACACATGGGGACACAGAGAGAGAGAGAGAGAGGGGAGAGGAGAGAGAGAGAGAGAGAGACATCATTCGAGAATGACAGCCAGGCACACACAGGTCACACACTGGTTGAAAGGCCCCCACAAAAAAAAAACCGCACAACCCTGAAATTTACACATATAAAGTCACTTAAATTCATAAAAAAATAAAAATTAAAAACTGAAATAAATAAATTAATTAAAAAATAAAGTCAATTAAGATATGACTATAGGGTGCACGTGGACTCCAGAATGCCCCATTGTCCCAGACGTGTCATAGAGAAGGAAAACTCCTCTTGGGACATCAAAGCAAAGGACCTTCTCCCAGGCGACACCCACCACCTGATAATGACACTAACTAGTGGCCATCCATATTCACCACCTCTGGAGTGATTTCACACATAATCTGTGGAGCAAGGTCACGGATGCATTCATAAGCCACAACCAAATGTTCTGCAGGCGTGATGGGTTCATGTCCCTTGGGTGTTCTCTGGGGAGATGCAAAGAGTCCATTTGGTCATTTGGGAGGAGAAGCATGGGAGGAAGAAAGATAACCACAGTGTTTATTCCCAAAAATAGAAATATCATCCTGATTAAAGGTCTCCCAGGAGCAGGAAGACACACGTGGTATATGTTCACTCATAAGTGGATATTAGACATGTAAATAGGATAAACATGCTAACATCTGTACACATGAGTCCCCTAAGCCCTCAAGGAGGACGCTGTGTAAAATGCTTAATCACTCAGAAAGGCAAAGGGGTGGACATCAGAGGAGGGAGAAAATGGGGAACAGGACAGGAGCCACCACAGAGGGCCTCTGAGAGACTCTACCCTGCAGGATATCAAAGCAGATGCTGAGTCTCATAGCTGGAATTTTGGGCAGAGTTCAGGGAAGCTTAGGAAAGAAGGGGAGATAGAGAGACCTGGAGGGGAAGAAGGGGGAGATAGAGAGACCTAGAGGGAACAGGAGGGGAAAATAGGGTCTCCCTCCTGGGGGGACAGGAGGGGAAAAAAGAGACCTGGAGGGGACAGGAGGGGAGATAGACCTTGAGGGAAAAAGCAGGAGAAAGTGAGACCTGGAGGGAAATAAAGGGGAGATAGAGACCTGGTTTGAAAAAGGGGAGATAGAGAGACCTGAAGGGAAGAGGTGAGATAGACAAACCTGGAGGGGACAGGACGGGGAGAGAGAATGACCTGGAGCAGACAGGAGAGGGAGATAATAGACCTGGAGGGGTCATGAGCTCCAGAGAAGGAGAGCAACATATCCAAAAATCTGGCCCTAGGGGTATTTTATGAAATTGATGCTCCAGCCAAGGACCATGCATGGACATGACCTAGAACCCTGCACACATGTAACCCATGGCAGCTCAGTGTCTAAGTGAGTGACCTAGTAAGGGGAACAGGCACTGTCTCTGGCATGAAGTGAGATCCTAGTAAGGAGAACATGGACCGTCTCTGACGTGAAGTGGGTGACCTTGGGGAGCTCCTGTGTTTCCTTCATTTTTCATTTTCATCTCCCCTAATAGGTTTGAATGTTGCAATCAAACATGTTTTGGCAAAAACGCATAACATGATAATACAGGACAGTTTCAAAACTGAGCTCGAATGACTCAGGCGATGCCAAACCCATGGGTCACAGGGGAGAGAGAGAGAGAGAGAGAGAGAGAGAGAAGAAAGAGCAAAGAGCATTGGTCCGTTCATTTGGGAATGGCAGCCAGGCTCACCCACATCACCCTCCAGGGTTGATTGGCCCCCAAAAAACCCACAACCCTGAATTTTACACATATAAAGTCAATTAAATTATATAAGAAATAAAAATTAAAAGAGAAAATAAAGAAATTAATTAATTAAAAAAATAAAGTCAATTAAGATAAGACTATAGGGCGCATGATGGACTCCAGAATGCCCCATCGCCCCAGATGCGTCATAAAGAAGGCAAACTCCTCTTGTGACATCAAAGTGAAGGATCCTCTCCCTAGGTGACCCCCATGCCTGATAATGACACTAATTAGGCCATATTCACCACTCGGGAGTGATTTCATGTACAAGCCTTGGAGCAAGGTCACGGATGCATTCATAAACCACAACCAAATGTTCAAGCAGGTGTTTGGGTTCATGTCCCTTGGGCGTTCTCTGCTTCCTGCAAAGAGTCCATGTGGTCAGTTGGGGGAGGCATGGGCAGAAGTAAGATGACCACAGTGTTTATTCCAGGAATTAGAGAAAATCAACCCAAGCGAGGTGTTCCAGGAGTAGGAAGACACACGTGGTATATGTTCACTCATAAATGAATATAAGACATGTAATATAGGATAAACATGCTAACATCTGTGCACATGAGGAAGCTATGTAGGAAGGAGGACGCTGGGTAAGAAGACCAATCCTCACTCAGAAAGGCAAGAGGTGGACATCAGAGGAGGGAGAAAATGGGGAACAGGACAGGAGCTACCACAGAGGGCCTCTGAGAGACTCTACCCTATAGGGTATCAAAGCAGATGCTGAGGCTCATAGCTAAATCTTGGGCAGAGTGAAGGGAAGCTTAGGAAAGAAGCGGGAGATAGAGAGACCTGGAGGGGAAGAGGGAGAGATAGAGAAACCTGGAGGGAAAGAAGTGGCAGATAGAGAGTCCTGGAGGGAACAGGAGGAGGAGATAGAGAGACCTGAGGGAAAGAAGGGGGAGATAAAGGGACCTGGAGGAGAAGAAGGGGGAGATAGAAAAACCTGGATGGGACAGGAGGGGGCGATGAAGAGACCTGGAGGGAACAGAAGGGGGAGATGAAAGGACTGTAGGGGACAGGAGTGAGAGATAGAGAGAGCTGGAGTGGACAGGAGGGAGAGATAGAGAGACCTGGAGGGTCTCTCTAAGAAATCTGGGACCAGGCGTCTTTTCTGAGACTGATTCTCTAGCCAAGGACCATGCATGGAGATGATCTAGAACCCCTGTACATATGTAGCCCATGGCAGCTCAGTCTCCAAGTGGGTCACCTAGTAAGGGGAACAGGGACTGTCTCTGACCTAGGAAAGGGAACAGGGACCATCTCTGACCTACGAAGGGGAAAAGGGACGGTCTCTAATGTGAAGTGGGTGCCCAGTAAGGGGAACAGGGACCATGTCTGATGTGAAGTGGGTCTCCTAATAAGGGAAACAGGGTCCATCTCTGATATGAACTCAGTCACTGCTCTTTGATCACCTCCCCCTGAGGGGGGAGCAGCCTAGCCAGCCTACAGAGGAGAACAATGGAGCCAGAACTAATGAGACCTGATAGGCTGGGGGAGGAGGAGAGGGGAGGAGGACCTCCCTTATCAGTGGACTGGGGGAGAGACATGGGAAGAGATGAGGGAGGGAGGGTGGGAATGGGAGAAGAGGATGGAGGGGACCACACCTAAATGACTTTATGTATAAGTCAACCACGACAGAGATGAACAGTCAGTCCACCAGCTGGGCAGCGTTCCCTGGCTCCTGTGGTCTCATGGCATCATGAGCACAGGCCGTTGGCCATCAGGCCCAGAAGACGAGAGAGTGTTGGGACAATGACTCTCCTGGTGTCCACAGCTCTGTCTATGGTTTAGACTGGGCCCTAGCAGTGGGACCCTTGGGATAGGCTTGCCCAATGGTCAGCGCCCCACAGTTTAGAGCTGGATTGGTCTGTTGTTGGGGTCCCAAACCTAGAACCCTGCACAGATGTAGCCCATGGCAGTTCAGTCTCCAAGAAGGTACTCTAGTAAGGGGAACAGGGACAGTCTCTGACGTGAAGTGGGTGTCCTAGTAAGGGAAACAGGGACCATCTCTGACCTAGTAATGGGAACAGAGACCATCTCTGACATGAAGTGGGTGTCCTAGTAAGGGGAAAAGGGACCGTCCCTGACATGAACTCAGCAGCTGCTCTTTGATCACCTCCCCATGAGGGGGGAGTAGTCTATCCAGGCCACAGAGGAGGACAGTGCAGCCAGTCCTGATGAGATCGATAGCCTGGGGAAGGAGGGAAGGAAAGGAGTCAGTGGATTGGGGGAGGAGCCTGGGATTAGGTGAGGGTGGGTGGAGTTTGAAGGGGACCTGGGAGGGGGCTACAACTGGGATACCAAGCGAAGAAGCAGTAATAAGTAAAAAGTAAAATAAAATTATGATTTAATGTAAAGAGAGAAATAGATTAGAGACAGAGACAGGGAAGTTCTCAGCGAATGGTGGGATAAATTCATTTTCTCCTGTCACCTCTTTGTCCCCAAAAGCCCTCACACGGGCTTTTGGTAGGAAAACGATTAATACAATAAGAAAGTGGGAGCAAGGATGAAGAAGTGTATACAGAAGAGTGTACAGAAAGCCAACCGACTTTCCCCATGGTGCATCTCAAAGTCCACTCAGCCTTCACCCTGAACTTCCTCGGGCAGCAAGAACAGGCCAGGGTTGATCTCCCTATGTGTGGAGGCGAGCCGTTCACCAAGCGTTTTGTTCCAACGACTTCCACCAATGTCTCCCTCCACGTCTTGACCTTCTGAGTTTTAGCCCTCAAAAGAGTGAGCGATGCACATTACTTGTGCGAATGCGACTGTGACTTTACTTCCTGTGCATGACAGCATTTGGTCTGTTCATTCCCGCTAAGATTTTAAAGACAGGAACAGATTGGGGTTGCTCTGGAGGGAGGTGACATGCGTGACAACCGGATAATCAGTGTTCTTGTCATGCAAGTGCGGCGACATGGATTTGCTTCCCAGAACCTGCAGAGAAGTGAGCTATATGTGTCAAACAAGATGGCCTCTGCCTTGCCCAATATGGCCACCATCGCTCACACCTCCTTCTGCTCACACCTCCCTGCACACTCACACCTCCTTGCACGCGCATGCTCACACCTTGCACTCGAATCCATGTAGCCCATGGCAGCTCAGTGTCCAAGTAGATCACCTAGTAAGGGGAACAGGGGCCATCTCTGGCATGAAGTGGGTGTCCTAGTAAGGGGTACAGAGACCATCTTTGGCATGAAGTGGTTTCCTAGTAAGGGGACCAGGGATTGTCTCTGGCATGAAGTGGGTGTCCTAGTAAAGGAAACAGGGACCATCTCTGATGGGAACTGGGTATCCTAGGAAGGGGAACAAGGACTGTTTCTGGCATGAAGTGGGTCTCCTAGTAAGGGGAACTGGGACGATCTCTGAAGGGAAGTGCGTCACACTGGGGAGCTCCTGTGTTTCCTTCATTTTTCATTTTCATCTCCCCCTAACTGGGTTTGAATGCCGCGATCAAACATGTTTTGGCAAAATCGCATAACACGAAAATACAGGACAGTTTCAAAACCATGCTTGAACGACTTGGGTGATGCCAAACCCATGGGTCACAGGGAGAGAGAGAGAGAGAGATAGAGAGAGAGAGAGAGAGAGAGAGAGAGAGAAAGAGAGAGAGAAAGAGAAAGAGAGCATTGATCCGTTCATTCGGGAATGTCAGTCAGGCAGGCCCACACATGTAACCTACCACGGTTGAATGGCCCCCCAAAACCCCACAACCCTGAATTTTACACATGTAAAGTCAATGAAATTAATAAAAAAATAAAAATTAAAAATAAATTAATTAATAAAATAAAGTCAATTAAGATATGACTATATGGTGCACGATGGACTCCAGAATGCTCCATCCTGGCAGAAGTGTCCCAGAGAAGGAAAACTCCTCTTTCGACATCAAAGTGAAGGACCCTCTCCCTAGGCGATCCCCACGCCTGATAATGACACTAATTAGGCCGTTTTCACCACGCAGGAGCGATTTCATGCACAAGCCATGGACCAAGGTCATGGATGTTTTCATATGCCACAAGCGAAAGTTCTGTGGGCGTGTTGGGTTTGTGTCCCACGGGCTTTTTCTGCTTCCTGCAAAGAGTCCATGTGGTCAGTTGGGAGGAGAGGCATGGGCGGGAGAATGATAACCACAGTGTTTATTCCAGGAACTAGAGAAGATCATCCCAAGCGAGGTATCCCAGGAGCAGGAAGACACACGCAGCATATGTTCACTCAAAAATGGATATTAGACATGGAACATAGGATAAACATGCTAACATCTGTACACATGAGGAAGCTAAGCAGGAATGAGGACGTTGGGTAAGATGCTCAATCCTCACTCAGAAATGCAAAGGGGTGGATATCAGAGGAGGAAGAAAATGGGGAACAGGACAGGAGCCACCACAGAGGGCCTCTGAGAGACTCTACCCTGCAGGGTATCAAAGCAGATGCTGAGGCTCATGGCTAAATTTTGGGCAGAGTTCAGGGAAGCTTAGGAAAGAAGGGGGAGATAGAGAGACCTGGAGGAGAAGAAGGGGGAGATAGAGAGACATGGAGGGGACAGGAGGGGAAAATAGTGAGACCTGGGGGGACATGAGGGGAAAATAGAGAGACATGGAGGGGACAGGAGGGGGAGATAGCCCTTGAGGGAAAGAAGCGGGAGAAAGAGTTACCTGGAGGGAAATAAAGGGAAGATAGAGAGACCTGGAAGTGAAGAAGGGGGAGATAGAGAGTCCTGAAGGGGAAGGGGGTGAAATAGACAAACCTGGAGGGGACAGGATGGGGAGATAGAGAGACCTGGAGGAGGCAAGAGGAGGAGATAAAGAGACCTGGAGGGGTCATAAGCTCCACAAGGAGAGTAACATAACCAAGAAATCTGGCCCTAGGGGTATTTTATGAAATTGATGCTCCAGCCAAGGACCATGCATGGAGATGACCTAGAACCCCTGCACAGACGTAGCCCATGGTAGCTCAGTGTCCATGTGGGTCACCTAGGAAGGGGAACAGGCACCATCTCTGGCATGAAGTGGGTGTCCTAGTAAGGGGAAAAGGGACCATCTCTGTTGTGAAGTGGGTGTCCTAGTAAGGAGAACATGGACCGTCTCTTGTGTGAAGTGGGTGACCTTGGGGAGCTCCTGTGTTCCCTTCATTTTTCAATTTCATCTCCTTCTAAGCGTGTTTTAATGTCGCGATCAAACACGTTTTGGCAAAACCGTGTAACACGATAATACAGGACAGTTAAGATATGACTATAGGGTGCACGGTGGACTCCAGAATGCCCCATTGTCCCAGACGTGTCATAGAGAAGGAAAACTCCTCTTGGGACATCAAAGCAAAGGACCCTCTCCCTAGGCGACACCCACCACCTGATAATGACACTAATTAGGCCATATTCACCACTCGGGAGTGATTTCACACATAATCTGTGGAGCAAGGTCACGGATGCATTCATAAGCCACAACCAAATGTTCTGCAGGTGTGATGGGTTCATGTCCCTTGGGTGTTCTCTGCTTCCTGCAAAGAGTCCATTTGGTCATTTGGGAGGAGAAGCATGGGCGGAAGAAAGATAACCACAGTGTTTATTCCCCAAAGTAGAGAAGATCATCCTGAGCGAGGTCTCCCAGGAGCAGGAAGACACACGTGGTATATGTTCACTCATAAGTGGATATTAGACATGTAACATAGGATAAACATGCTAACATCTGTACACATGAGGAAGCTAAGCAGGAAGGAGGACGCTGTGTAAGATGCTCAATCCTCACTCAGAAAGGCAAAGGGGTGGACATCAGAGGAGGGAGAAAATGGGGAACAGGACAGGAGCCACCACAGAGGGCCTCTGAGAGACTCTACCCTGCAGGGTATCAAAGCAGATGCTGAGTCTCATAGCTAAATTTTGGGCAGAGTTCAGGGAAGCTTAGGAAAGAAGGGGGAGATAGAGAGACCTGGAGGGGAAGAAGGGGGAGATAGAGAGACCTAGAGGGAACAGGAGGGGAAAATAGGGAGACCTGGGGGGACAGGAGGGGAAAAAAGAGACCTGGAGGGGACAGGAGGGGGAGATAGACCTTGAGGGAAAAAAGCAGGAGAAAGTGAGACCTGGAGGGAAATAAAGGGGAGATAGAGAGACCTGGAAGTGAAAAAGGGGAGATAGAGAGACCTGAAGGGGAAGAGGGTGAGATAGATAAACCTGGAGGGGACAGGACGGGGAGAGAGAGTGACCTGGAGCAGACAGGAGAGGGAGATAATAGACCTGGAGGGGTCATGAGCTCCACAAGGAGAGCAACATATCCAAGAAATCTGGCCCTAGGGTTATTTTATGAAATTGATGCTCCAGCCAAGGACCATGCATGGACATGACCTAGAACCCCTGCACACATGTAACCCATGGCAGCTCAGTGTCTAAGTGAGTGACCTAGTAAGGGGAACAGGCACTGTCTCTGGCATGAAGTGAGTGTCCTAGTAAGGAGAACATGGACCGTCTCTGGCGTGAAGTGGGTGACCTTGGGGAGCTCCTGTGTTTCCTTCATTTTTCATTTTCATCTCCCCCTAAGTAGGTTTGAATGTTGCAATCAAACATGTTTTGGCAAAACCGCATAACATGATAATACAGGACAGTTTCAAAACTGAGCTCGAACGACTCGGGCGATGCCAAACCCATGGGTCACAGGGGAGAGAGAGAGAGAGAGAGAGAGAAAGAGCAAGAGAGCATTGGTCCGTTCATTTGGGAATGGCAGCCAGGCTCACCCACGTCACCCTCCGCGGTTGATTGGCCCCCAAAAAAACCCACAACCCTGAATTTTACACATATAAAGTCAATTAAATTCATATAAGAAATAAAAATTAAAAGAGAAAATAAAGAAATTAATTAATTAAAAAAATAAAGTCAATTAAGATAAGACTATAGGGCGCATGATGGACTCCAGAATGCCCCATCGCCCCAGATGCGTCATAAAGAAGGCAAACTCCTCTTGTGACATCAAAGTGAAGGATCCTCTCCCTAGGTGACCCCCATGCCTGATAATGACACTAATTAGGCCATATTCACCACTCGGGAGTGATTTCATGTACAAGCCTTGGAGCAAGGTCATGGATGCATTCATAAACCACAACCAAATGTTCCGCAGGCGTGTTGGGTTCATGTCCCTTGGGCGTTCTCTGCTTCCTGCAAAGAGTCCATGTGGTCAGTTGGGGGGGAGGCATGGGCAGAAGTAAGATGAGCACAGTGTTTATTCCAGGAACTAGAGAAGATCAACCCAAGCGAGGTGTTCCAGGAGTAGGAAGACACACGTGGTATATGTTCACTCATAAATGAATATAAGACATGTAATATAGGATAAACATGCTAACATCTGTGCACATGAGGAAGCTATGCGGGAAGGAGGACGCTGGGTAAGAAGACCAATCCTCACTCAGAAAGGCAAGAGGTGGACATCAGAGGAGGGAGAAAATGGGGAACAGGACAGGAGCTACCACAGAGGGCCTCTGAGAGACTCTACCCTATAGGGTATCAAAGCAGATGCTGAGGCTCATAGCTAAATCTTGGGCAGAGTGAAGGGAAGCTTAGGAAAGAAGCGGGAGATAGAGAGACCTGGAGGGGAAGAGGGAGAGATAGAGAAACCTGGAGGGAAAGAAGTGGCAGATAGAGAGTCCTGGAGGGAACAGGAGGAGGAGATAGAGAGACCTGAGGGAAAGAAGGGGGAGATAAAGACACCTGGAGGAGAAGAAGGGGGAGATAGAAAAACCTGGATGGGACAGGAGGGGGCGATGAAGAGACCTGGAGGGAACAGAAGGGGGAGATGAAAGGACTGTAGGGGACAGGAGTGAGAGATAGAGAGAGCTGGAGTGGACAGGAGGGAGAGATAGATAGACCTGGAGGGTCTCTCTAAGAAATCTGGGACCAGGCGTCTTTTCTGAGACTGATTCTCTAGCCAAGGACCATGCATGGAGATGATCTAGAACCCCTGTACATATGTAGCCCATGGCAGCTCAGTCTCCAAGTGGGTCACCTAGTAAGGGGAACAGGGACTGTCTCTGACCTAGGAAAGGGAACAGGGACCATCTCTGACCTACGAAGGGGAAAAGGGACCGTTTCTAATGTGAAGTGGGTGCCCAGTAAGGGGAACAGAGAACATGTCTGATGTGAAGTGGGTCTCCTAATAAGGGAAACAGGGACCATTTCTGATATGAACTCAGTCACTGCTCTTTGATCACCTCCCCCTGAAGGGGGAACAGCCTAGCCAGCCTACAGAGGAGAACAATGGAGCCAGAACTAATGATACCTGATAGGCTGGGGAAGGAGAAGAGGGGAGGAGTACCTCCCCTATCAGTGGACTGGGGGAGAGACATGGGAAGAGATGAGGGAGGGAGGGTGGGAATGGGAGAAGAGGACGGAGGGGACCACACCTAAATGACTTTATGTATAAGTCAACCACGAAAGAGATGAACAGTCAGTCCACCAGCCGGGCAGCATTTCCTGGCTCCTGTGGTCTCATGGCATCACGAGCACAGGCCGTTGGCCATCAGGCCCGGAAGACGAGAGTGTTGAGACAATGACTCTCCTGGTGTCTACAGCTCTGTTCATGGTTTAGACTGGGCCCTAGCAGTGGGACCCTTGGGATAGGCTTGCCCAATGGTCAGCGCCCCACAGTTTAGAGCTGGATTGGTCTGTTGTTGGGGTCCCAAACCTAGAACCCTGCACAGATGTAGCCCATGGCAGTTCAGTCTCCAAGAAGGTACTCTAGTAAGGGGAACAGGGACAGTCTCTGACCTAGTAATGGGAACAGAGACCATCTCTGACATGAAGTGGGTGTCCTAGTAAGGGGAAAAGGGACCGTCCCTGACATGAACTCAGCAGCTGCTCTTTGATCACCTCCCCATGAGGGGGGAGTAGTCTATCCAGGCCACAGAGAAGGACAGTGCCGCCAGTCCTGATCAGATCGATAGCCTGGGGAAGGAGGGAAGGAAAGGAGTCAGTGGATTGGGGGAGAAGCTTGGGATTAGGTGAGGGTGGGTGGAGTTTGAAGGGGACCTGGGAGGGGGCTACAACTGGGATACCAAGCGAAGAAGCAGTAATAAGTAAAAAATAAAATAAAATTATGATTAAATGTAAAGAGAGAAATAGGTTAGAGACAGAGAAAGGGAGGTTCTCAGCGAATGGTGGGATAAATTCATTTTCTCCTGTCACCTCTTTGTCCCCTACAGCCCTCACACGGGCTTTTGGTAGGAAAATGAATAATACAATAAGAAAGTCGGAGCAAGGATGAAGAAGTGTATACAGAAGGGTATACAGAAAGCCAACCAACTTTCCCCGTGGTGCATCTCAAAGTCCACGCAGCCTTCACCCTGACCTTCCTCGGGCAGCAAGAACAGGCCAGGGTTGACCTCCCCACGTGTGGAGGTGAGCCGTTCACCAAGTGTTTCATTCCAATGGCTTCCACCAATGTCTCCCTCCATGTCTTGACCTTCCGAGTTTTAGCCCTCAAAAGAGTGAGTGATGCACATTACTTGTGCGAATGCGACCGTGACTTTACTTCCTGTGCATGACAGCAATTGGTCTGTTCATTCCCGCTAAGATTTTAAAGACAGGAACAGAGGGCGGTTCCTCTAGATCGAGGTGACACGAGCGACAGCCAGATAATCAATGTTCTTGTCGTGCAGGCGTGGCACATAAATTTGATTCCCAGAATTTGCAGAAAGGTGAACAAAGTGTGTCAAACAAGACAGCCACTGCCTTGCCCAATATATCGGCCATTGCTCACACCTCCTTCATGCTCACACCTCCTTGCACACTCACACCTACTTGCATGATCACACCTTCTATGCTCTTGCTCACACTTTGCACTCTAGCCTATGTAGCCCATGGCAGCTCAGTGTCCATGTAGATCACCTAGTAAGGGGAACAGGGACCATCTCTGATGGGAACTGGGTGTCCAAGAAGGAGAACAGAGACCGTCTCTGGCATGAAGTGGGTCACCTAGTAAGGGGAAAAGGGACTGTCTCTGACGTGAAGTGGGTGCCCTTGGGGAGCTCCTGCATTTCCTTCATTTTTCATTTTCATCTCCCCCTAATCGGGTTTGAATGTTGCGATCAAACACATTTTGGCAAAGCCATGTAACATGATAATACAGGACAATTTTAAACCCACGCTTGAATGGCTCCGGTGATGCGAACCCATGGGTCACAGACAGAGAGAGGGAGAGAGAGAGAGAGAGAGAGAAAGAGAGAGAGAGACAGAGAGAGCAAGAGTACATCGATCTATTCTTTCATGAATGGCAGCCAGGTCCAGACACTTCACCCTGCGAGTGTGAAGGGGCCCAAAAATATCAACATCCCTGAATTTTACACATGTAAAGTCAATTAAATTAATAAAAAATTAAAATTAAAAAAATGAAATAAATTAATTAAAAAATGAAGTCAATTAAGATATGACTATAGGGCGTATGAATGACTCCAGAATGCCCCATCACCCCAGACGCGTCATAGAGAAGGAAAACTCCTCTTGCAACATCAAAGCGAAGGACCCTCTCCCTAGGCGACCCCCACACCTGATAATGACAATAATTAGGCCATATTCACCACTCAGGAGTGATTTCACACATAATCCGTGGAGCAAGGTCATGGATGCATTCATAAGCCACAACCAAATGTTCCGCAGGCGTGTTGGGTTCATGTCCCTTGGGTGTTCTCTGCTTCCTGCAAAGAGTCTATGTGGTCAGTTGGGAGGAGAGGCATGGGCAGAAGAAAGATAACCACAGTGTTTATTCCTAGAAGTAGAGAAGATCATCCCGAGTGAGGTCTCCCAGGAGTAGGAAGACACACATGCTATATGTTCACTCATAAGTGGACATTAGGCATGTAACATAGGATAAACATGCTAACAACTGTACACATGCGGAAGCTAAGCAGGAAGGAGGATGCTGGGTAAGTAGATCAATCCTCACTCAGAAAGGCAAGAGGTGGACATCAGAGTAGGGAGAAAATGGAGAACAGGACAGGAGCCACCACAGAGGGCCTCTGAGAGACTCTACCCTGCAGGGTATCAAAGCAGATGCTGAGGCTCACAGGTAAATTTTGGGCAGAGTACAGGGAAGCTTAGGAAAGAAGGGGGAGATAAAGAGAAATGGAGGGGATGAAGGAGGAGGGAGAGAGACCTGGAGGGGACAGGAGTGCGAAATACAGAGACCTGGAAGGGAAGAGGTGGGAAGTATATAGAACTGGAAGGGAAGAAGGTGGAGATAGAGGGACCTGGAGGAGAACAAGGGAGAGATAGAGACCAGATGGGACAGTAGGGGGAGATAGAGAGACCTTGAGGGGACAGGAGCGGGAGAGAGAGATCTGGAGTGAAGAGGGGAGAGAGAGAGACCTGGAGGGGACAGGTGGGGGAAATAGTGACCTGGAGGGTACAGGATGGGGAGATAGAGAGACGTGGAGGGGACAGGAAAGAGAGAGAGAGAGAGAGAGAGAGAGAGAGAGAGAGAGAGAGAGAGACCAGGAGGGGACAGGAGGGCAGAGAGAGAAACCTGGAGGAGACTGGAGGGGAGATAGAGAGACCTGGAGGGGACAAGAGCAGGAGAGAGAGTCCTGGAGGGTAAGAGGAGGAGAGAGAGAGAGCTGGAGGGGACAGGAGGGAAAGAGAGAGAGTCCAGGAGGGGAGGAGGGGGAGAAAGAGAGACCTCGAGGGGACAGGAGGGGGAGATAGAGAGACTGGGGGGGGAGAGGAGCAGGAGAGAGAGACCTGGAGGGGAAGAGGGGGAGAGAGAGACACCTGGAGTGGAAGAGAGAGACCTGGAGGGGATAGGTGGGTGAGATAGAGTGTCCTGGAGGGTACAGTAGGTGGAGATAGAGAGACCTAGAGGGGACAGGAGGGCAGAGAGAGAGACCTGGAGGGGACAGCAGGGGGAGATAGAGTCCTGAGGGAAAGAAGGGAGATAGAGAGACATGGAGGAGAAGACCAGGAGATAGAAAGACCTGGATGGGACAGGAGGCAGAGATAAAGAGACCTGGAGGGGACAGGATGGGAAGATAAAGAGACCTGGAGGGAACAAGGAGGGGGAGATGAAAGGACTGGAGGGGACAGGAATGAGAGTTAGAGAGACCTGGAGGGGAAGAGGAGGGAGATAGGGAGACCTGGAATGGATAGAATGGGGAGATAGAGAGACCTGGAGGGGACAGGAAGGAGAGAGAGACCTGGAGAGAACAGGAGGGGGAGATGAAAGGACAGGAGGGGACAGGAATGAGAGATAGAGAGACCTGGAGGGGAAGAGGAGGGAGATAGAAAGACCTGGAGAGAAAGAAGGGGGAGATAGAGATACATGGAGGGAAAGAAGTTGGAGATGGAGAGACCTGGAAGGGACAGGAGGGGAAATAGAGAGACCTGGAGGGGAAGGAGTAAAAGATAGTTACCTGGATGAGACGGGGGGGAGATAGAGAGAGCTGGAGGGAAAGAAGGAGAAGATTGAGAGACCTGGAGGGGCAGGAGGGGAAGATAGAGAGACCTGGAGGGGAAGACGGAGGAGATAGAGAGACCTGGAGGGTCTCTAAGAAATCTTCGCTCAGGCCTGTCTTCTGAGACTGAGTCTCCAGCAAAGGACCATGCATGGAGATAACCTAGAACCCCTGCACAGAGGTAGCCCATGGCAGTTCAGTGTCCAAGTGGGTCACCTAGTAAGGGGAACAGGGACCGTCTCTGACATGAACTCATTCGCTCCTCTTTGATCACCGCCCACTGAGGGGAGAGCAGCCTTACCAGTCCACAGAGGAGGACAATAAAGCCATGACTGATGAGACCTGAACGGCTGGGGGAGGAGGTGAGTGGAGGAGTACCCCCCTATTAGTGGACTGGTGGAGAGACATGGGAGATGAGAGAGGGAGGGTGGGATTGGGAGAAGAGGACAGAGGGGACCACAGCTAAATGACTCTATGTATCAGTCAACCACGACAGAGATGACCAGTCATCCCACCAGGCGTGCAGTGTTCCCTGGCTCCTGTGGTCTCGTGGCATCATGAGCACAGGCCATCGGCCATCAGGCCCAGAAGACAACAGAGTGTTGAGACAATGATTCTCCGGGTGCCCATGGTTTTGACTGGGCCCTTGTGGTGGGCCCCTTGGGACAGGCTTGTGTAGAGGTCAGCACACCTCTGTCTAGAGTTGGAGTCGTCTGTCATTGGGCCCCAAACCTAGAACCCTGCACAGATATAACCCATGCAGTCAGTCTCTAAGAAGGACCCTAGTAAGGGGAACAGGGACCATCTCTGGCATGAAGTGGGTGTTCTAGTAAGAGGAACAGGGACCATCTCCGACGGAAACTGGGTGTCCTAGTAAGGGAAAGGGACTGTTTCTTGTGTGAAGTGGGTCTCCTAGTAAGGGGAACAGGGACCATCTCTGAAGTGAAATGCTTGTCCTAGTAAGGGGAACAGGGACCATCTCCGACGGAAACTGGGTGTCCTAGTAAGGGAAACAGGGACCATCTCTGGCATGAAGTGGGTCTCCCAGTAAGGGGAAAAGGGACTGTCTCTGACATGAAGTGGGTGACCTTGGGGAGCTCCTGCATTTCCATCATTTTTCATTTTCATCTCCCCCTAACCGGGTTTGAATGTTGTGATCAAACATGTTCAGGCAAAACCACATACCAGGATAATTCAGAACAATTTTAAAACCACGATGAAACGACTTTGGCGAATCCAAACCCATGCATCACAGGGAGAGAGAGAGAGAGAGAGAGAGAGAGAGAGAGAGAGAGAGAAAGAGCATGGATCCATTCATTTGGGAAATGAGAGCCAGGCCCACACACGTTACCCACCACAGTTGAATGGCCCCAAAAAACTTCACAAGCCTGAATTTTACACATATAAAGTCAATTAAATTCATAAAAATTAAAAAAAGAAAATGAATTAATAAATTAAAAACATAAAATCAATTAATATATGACTATATGGCACATGTTGGACTCCACAATGCCCCATCGCCCCAGATGCATCATAGAGAAAGAAAACACCTCTTGTGACATCAAAGCGAAGGACCCTCTCCATAGGTGACCCCTACGCCTGCTAATGACACTAATTAGGCCATATTCACCACTCGGGAGTGATTTCACACATAATCCCTGGAGCAAGGTCACGGATGCATTTATAAGCCACAACCAAATGTTCAGCAGGCGTGTTGGGTTCATGTCCCTTGGGCGTTCTCTGCTTCCTGCAAAGAGTCCATGTGGTCAGTGGGGGGGGGGGGAGGCATGGGCAGAAGTAAGGTGACCACAGTGTTTATTCCTGGAAGTAGAGAAGATCATCCCGAGCGAGGTGTCCCAGGAGCAGGAAGACACACACGGTATATGTTCACTCATAAGTGGATATTAGACATGTAACATTGGATAAACATTCTAACATCTGTACACATGAGGAAGCTAAGCAGGAAGAACAATGCTGTGTTAGAAGATCAATACTCACTCAGAAAGGCAAAGTGGTGGACTTCAGTGGAGAGAGAAAACAGGAAATAGGACAGGAGCCACCACAGAGGGCCTCTGAGAGACTCTACCCTGCACGGCATCGAAGCAGATGCTGAGGCTCATAGCTAAATTTTGGTCAGAGTGCAGGGAAGCTTAGGAAAGAAGGGGAAGATAAAGAGAGCTGGAGGGGAAGAGGGGGGAGATAGAGAGACCCGGAGGAGAAGAAAGGGAGATAGAGAGACCTGGAGGGGACATGAGCTCCACAAGGAGAGCGACAGAACCAAGAAACCTGGGCCCAGGGGTCTCTTCTGAGACTGATGCTACAACCAAGTACCATGCATGGAGGCGACCTAGAACCCTGCACAGAGGAAGCCCATGGCAGCTCAGTGTCCATGTGCGTCTCCTAGTAAGGGGCACAGGGACCGTCTCTGACATGAACTCAGCAACTGCTCTTTGATCACCTCCCCATAAGGGGGGAGCAGCCTTGCCAGGCCACAGAGAAGGACAATGCAGCCAGTCTTGATGAGACCTGATAGGCTGGGTTAGGAGGGAAGGGGAGGAGGAGCTCCCTATCAGTGGACTGGGAGGCGGCATGGTGTGAGAAGAGGGAGGGTGGAATTTGAAGTGGACCTGGGAGGGGGCTACAGCTTGGATACAAAGTGAAAAGCAGTAATAAATAAAAAAAATAAAATTATTATTAAATGTAAAGTGAGAAAAAGATTAGAGACAGACAGGGCGGTTCTCAGCGAATGAGGGGACAAATTCATTTTCTCCCGTCAGTCACCTCTTTGTCCCCAACAGCCCTCACACGGGCTTTTTGCAGGAAAACGATTAATACGATAATAAAGTCGAAGCCAGGATGAACAAGTGTATACAGAAGGGTATACAGAAAGCCAACCGACTTTCCCCGTGGTGCATCTCAAAGTCCACGCAGACTTCACACTGGACTTTCTCGGGCAGCAAGAACAGGCTGGGGGTTGACCTCCTCACATCTGGAGGCAAGTCTTTCACCAAGCGCTTCGTTCCAACAGCTTCCAACAGTGTCTCCCTCCATGTCTTGACCTTCCGATTTTTAGCCCTCAAAAGAGTGAGCGATGCACATTACTTGTGCGAATGCGACGGTGACTTCACTTCCTGTGGGAGACAGCAACTGGTCTGTTCATTCCCGCTAAGATCTCTAGATCAAGTTGACACGGGTGACGGCCGGATAATCAGTGTTCTTGTAATGCAAGCGTGGCGACGTGGATTTGATTCCCAGAACCTGCAGAGAGGTGAATGATGTTTGTCAAACAAGATGGCCTCCGCCTTGTCCAATGTGGACGCCATCGCTCACACCTCCTTGCACGCTCACACCCCCTTGCATGGTCACACCTCCTACTACACTCATGCTCACATCTTGCACTCTAGCCCATGTAGCCCATGGCAGCTCAGTGTCCATGTAGATCACCTAGTATGGGGAACAGGGACCGTCTCTGTCATGAAGAAGGTCATGTAGTAAGGGGAATACAGACCATCTCTGATGTAAAGTGGGTTACCTAGTAAGGGGAACAGGGACTGTCTCTGACGTGAAGTGGGTGTCCTAGTAAGAGGAACAGGGGCCGTCTCTGGCATGAAGTGGGTGTCCTAGTAAGGAGAACAGGTACCATCTCTAATGGGAACTTGGTGTCCTAGGAAGGAGAACAGAGACCGTCTCTGGCATGAAGTGGGTCACCTAGTAAGGGGAAAAGGGACTGTCTCTGACGTGAAGTGGGTGCCCTTGGGGAGCTCCTGCATTTACTTCATTTTTCATTTTCATCTCCCCCTAATCGGGTTTGAATGTCGCGATCAAACACATTTTGGCAAAGCCATGTAACACGATAATACAGGACAATTTTAAACCCACGCTTGAATGGTTCCAGTGATGCTCAACCCATGGGTCACACGGAGAGAGAGAGAGAGAGAGAGAGAGAGAGAGAGAGAGAGAGGAGAGAGAGCAAGAGTGCATCGATCTATTCTTTCATGAAGGCAGCCAGGTCCACACACGTCACCCTCCGAGTGTGAATGGCCCCAAAAATGTCCACATCCCTGAATTTTACACATGTAAAGTCAATTAAATTAATAAAAAAATAAAAATTAAAAAAATGAAATAAATTAATTAAAAAATAAAGTCAATTAAGATATGACTATAGGGCGCATGATGGACTCCATAATGCCCCATCACCCCAGACGCGTCATAGAGAAGGAAAACTCCTCTTGCAACATCAAAGCGAAGGACCCTCTCCCTAGGCGACCCCCATGAATGATAATGACAATAATTAGGCCATATTCACCACTCGGGAGTGATTTCACACATAATCCGTGGAGCAAGGTCACAGATGCATTCATAAACCACAACCAAATGTTCAGCAGGTGTGTTGGGTTCATGTCCCTTGGGTGTTCCCTGCTTCCTGCAAAGAGTCCATGTGGTCAGTTGGGAGGAGAGGCATGGGCGGAAGAAAAATAACCACAGTGTTTATTCCAGGAACTAGAGTAGATCATCCCTAGCGAGGTATCCCAGGAGCAGGAAGATACACACGGTATATGGTCACTCATAAGTGGATATTAGACATGTAACATAGGATAAACATGCTAAGATCTGTACACATGAGGAAGCTAAGCGGGAAGGAGGACGTTGGGTAAGATGCTCAGTCATCACTCAAAAGGCAAAGGGGTGGACATCAGAGGAGGGAGAAAACAGGAAATAGGACAGGAGCAACCACAGAGGGCCTCTGAGAGACTCTACCCTGCAGGGTATGAAAACAGATGCTGAGGCTCATAGCTAAATTTTGGGCAAAGTGCAGGGAAGCTTAAGAAAGAAGGGGAGATAGAAGGACTAGAGGGGAAGAGGGAGGAGATAGACCTGGAGGGGAAGAAGAGGGAGAGATAGAGAGACCTGGAGGGGAAGAGGAGGGAGATAGAGAGACCTGGAGGGACAGGAGGGGGAGATAGAGACACCTGGAGGGGACAGGAAGGGAGATAGAGAGACCCGGAGAAGACAGGAGTGGGAAATAGAGAGACCTGGAAGGGACATGAGCTCCACAAGGAGAGCAATAGAACCAAGAAATCTGGCCCTACAGGTCTCTTCTGAGACTAATGTTCCATCCAAGGACCATGCATGGAGATGACCTAGAACCCCTGCAAAGATGTAGCCCATGGCAGCTCAGTGTCTAAGTGGGTCACCTAGTAAGGGGACCAGGGACTGTCTCTGACATAAACTCAGCGGCTGCTTTTTCATCATCTCCCTGTGAGTGGGGAGCAGCATTGCCAGACCACAGAGGAGGACAATGCAGCCAGTCTTGATGAGACCTGAGAGGATGGTAGAGGATGGAAGGGGAGAAGGACGTCCCCATCAGTGCACTGGGAGAGGGACATTGGGGGAGATGAGGCAGAGTGCAGGGAAGCCTAGGAAAGAAGGGGGAGATAGAGAGATCTGGAGGGGAGGAGGGGGAGAGAGAGAAACCTGGTGTGGGAGAGAGAAACCTGGAGGGGAGGAGGGGGAGAGAGAGAGACCTGGAGGGGACATGAGGGTGAGATAGAGAGACCTGAGGGAAAGAAGGAGATAGAGGAACCTGGAGTAGAAGACCGGGGAGATAGAAAGACCTGGATGGGACAGGAAGTGGAGATAGAGAGACCTGGAGGGGACAGGAGGGGGAGGTGAAAGGACTGGAGGGGACAGGAATGAGAGATAGAGAGACCTGGAGGGGAAGAGGAGGGAGATAGAAAGACCTGGAGAGAAAGAAGTGGGAGATAGAGATACCTGGAGGGAAAGAAGTGGGAGATAGAGAGACCTGGAGGGCACAGGAGGGGAAATAGAGAGACCTGGAGGGGAAGAAGGCAGATACAGAGACCTGGATGGGATGGGGGGAGATAGAGAGAGCTGAAGGGGAAGAAGGAGAAGATTGAGAGAGCTTGAGAGGACATTTTGGGAAGATTGAGAGACCTGGAGGGGAAGAAGGAGGAGATAGAGAGACCTGGAAGTTTTTTCTAAGAAATCTGAACCCAGGCCTCTCTTCTGAGACTGATTCTTCAGCCAAGGACCATGCATGGAGATAACCTAGAACTCCTGCACAGAGGTAGCCCATGGCAGCTCAGTGTCCAAGTGGGTCACCTAGCAAGGGGAACAGTCCGTCTCTGCTGTGAAGTGGGTGTCCTAGTAAGAGGAACAGGGACAGTCTCTGCCTTGAAGTGGGTCTTAGTAAGGGGAACAGGGACCGTCTCTGACATGAACTCAGTGGCTGCTCTTTGATCACCTCCCTCTGAGGAGGGAGCAGTCTGACCAGTCCATAGAGGAAGACAATGAAGCCAGAACTGATGAGACCTGATAGGCTGGGGGAGGAGGGAAGGGGAGGAGGAGCTCCCTATCAGTGGACTGGGAGAGGGGAATGGGGGAGATGAGTGAGGGTGGAGTTTAAAGGGGACCTAGGAGGAGGCTACAACTGGGATACAAGCAAAGAAGCAGTAAAAAAAAAAAAAAAAATAAAAAAAATTATGATGAAATGTAAAGAAAGAAAAAGATTAGAGACAGAGACAGGTAGGTTCTCAGGGAATTATGGGACAAATTCATTTTCTCGTGTCACCTCTTTGTCCCCAACAGCCCTCACATGGGCTTTTTGCAGGAAAACGATTAATACAATAATGAAGTCGAAGCCAGGATGAACAAGTGTATACAGAAGGGTATACAGAAAGCCAACCGACTTTCCTCGTGGTGCATCTCAAAGTCCACGCAGCCTTCACCCTGAACTTTCTCGGGCAGCAAGAACAGGCTGTGTTTGACCTCCTTACATGTGGAGGCGTGCCGTTCACCAAGCGCTTCATTCCAACAGCTTTCAACAGCGTCTCCATCCACGTCTTGACCTTCCGTGTTTTAGCCCTCAAAAGAGTGAGTGATGCACATTACTTGTGCAAATTCGACCATGACTTCACTTCCTGTGGGAGACAGCAACTGGTCTGTTCATTCCTGCTAAGATTTTAAAGACAGGAATAGAGGGCGGTTACTCTAGATCAAGGTGACACGCGTGACAGCCGGTAATCCATGTTGTTGTCATGCAAGCTCGGCAACATGAATTTGATTCCCAGGACCCGCAGTGAGGTGAGTGATGTGTGTCAAACAAGATGGCCTCTGCCTTGCCCAATATGGATGCCATCGCTCACACCTCCTTGCATGCTCACACCTCCTACTACACTCATGCTCACATCTTGCACTCTAGCCAATGTAGCCCATGGCATTCAGTGGTCAAGTAGAATACCTAGCAAGGGGAACAGGGACCATCTCTGATGGGAACTGGGTGTCCTAGGACAGAGAATAGAGACCGTCTCTGGCGTGAAGTGGGTCACCTAGTAAGGGGAACAGGGACCTTCTCTGACTTGAAGTGGGTCACCTTGGGGAGCTCCTGCATTTCCTTCATTTTTCATTTTCATCTCCCCCAATCAGGTTTGAATGTTGCAATCAAACACATTTAGGAAAAACCGCATAAAACAATGATACAAGACTGTTTCAAAACTGAGCTCGAATGACTCGGGCGATGCCGAACCCATGGGTCACAGGAAAGAGAGAGAGACAGAGACAGAGAGAGAGAGAGAGAGAGAGAGAGAGAGAGAGAGAAAGAGCGAGAGCGCATCTATCCATTCATTTGGGAATGTCAGCCAGGCAGGTCCACACATGTCACCCACCGTGGTTGTAAGGGCCCCCCAAAACCCCACAACACTGAATTTTACACATGTAAAGTCAATTAAATTCATAAAAAAATTTAAAAAAATGAAATAAATTAATTAAAAAATAAAGTCAAATAAGATATGACTATGGCCTCCAGAATGCCCCATCACCCCAGACTTGTCGTAGAGAAGGAAAACTCCTCTGGTGACATCAAAGTGAAGGACCCTCTCCCTAGGCGACCCCCACACCTGATAATTACACTAATTAGGTCGTATTCACCACGCAGGAACGATTTTATGCACAAGCCATGGACCAAGGTCATGGACGTGTTCTTATGCCACAAGTGAATGTTCCCCAGGCGATTTGGTTTCCTGTCCCATGGGCGTTCTCTGCTTCCTGCAAAGAGTCCATGTGGTTAGTTGGGGGGAGAGGCATGGGCAGAAGTAAGGTGACCACAGTGTTTATTCCCGGAAGTAGAGAAGATCATCCCGAGCAAGTTGTCTCAGAAGCAGGAATACACACACGGTATATGTTCACTCATAAGTGGATATTAGACATGTAACATAGGATAAACATGCTAACATCTGTACACATGAGGAAGCTAAGCGGGAAGGAGGATGCTGGATAAGATGCTCAATCCTCACTCAGAAAGGCAAAGGGGTCCACATCAAAGGAGGGAGAAAATGGGGAACAGGACAGAAGCCACCAGAGAGGGCCTCTGAGAGACTCTAACCTGCAGGGTATCAAAGCAGATGCTTAGGCTCATAGCTAATTCTTGGGCAGAGATCAGGGAAGCTTAGGAAAGAAGGGGGAGATAAAAAGTTCTGGATGTGACAGGAGTTGGAGATAGAGAGTCCTGGAGGGAACAGGAGGGGGAGATAGAGAGAGCTGGAAGGAAAGAAGGGGGAGATAAAGGGACCTGGACGAGAAGAAGGGGGAGATAGAAAAACCTGGATGGGACAGAAGGGGGCGATAAAGAGACCTGGAGGGAACAGAAGGGGGAGATGTAAGGACTGGAGGGGATAGGAGTGAGAGATAGAGAGAGCTGGAGTGGACAGGAGGGAGAGATAGAGAGACATGGAGGGTCTCTCTATGCAATCTGGGACAAGGTGTCTCTTCTGAGACTGATTCTCCAGCCAAGGACCATGCATGGAGATGATCTAGAATCCCTTTACAGATGTAGCCCATGGCAGCTCAGTCTCCAAGTGGGTCACCTTTTAAGAGGAACAGGGACTATCTCTGCTGTGAATTGGGTATCCTAGTAAGGGGAACAGGGACCATCTCTGATGGGAACTGGGTGTCCTGGGAAGGGGAACAGGGACTGTCTCTAGTATGAAGTGGGTCTCCTAGTAAGGGAACAGGGACCATCTCTGATGTGAAGTGGGTTCCCCAGTAAGGGGCAAAGGGACTGTCTCTGACGTGAAGTGGGTCCTAGTAAGGGGAACTGGGACCATCTCTGACGCAAAGTTGGTCACCTTAGGGAGCTCCTGCGTTTCCTTCATTTTTTATTTTCATCTCCTCCTAATCGGGTTTGAATGTCACGATCAAACACATTTAGGCAAAATCGGGTAATACGATGATACAAGACAGTGTGAAAACTGAGCTCGAATGACTCGGGCGATGCCGAACACATGGGTCACAGGGAGAGAGAGAGAGAGAGAGAGAGAGAGAGAGAGAGAGACAGAGAGAGACAGAGAGAGAGACAGAGACAGAGACAGAGAGAAAGAGCAAGAGGCATCGATCCGTTCATTCGGGAATGTCAGCCAGGCAGGCCCACACACATCACCTACCGTGGTTGTAAGGGCCCCCCAAAACTGCACAACCCTCAATTTTACACATATAAAGTCAATTAAATTCATAAAAAAATAAAAATTAAAAAATGAAATAAATAAATTAATTAAAAAACGTCAAATAAGATAAAACTATAGGGAGCACGATGAACTCCAGAATGCCCCATCGTTCCAGACGTGTTATACAGAAGGAAAACTCCTCTTGGGACATCAAAGCGAAGGACCCTATCCCTAGGTAACTCCCACGCCTGATAATGACACTAATTAGGCCATATTCACCACTCGGGAGTGATTTCACACATAATCCGTGGAGCAAGGTCATGGATGCATTCATAAGCCACAACCAAATGTTCCACAGGAGTGTTGGGTTCATGTCCCTTGGGTGTTCTCTGCTTCCTACAAAGAGTCCATGTGGTCAGTTGGGAGGAGAGGCATGGGCAGAAGTAAGATGACCACAGTGTTTATTCCCGGAAGTAGAGAAGATCATCCCAAGGGAGGTCTCCCAGGAGCAGGAAGACACACACGATATATGTTCACTCATAAGTGGATACTAGACATGTAAAAATAGGATAAACATGCTAAGATCTGTACACATGAGGAAGCTAAGCGGGAAGGAGGACGTTGGGTAAGATGCTCAATCCTCACTCAGAAAGGCAAAGGGGTGGACATCAGAGGAGGGAGAAAATTGGGAACAAGACAGGAGCCACCACAGAGGGCCTCTTAGAGACTCTACCCTGCAGGGTATCAAAGCATATGCTGAGGGTCATAGCTAAATTTTGGGCAGAGTTCAGGGATGATTAGGAAAGAAGGGGGAGATAGAAAGAACTGGAGGGGATGAAGGAGGAGGGAGAGAGTCCTGGAGGGGACAGGAGGGGGAGATAGAGAGACCTGGAGGGGACAGGAGTGGGAGATAGAGAGACCTGGAAGGGAAGAGGGGTAAGATAGATAGAAGTGGAAGGGAAGAAGGTGGAGATAGAGGAACCTGGAGGAGAACAAGGGAGAGATAGAGAGACCTGGATGGGACAGGAGGGGAAGATAGAGAGACCTGGATGGGACAGGAGTGCGAGAGAGAGATCTGGAGGGTACAGGATGGGGAGATAGATAGACCTGGAGGGGACAGGAGGGGGAGAGAGAGAGACTTGGAGAGGACAGGAGCAGGAGAGAGAGACCTGGAGGGGAAGAGGGGGAGATAGACACATCTGGAGGTGAAGTAGGAGGAGATAGAGAGAACTGGAGGGTCTCTAAGAAATCTGAGCCCAGGCCTCTCTTCTGAGACTGAATCTCCAGCCAAGGACCATGCATGGAGATAACCTAGAACCCCTGCACAGAGGTAGCCCATGGCAGCTCAGTGTCCAACTGGGTCACCTAGTAAGGGGAACAGGACAGTCTCCGCTGTGAATTGGGTGTCCTAGTAAGAGGAACAGGGACAGTCTCTGCCATGAAGTAGGACTTAGTAAGGGGAACAGGGACCGTCTCCGATATGAACTCAGCAGCTACTCTTTGATCACCTCCCCATGAGTGGGGATTAGGCTATCCAGGCCACAGAGGAGGACAATGCAGCTAGTCCTGATGAGATCCAATAGGCTGGGGGAGGAGGGAACGGGAGGAGGATCTCCCTATCAGTGGACTGGGGGAGGGGCATGGGATTAGGTGAGGGAGGGTGGAGTTTGAAGGGGACCTGGGAGGGGGCTACAGCTGGGATACCCAGCGAAGAAGCAGTAATAAAAAATAAAATAAAATTATGATTAAATGTAAAGAGAGAAAAATATTAGAGACAGAGACAGGGAGGTTCTCAGTGAATGACAGGACAAATTCATTTTCTCCCATCACCACTTTGTCCCCTCTTTGTCCTCACATGGGCTTTTTGCAAGAAAACGATTAATATAATAAGAAAGTCGAAGCCAGGATGAACAAATGTATACAGAAGTGTATACAGAAAGCCAACCAACCTTTCCCGTGGTGCATCTCAAAGTCCATGCAGCCTTCACCCTGGATTTTCTCGGGCAGGAAGAACAGGTCGGGGGTTGACCTCCTCACGTGTGGAGGTGAGCCATTCGCAAAAGGTTTCGTTCCAACGGCTCCCAACAGTGTCTCCCTCCATGTCTTGACCTTTGGATATTTAGCCCTCAAAATAGAGAGCGACAGCAACTGGTCTGTTCATTCCCTCTAAGATTTTAAAGACAGGAATAGAGGGCGGTTGCTCTAGATCAAGGTGACATGCGTGATGGCCGGATAATCATTGTTCTTGTCATGCAAGCGCGGCGACATGGATTTGATTCCCAGAACCCGCAGAGAGGTGGGTGATGTGTGTCAAACAAGATGGCCTCTGCCTTGCCCAACATGGCCACCATCGCTCACACCTCCTTCTGCTCACACCTCCCTGCATGCTCACACCTACTTGCACGATCACACCTCCTTGCACGCTCACGCTCACACCTTGCACTCGAGCCCATGTATCCCATGGCAGCTCAGTGTCCAAGTAGATCACCTAGTAAGGGGAACAGGGACTATCTCTGACGTGAAGTGGGTGCCCTAGTAAGGGGAACAGGGGCCATCTCTGGCATGAAGTGGGTGTCCTAGTAAGGGGTACAACGACCGTCTCTGGCATGAAGTGGGTCTCCTAGTAAGGAGAACAAGGACCATCTCTGACGTGAAGTGTGTCACCTAAAAGGGGGAAAGGGACAGTCTATTGCACAAATTGGGTGTCCTCGTAAGGGGTACAGAGACCCCTTTGGCATGAAGTGGTTTCCTAGTAAGGGGAACAGGGATTGTCTCTGGCATAAAGTGGGTGTCCTAGTAAAGGAAACAGGGACCATCTCTGATGGGAACTGGGTATCCTAGGAAGGGGAACAAGGACTGTTTCTGGCATGAAGTGGGTCTCCTAGTAAGGGGAACTGGGACGATCTCTGAAGGGAAGTGCGTCACATTGGGGAGATCCTGTGTTTCCTTCATTTTTCATTTTCATCTCCCCCTAACTGGGTTTGAATGCCGTGATCAAACACGTTTTGGCAAAATCGCATAACACGAAAATACAGGACAGTTTCAAAACCATGCTTGAACGACTTGGGTGATGCCAAACCCATGGGTCACAGGGAGAGAGAGAGAGAGAGAGAGAGATAGAGAGAGATAGATAGATAGAGAGAGAGAGAGAGAGAGAGAGAAAGAGAAAGAGAGCATTGATCCGTTCATTCGGGAATGTCAGCCAGGCAGGCCCACACATGTAACCTACCACGGTTGAATGGCCACCCAAAACCCCACAACCCTGAATTTTACACATGTAAAGTCAATGAAATTAATAAAAAAATAAAAATTAAAAATAAATTAATTAATAAAATAAAGTCAATTAAGATATGACTATATGGTGCACGATGGACTCCAGAATGCTCCATCCCAGCAGAAGTGTCCCAGAGAAAGAAAACTCCTCTTTCAACATCAAAGTGAAGGACCCTCTCCCTAGGCGATCCCCACACCTGATAATGACACTAATTAGGCCGTTTTCACCACGCAGGAGCGATTTCATGCACAAGCCATGGACCAAGGTCATGGATGTGTTCATACGCCACAAGCGAAAGTTCTGTGTGCGTGTTGGGTTTGTGTCCCATGAGCTTTTTCTGCTTCCTGCAAAGAGTCCATGTGGTCAGTTGGGAGGAGAGGCATGGGCAGAAGAATGATAACCACAGTGTTTATTTCAGGAACTAGAGAAGATCATCCCAAGTGAGGTATCCCAGGAGTAGGAAGACACACGCAGTATATGTTCACTCAAAAGTGGATATTAGACATGTAACATAGGATAAACATGCTAACATCTGTACACATGAGGAAGCTAAGCAGGAAGAAGGACGTTGGGTAAGATGCTCAATCCTCACTCAGAAATGCAAAGGGGTGGACATCAGAGGAGGGAGAAAATGGGGAACAGGACAGGAGCCACCACAGAGGGCCTCTGAGAGACTCTACCCTGCAGGGTATCAAAGCAGATGCTGAGGGTCATAGCTAAATTTTGGGCAGAGTTCTGGCAAGCTTAGGAAAGAAGGGGGAGATAGAGAGACCTGGAGGAGAAGAAGGGGGAGATAGAGAGACATGGAGGGGACAGGAGCGGAAAAATAGTGAGACCTGGGGGACAGGAGGGAAAATAGAGAGACATGGAGGGGACAGGAGGAGGAGATAGCCCTTGAGGGAAAGAAGGGGAGAAAGAGTTACCTGGAGGAAAATAAAGGGGAGATAGAGAGACCTGGAAGTGAAGAAGGGGGAGATAGAGAGTCCTGAAGGGGAAGGGGGTGAAATAGACAAACCTGGAGGGGACAGGATGGGGAGATAGAGAGACCTGGAGGAGGCAAGAGGAGGAGATAAAGAGACCTGGAGGGGTCATGAGATCCACAAGGAGAGCAACATAACCAAGAAATCTGGCCCTAGGGGTATTTTATGAAATTGATGCTCCAGCCAAGGACCATGCATGGAGATGACCTAGAACCCCTGCACAGACGTAGTCCATGGCAGCTCAGTGTCCAAGTGGGTCACCTAGTAAGGGGAACAGGCACCATCTCTGGCATGAAGTGGGTATCCTAGTAAGGGGAAAAGGGACCGTCTCTGTTGTGAAGTGGGTGTCCTAGTAAGGAGAACATGGACCGTCTCTTGTGTGAAGTGGGTGACCTTGGGGAGCTCCTGTGTTCCCTTCATTTTTCAATTTCATCTCCTTCTAAGCGTGTTTTAATGTCGCGATCAAACACGTTTTGGCAAAACCGCGTAACACGATAATACAGGACAGTTTCAAAACTGAGCTCGAACGACTCGGGGATGCTGAACCAATGGGTCACACATACACACACACACACACACAAACACAGAGAGAGAGAGAGAGAAAGAGAGAGAGAGAGAGAGAGAGAGAGAGAGAGAGAGAGAGAGAACATCATTCGAGAATGACAGCCAGGCACACACAGGTCACACACCGCGGTTGAAAGGCCCCCACAAAAAAAAAAAACCGCACAACCCTGAAATTTACACATATAAAGTCACTTAAATTCATAAAAAAAAATAAAAATTAAAAACTGAAATAAATAAATTAATTAAAAAATAAAGTCAATTAAGATATGACTATAGGGTGCACGGTGGACTCCAGAATGCCCCATTGTCCCAGACGTGTCATAGAGAAGGAAAACTCCTCTTGGGACATCAAAGCAAAGGACCCTCTCCCTAGGCGACACCCACCACCTGATAATGACACTAATTAGGCCATATTCACCACTCAGGAGTGATTTCACACATAATCTGTGGAGCAAGGTCACGGATGCATTCATAAGCCACAACCAAATGTTCTGCAGGCGTGATGGGTTCATGTCCCTTGGGTGTTCTCTGCTTCCTGCAAAGAGTCCATTTGGTCATTTGGGAGGAGAAGCATGGGAGGAAGAAAGATAACCACAGTGTTTATTCCCCAAAGTAGAGAAGATCATCCTGAGCGAGGTCTCCCAGGAGCAGGAAGACACACGTGGTATATGTTCACTCATAAGTGGATATTAGACATGTAACATAGGATAAACATGCTAACATCTGTACACATGAGGAAGCTAAGCAGGAAGGAGGATGCTGTGTAAGATGCTCAATCCTCACTCAGAAAGGCAAAGGGGTGGACATCAGAGGAGGGAGAAAATGGGGAACAGGACAGGAGCCACCACAGAGGGCCTCTGAGAGACTCTACCCTGCAGGATATCAAAGCAGATGCTGAGTCTCATAGCTAAATTTTGGGCAGAGTTCAGGAAGCTTAGGAAAGAAGGGGAGATAGAGAGACCTGGAGGGAAGAAGGGGGAGATAGAGAGACCTAGAGGGAACAGGAGGGGAAAATAGTGAGACCTGGGGGGACAGGAGGGGAAAAAAGAGACCTGGAGGGGACAGGAGGGGGAGATAGATCTTGAGGGAAAAAAGCAGGAGAAAGTGAGACCTGGAGGGAAATAAAGGGGAGATAGAGAGACCTGGAAGTGAAAAAGGGGAGATAGAGAGACCTGAAGGGGAAGAGGGTGAGATAGACAAACCTGGAGGGGACAGGACGGGGAGAGAGAGTGACCTGGAGCAGACAGGAGAGGGAGATAATAGACCTGGAGGGGTCATGAGCTCCACAAGGAGAGCAACATATCCAAGAAATCTGGCCCTAGGGGTATTTTATGAAATTGATGCTCCAGCCAAGGACCATGCATGGACATGACCTAGAACCCCTGCGCACATGTAACCCATGGCAGCTCAGTGTCTAAGTGAGTGACCTAGTAAGGGGAACAGGCACTGTCTCTGGCATGAAGTGAGTGTCCTAGTAAGGAGAACATGGACCGTCTCTGGCGTGAAGTGGGTGACCTTGGGGAGCTCCTGTGTTTCCTTCATTTTTCATTTTCATCTCCCCCTAAGTAGGTTTGAATGTTGCAATCAAATATGTTTTGGCAAAACCGCATAACATGATAATACAGGACAGTTTCAAAACTGAGCTCAAACGACTCGGGCGATGCCAAACCCATGGGTCACAGGGGAGAGAGAGAGAGAGAGAGAGAGAGAGAGAGAGAGAGAGAGAGAGAGAAAGAGCAAGAGAGCATTGGTCCGTTCATTTGGGAATGGCAGCCAGGCTCACCCACGTCACCCTCCGCGGTTGATTGGCCCCCAAAAAAACCCACAACCCTGAATTTTACACATATAAAGTCAATTAAATTCATATAAGAAATAAAAATTAAAAGAGAAAATAAAGAAATTAATTAATTAAAAAAATAAAGTCAATTAAGATAAGACTATAGGGCGATGATGGACTCCAGAATGCCCCATCGCCCCCAGATGCGCTATAAAGAAGGCAAACTCCTCTTGTGACATCAAAGTGAAGGATCCTCTCCCTAGGTGACCCCCATGCCTGATAATGACACTAATTAGGCCATATTCACCACTCGGGAGTGATTTCATGTACAAGCCTTGGAGCAAGGTCACGGATGCATTCATAAACCACAACCAAATGTTCCGCAGGTGTGTTGGGTTCATGTCCCTTGGGCGTTCTCTGCTTCCTGCAAAGAGTCCATGTGGTCAGTTGGGGGGGAGGCATGGGCAGAAGTAAGATGAGCACAGTGTTTATTCCAGGAATTAGAGAAAATCAACCCAAGCGAGGTGTTCCAGGAGTAGGAAGACACACGTGGTATATGTTCACTCATAAATGAATATAAGACATGTAATATAGGATAAACATGCTAACATCTGTGCACATGAGGAAGCTATGCGGGAAGGAGGACGCTGGGTAAGAAGACCAATCCTCACTCAGAAAGGCAAGAGGTGGACATCAGAGGAGGGAGAAAATGGGGAACAGGACAGGAGCTACCACAGAGGGCCTCTGAGAGACTCTACCCTATAGGGTATCAAAGCAGATGCTGAGGCTCATAGCTAAATCTTGGGCAGAGTGAAGGGAAGCTTAGGAAAGAAGCGGGAGATAGAGAGACCTGGAGGGGAAGAGGGAGAGATAGAGAAACCTGGAGGGAAAGAAGTGGCAGATAGAGAGTCCTGGAGGGAACAGGAGGAGGAGATAGAGAGACCTGAGGGAAAGAAGGGGGAGATAAAGGGACCTGGAGGAGAAGAAGGGGGAGATAGAAAAACCTGGATGGGACAGGAGGGGGCGATGAAGAGACCTGGAGGGAACAGAAGGGGGAGATGAAAGGACTGGAGGGGACAGGAGTGAGAGATAGAGAGAGCTGGAGTGGACAGGAGGGAGAGATAGAGAGACCTGGAGGGTCTCTCTAAGAAATCTGGGACCAGGCGTCTTTTCTGAGACTGATTCTCTAGCCAAGGACCATGCATGGAGATGATCTAGAACCCCTGTACATATGTAGCCCATGGCAGCTCAGTCTCCAAGTGGGTCACCTAGTAAGGGGAACAGGGACTGTCTCTGACCTAGGAAAGGGAACAGGGACCATCTCTGACCTACGAAGGGGAAAAGGGACGGTCTCTAATGTGAAGTGGTGCCCAGTAAGGGAACAGGGACCATGTCTGATGAAAGTGGGTCTCCTAATAAGGGAAACAGGGACCATCTCTGATATGAACTCAGTCACTGCTCTTTGATCACCTCCCCCTGAGGGGGGAGCAGCCTAGCCAGCCTACAGAGGAGAACAATGGAGCCAGAACTAATGAGACCTGATAGGCTGAGGGAGGAGGAGAGGGGAGGAGGACCTCCCTTATCAGTGGACTGGGGGAGAGACATGGGAGGAGATGAGGGAGGGAGGGTGGGATTGGGAGGGGAGGACGGAGGGGACCACAGCTAAATGACTCTATGTATCAGTCAACCATGACAGAGATGACCAGTCAGTCCCTCAGCCTGGCAGCCTTCCCTAACTCCTGTGGTCTTGTGGCATCACAAGCACAGGTTGTCGGCCATCAGGCCCGGAAGATGAGAGAGTGTTGGGACAATGACTCTCCTGGTGTCCACAGCTCTGTCTATGGTTTAGACTGGGCCCTAGTGGTGGGACCCTTGGGATAGGCTTGCCCAATGGTCAGTGCCCCACAGTTTAGAGCTGGATTGGTCTGTTGTTGGGGCCCCAAACCTAGAACCCTGCACAGATGTAGCCCATGGCAGTTCAGTCTCCAAGAAGGTCACCCAGTAAGGGGAACAGGGACAGTCTCTGATGGGAACTGGGTGTCCTAGTAAGGGGAACAGGGACCATCTCTGACGTGAAGTAGGCATCCCAGTAAGGGGAACATGGACCATCTCTGACCTCTTAAGGGGAACAGGGACCGTCTCTGTCCTAATAAGGAGAACAGGGACAGTCCCTGGCACAAAGTGTGTGTCCTAGTAAGGGTAACAGGGACAGTAGCTGATGGGAACTGGGTGTCCTAGGAAGGGGAACAGGGACTGTTTCTTGTGTGAAGTGGGTCACTTAGTAAGGGCAACAGGGACCCTCTCTGACTTGAAGCGGTGCCCTTGGGGGAGCTCTTGCGTTTCCTTCATTTTCATTTTCATCTCCCCCTAATCGGGTTTGAATGTCTCAATCAAACTCATTTAGGCAAAACCGCGTAACACGATGATACAAGACAGTTTCAAAATTGAGCTCGAATAACTCGGGCGATGCCGAACCCATGGGTCACAGGGAGAGAGAGAGAGAGAGCATTGATCCGTTCATTCGGGAATGTCAGCCAGGCAGGCCCACACACGTCACTCACTGTGGTTGTAAGGGCTCCCCAAAACCCCACAACCCTGAATTTTACACATGTAAAGTCCATGAAATTAATAAAAAAATAAAAATTAAAAATAAATAAATTAATTAATTAATAAAATAAAGTCAATTAAGATATTACTATAGGGCGCACAATGGACTCCAGAATGGCCCCATCGCCCCACAGAGTCGTAGAGAAGGAAAACTCCTCTTGAGACATCAAAGCGAAGTACCCTCTCCCTAGGCGAACCCCACAGCTGATAATGACGCTAATTAGGCCCTATTCACCTCGAGGGAGCGATTTCATGCACAAGCCATGGACAAAGGTCACGGACACTTTGGTTTGCCACGAGCAAATATTCTTTGTGCATGTTGGGTTCGTGTCCCACTGGCGTTCTCTGCTTCCTGCAAAGAGTCCATGTGGTCAGTTGGGAGGAGAGGCATGGGCGGAAGAAAGATAACCACAGTGTTTATTCCAGGAACCAGAGAAGATCATCTCAAGTGAGGTCTCCCAGGAGCAGGAAGACACACACGGTATATGTTCACTCATAAGTGGATATTAGACATGTAACATAGAATAAACATGCTAACATCTGTACACATGATGAAGCTAAGCAGGAAGCAGGATGCAGGATAAAATGCTCAATCCTCACTCAGAAAGGCAAAGGGGTGGGCATCAGAGGAGGGAGAAAATGGGGATCAGGACAGAAGCCACCACAGAGGGAATCTGAGAGACTCTACCCTGCAGGGTATCAAAACAGATGCTGAGGCTCATAGCTAAATATTGACCAGAGTTCAGGGAAGCTTAAGAAAGAAGGGGGAGATAAAGAGATCTGGATGGGACAGGAGGGGGAGATAGAGAGACCTGAGGGAAAGAAGGGGGAGAAAAAGGGACCTGGAGGAGAAGAAGGGGGAGATAGAAAAACCTGGATGGGACAGGAGGGGGGGATAAGGAGACCTGGAGGGAACAAAAGGGGAAGATGAAAGGACTGGAGGGGACAGGAGGGAGAGAAAGAGAGACCTGGAGGGGACAGGAGGAAGAGATAGAGAGACCTGGAGGGGACAGGAGGGAGAGATAGAGAGACATGGAGGGTCTCTCTAAGCAATCTGGGACCAGGCGTCTCTTCTGAGACTGATTCTCCAGCCAAGGACCATGCATGGAGATGATCTAGAACCCCTGTACAGATGTAGCCCATGACAGCTCAATCTCCAAGTAGGTTACCTAGTAAGGGGAACAGGGACTGTCTCTGATGTGAAGTGGGTGCGCTTGGGGAGCTCCTGTGTTTCCTTCATTTTTCATTTTCATCTCCCCCTAATCAGGTTTGAATGTCGCGATCAATTACATTTAGGCAAAACCGCATAAGACGATGATACAAGACTGTTTCAAAACTGAGCTTGAAAGACACAGGTGATGCTGAACCCATGGGTCACAGGGATAGAGAGAGAGAGAGAGAGAGAGAGCACATCGATCCGTTCATTCAAGAATGTCAGCCATGCAGGCCCACACACATCAGCTACCGTGATTGTAAGGGCCCCCCAAAATCCCACAACCCTGAATTTTACACATATAACATCAATGAAATTAATAAAAAAATAAAAATTTAAAAAATAAAATTAATTAATTAATTAAAAATAAAGTCAATTAAGATAAGACTATAGGGCGCACGATGGACTCCAGAATGCCCCATTACCCCAGATGTGTTGTAGAGAAGGAAAACTCCTCTTGTGACATCAAAGTGAAGGACCCTCTCCCTAGGCGAACCCCACAGCTGATAATGACACTAATTAGGCCCTATTCACCTCGAGGGAGCGATTTCATGCACTAGCCATGGACAAAGGTCACGAGCAAATATTCTGTGTGCATGTTGGGTTCGTGTCCTGCCAGCGTTCTCTGCTTCCTGCAAAGAGTCCATGTGGTCAGGTGGGAGGAGAGGCATGGGCAGAAGTAAGATGACCACAGTGTTTATTCCCGGAAGTAGAGAAGATCATCCCGAGCGAGGTCTCCCAGGAGAAGGAAGACACACACGGTATATGTTCACACATAAGTGGATATTCGACATGTAACATAGGAATAACATGGTAACATCTGTACACATGAGGAAGCTAAGCAGAAAGGAAGACGCTGGGTGAAGATAAATCCTCACTAAGAAAGGCAAATGGGTGGGCATCAGAAGAGGAAGAAAATGGGGAACAGGACAGGAGCCACCACAGAGGGTCTCTGAGAGACTCTACCCTACAGGGTATCAAAGCAGATGCTGAGGCTCATAGCTAAATCTTGGGCAGAGTTCAGGGAAGCTTAGGAAAGAAGGGGGAGATAAAGAATTCTGGATGGGAAGAAGGGGGAGATATAGAGACCTGGAGGGAAAGAAGTGGGAGATAGAGAGATGTGGAGGGGACAGGAGGGGAAATATAGAGACCTTCAGGGGAAGAGGGAGAGATAGAGAAACCTGGAGGGAAAGAAGGGGGAGATAGAAAAACCGGGATGGGACAGGAGGTGGCGATAAAGAGACCTGGAGGGAACAGAAGGGGGAAATGAAAGGACTGGAGGGGACAGGAGTGAGAGATAGAGAGACGTGGAGGGGACAAGAGGGAGAGATAGAGAGACATGGAGGGTCTCTCTAAGCAATCTGGGACCAGGCGTCTCTTCTGAGACTGATTCTCCAGCCAAGGACCATGCATGGAGATGATCTAGAACCCCTGTACAGATATAGCCCATGGCAGCTCAGTCTCCAAGTGGGTCACCTAGTAAGGGGAACAGGGCCTTTCTCTGCCGTGAAGTGGGTGTGCTAGTAAGGGGAACAGGGACTGTCTCTGGCATGAAGTGGGTCTCCTAGTAAGGGTAACAGGGACCATCTCTTATGTGAAGTGGGTTACCCAGTAAGGGGAACTGGGATCGTCTCTGACGCAAAGTGGGTCACCTTGGGGAGCTCCTGTGTTTCCTTCATTTTTCATTTTCATCTACTCCTAATCGGGTTTGAATGTCGCAATCAAACACATTTAGGCAAAACCACGTAACACGAAGATACAAAACAGTTTCAAAACTGAGCTGGAATGACTTGGGCGATGCCGAACCCATGGGTTACAGGGAGAGAGAGAGAGAGAGAGAGAGAGAGAGAGAGAGAGAAAGAGTGAGAGCGCATCGATCCGTTCATTCGGGAATGTCAGCCAGGCAGGCCCATACACGTCACCCACCATGGTTGTAAGGGCCCCCAAAAACCCCACAACCCTGAATTTTACACTTATAAAGTCAATTAAGTTAATAAGAAATAAAAATTAAAAAAATGAAATAAATTAATTAAAAAAATAAAGTAAATTAAGATAAGACTATAAGGAGCACGATGGACTCCAGAATGCCCCAATCGTTCCAGATGTGTTATACAGACGGAAAACTCTTGGGACACCAAAGCGAAGGATCCTCTCCCTAGGTAACCCCCACGCCTGATAATGACACTAATTAGGCCGTATTCACCACTCGGCAGTGATTTCACACATAATCTGTGGAGCAAGGTCACGGATGTATTCATAAGCCACAACCAAATGTTCCACAAGAGTGTTGGGTTCATGTCTCACGGGAGTTCTCTGCTTCCTGCAAAGAGTCCATGTAGTCAGTTGGGGGGAGGGGCATGGGTGGAAGAAAGATAACCACAGTGTTTATTCCAGGAAGTAGAGAAGATCATCCTGAGCGAGGTCTCCCAGGAGCAGAAAGACACACGCGGTATATGTTCACTCATAAGTGGATATTAGACATGTAACATAGAATAAACATGCTAACATCTGTACACATGAGGAAGCTAAGCAGAAAGGAGGACGCTGGGTAAGATGCTCAATGCTCACTCAAAAAGGCTAAGGGGTGGACATCAGAGGAGGGGGAAAACGGGGAACAGGACAGGAGCCACCACAGAGGGATTCTGAGAGACTCTACCCTGCAGGGTATCAAAGCAGATGCTGTGGGTCATAGCTGAATTTTAGGCTGAGTGCAGGGAAGCTTAGGAAAGAAGGAGGAGATAGAGAGACCTGGAGGGGACGAAGGGAGAGATAGAGAGACCTAGAGGGAAAGAAGTGGCAGATAGAGAGACCTGGAGGGGAAGAAGGAGGAGATAGAGAGAGCTGGAGGGAAAGAAGGGGGAGATAGAGAGAGCTGGAGGAGACAGGAAGGAGAGGTAGAGAGACCTGGATGGGACAGGAGGGGAGATAGAGTGACCTGGAGGGGACATGAGCTCCACAAGGAGTGTGACAGAGCCACGAAATCTGGGCCCAGGGTCTCTTCTGAGACTCATGCTCCAACCAAGGACCATGCATGGAGATGACCTAGCACCCTGCACATAGGTAGCCCATGGCAGCTCAGTGTCCAAGTGGGTCACCTAGTAAGGGGAACAGGGACCGTCTCTGATGTGAAGTGTTTCTCCTAGTAAAGGGAACAGAGAGTGTCTCTGGCATGAAGTGGGTCACCTAGTAAGGGGAACAGGGACCGTCTCGGACATGAACTCAGCGGCTGCTCTTTGATCACCTCCCTATGAAGGGGGAGTAGCTTATCCAGGCCACAGAGGAGGACAATGCAGCCAGTCCTGACAAGATCCGATAGGCTGGGGGAGGAGGGAAGGGTAGGAGGAGCTCCCTATCAGTGGACTGGGAGAGGGCCATGGGGGAGATGAGTGAGGGTGTAATTTAAAGGGGACCTGGGAGGCGGCTACAACTGGGATACCAAGCGAAGAAGCAGTAATAAGTAAAAAATAAAATAAAATTATGATTAAATGTAAAGAAAGAAATAGATTAGAGACAGAGACAGGGAGGTTCTCAGTGAATGACGGGACAAATTCATTTTCTCTTGTCACCTCTTTGTCCCCAACATCCCTCACAGGGGCTTTTTGCAGGAAAACGATTAATACAATAATAAAGTCGAAGCCAGGATGAACAAGTTTATACAGAAGTGTATACAGAAAACCAACAGTCCTTCCCCGTGGTGCATCTCAAAGTCCATGCAGCCTTCACCCTGGACTTTCTTGGGCAGCAAGAACAGGCCAGGGGTTGACCTCCTCACATGTGGAGGCGAGCCATTCACCAAGCGTTTCGATCCAACGGCTTCCAACAGTGTCTCCCTCCACGTCTTGACCTTGTGAGTTTTAGCCCTCGAAATAGAGAGCGATGCACATAACTTGTGCTAATGTGTCCATGACTTCACTTCCTGTATGAGACAGCAACTGGTTTGTTCATTCCCGCTAAGATTTTAAAACAGGAACAGAGTGTGGTCACTCTAGAGCGAGGTGATATGTGTGACAGCCGGATAATCAATGTTCTTGTCGTATGAAAAGTGGGCGATGTGAATTTGATTCCCAGAACCCACAGAGAGGTGAATGATGTGTGTTAAACAAGATGGCCTCTGCCTTGCCCAATATGGCCGCCATTGCTCACAACTCCTTGCACGTACACCCCCTTGCATGCTCACACCTCCTACTATACTCATGCTCACATCTTGCAATCTAGCCCATGTAGCCCATGACACTCAGTGTCCAAGTAGATCACCTAGTAAGGGGAACAGGGACCTTCCCTGACTTGAAGTGGGTCACCTTGGGGAGCTCCTGCATTTCCTTCATTTTTCATTTTCATCTCCCCCTAATCAGGTTTGAATGTTGCGATCAAACACATTTAGGAAAAACCGCGTAACACGATGATACAAGACTGTTTTAAAACTGAGTTCGAATGACTCAGGCGATGCCGAATCCATGGGTCACAGGGAGAGAGAGAGAGAGAGAGAGAGAGAGAGAGAGAGAAAAAGAGCGAGAGTACATCGATACGTTCATTTGGGAATGTCAGCCAGGCAGACCCACACATGTCACCCACCAGGGTTGAATGGCCCCCCAAAACCCCACAACCCTGAATTTTACCCATGTAAAGTCAATGAAATTAATAAAAAAATAAAAATGAAATAAATAAATTAATTAATAAAATAAAGTCAATTAAGATATGACTATAGGGCGCACGGTGGACTCCAGAATGCCCCATCGCACCAGACACGTCGTAGAGAAAGAAAGCTCCTCTTGTGACATCAAAGTGAAGGACCCTCTCCCTAGGTGACCTCCATGCCTGATAATGACACTAATTAGGCCATATTCACCACTCGGGCGTGATTTCACACATAATCCGTGGAGCAAGGTCACGGATGCATTCATAAGCTACAACCAAGCAAGCGTGTTGGGTTCACGTTCCTTGGGCGTTCTCTGCTTCCTGCAAAGAGTCCATGTGGTCAGTTGGGGGGAGAGACATGGGCAGAAGTAAGATGACCACAGTGTGTATTCCAGGAACTAGAGAAGATCATCCCGAGCGAGGTCTCCCAGGAGCAGAAAGACACACACGGTATATGCTCACTCATAAGTGGATATCAGACATGTAACATAGGATAAACATGCTAACATCTGTACACATGAGGAAGCTAAGTAGGAAGGAGGATGCTGGGTAAGATGCTCAATCCTCACTAAGAAAGGCAAAGGGGTAGACATCAGAGGAGGAAGAAAATGGGGAACAGGACAGGAGCCACCACAGAGGGCCTCTGAGAGACTCTACCCTGCAGGGTATCAAAGCAGATGCTGAGGCTCATAGCTAAATTTTGGGCAGAGTTCCGGAAAGCTTAGGAAAGAAGGGGAGTTAGAAAGACCTAGATGGGAAGAAGGTAGAGGTAGAGAGACCTGGAGGGGAAGAGGGGGAGATGGAGGGACCTGGAGGAGAACAAGGGGGAGATAGATAGACCTGGATGGGACAGGAGGGGAGACAGAGATACCTGGAGGGGACAAGAGCTCCCCAAGGAGAGCAACAGAATGAAGAAACCTGGGCCCAAGGGTCTCTTCTGAGGAGCAGACATGGAGATGACCTAGACCCCTGCACAGATTTAGCCCATGGCAGCTCAGTGTCCATGTGGATGTCCTAGTAAGGAGAACAGGGATCATCTCTGATGTGAAGTGTGTCCTAGTAAGGGGAACAGGGACTGTATCTGGCATGAAGTGGGTGTCCTAGTAAGGGGAATAGGGACCGTCTCTGGTGTGAAGTGGGTGTCCTAGTAAGGGAAACAGGGACTGTCTCTGACATGAACACAGTGGCTGCTTTTTGATCACCTTCCCATAACGGGTGAGCTGTCTTGCCAGGCCACAGAGGAGGACATTGCAACCAGTTGTGATGCGATCCGAGAGGCTGGGGAAGGAGGGAAGGGGAGGAGGATCTCCCTATCAGTGGACTGGGGGAGAGGCATGGGGGGAGATGAGGGAGGGTGGAGTTTAAAGGGGACCTGGGAGGAGGCTACAACTGGGATACAATGCGAAGAAGCAGTAATAAATAAAAAATAAAATAAAATTATGATTAAATGTAAATAGAGAAAAAGATTAGAGACAGAGACAGGGAGGTTCTTAGTGAATGACGGGACAAATTCATTTTCTCCCGTCACCTCTTTGTCCCCAACAGCCCTCACATGAGCTTTTGGAAGGAAAATGAATAATACAATAAGATAGTCGAAGCCAGGATGAACAAGTGTATACAGAAGGGTGTACAGAAAGCCAACCTACTTTCCCCATGGTGCATCTCAAAATCCACACAGCCTTCACCCTGAACTTCCTCGGGCAGCAAGGACAGGCCGGGGGTTGACCTCCTCAATGTGGAGGTGAGCCGTTCACCAATGTTTCGTTCCAATGGCTTCCAACAGTGTCTGCCTCCATGTCTTGTCCTTCTGATTTTTAGCGTTCAAAAGAGTGAGCGATGCACATTACTTGTGGGAATGGTACCGTGACTTCACTTCCTGTGTGAGACAGCAGCTGGTCTGTTCATTCCCGCTAAGATTTTAAAGACAGGAACAGAGGGTGGTCGCTCTAGAGCAAGGTGACACGTGTGACAGCCGGATAATCAATGTTCTTGTCATGCGGTCGTGGCACATAAATTTGATTCCCAGAACTCCCAGAAAGGTGAACAAAGTGTGTCAAACAAGATGGCCTCTGCCTTGCCCAATATGTCGGCCATCGCTCACACCTCCTTCATGCTCACACCTCCTTGCACACTCACACCTACTTGCATGATCACACCTCCTTCTATGCTCTTGCTCACACCTTGCACTCTAGCCTATGTAGCCCATGGCAGCTCAGTGTCCATGTAGATCACCTAGTAAGGGGAACAGGGACCATCTCTGATGGGAACTGGGTGTCCAAGAAGGAGAACAGAGACCGTCTCTGGCATGAAGCGGGTCACCTAGTAAGGCAAACAGGCACTCTCTCTGATGTGAACTGGGTGCCCTTGGGGAGCTCCTGCGTTTCCTTCATTTTTCATTTTCATCTCCCCCTAATCAGGTTTGAATGTCGTGATCAAACACATTTAAGCAAAACCGCATAACATGATGATACAAGACTGTTTCAAAACCGAGCTTGAAAGACGTGGGCGATGCCAAACCCATGGGTCACAGGGAGAGAGAGAAAGAGAGAGAGAAAAAGAAAGAGAGAGAGAGAGAGAGAGAGAGAGAGAGAGAGAACAACGATCCGTTCATTCAGGAATGTTAGACAGGCAGACCCACACATGTCACCCACCAGGGTTGAATGGCCCAACAAAACCCCACAACCCTGAATTTTACACACGTAAAGTCAATGAAATTAATAAAATAATTAAAAAATAAAGTTATTAATAAAATAAAGTCAATTAAGATATGACTATAGGGCGCAGGATGGACTCCAGAATGGCCCTATTGCCCCATAGAGTTGTAGAGAAGGAAATCTCCTCTTGAGACATTAAAGCGAAGGACCCTCTCCCTTGGCGAACCCCACAGATAATGACACTAATTAGGCCCTATTCACCTCTAGGGAGCGATCTCATGCACAAGCCATGGACAAAGGTCACGGACACTTTGGTTCGCCACGAGCAAATATTCTGCGTGCATGTTGGGTTTGTGTCCTGCCGGCATTCTTTGCTTCCGGCAGAGACTATGTGATCAGTTGGGGGGAGAGGCATGGGCAGAAGTAAGGTGACCACAGTGTTTATTCCCGGAGGTAGAGAAGATAATCCTGAGCGAGGTCTCCCAGGAGCAGAAACACACACACGGTATATGTTCACTCATAAGTGGATATTAGACATGTAACATAGAATAAACATGCTAATATCTGTACACATGAGGAAGCTAAGCATGAAAGAGGACGCTGGGTAAGAAGATCAATCCTCACTCAGATAGGCAAGGGGTGGACATCAGAGGAGGGAGAAAATGGGGAACAGGACAGGAGCCACCACAGAGGGAATCTGAGAGACTCTACGCTGCAGGGTATCAAAGCAGATGCTGAGGCTCATAGCTAAATCTTGGGCAGAGTTCAGGGAAGCTTAAAAAAGAAGGGGGAGATAAAGAATTCTGGATGGGAAGAAGGGGGAGATAGAGAGACCTGGAGGGAAAGAAGTGGGAGATAGAGAGACCTGGAGGGGACAGTAGGGGAAATAGAGAGACCTGGAGGGAAAGAAGGGGGAGATAAAGGGAACTGGAGGAGAAGAAGGGGGAGATAGAAAAACCTGGAAGGGACAGGAGGGGGCGATAAAGAGACCTGGAGGGAACAGAAGGGGGAGATGAAAGGACTGGAGTGGACAGGAGTGAGAGATAGAGAGACCTGGAGGGGACAGGAGGGAGAGATAGAGAGACATGGAGAGTCTCTCTAAGCAATCTGGGACCAGGCGTCCCTTCTGAGACTGATTATCCAGCCAAGGACCATGCATGGAGATGATCTAGAAACCCTGTACAGATGTAGCCCATGGCAGCTCAGTCTCCAAGTGGGTCATCTAGTAAGGGGAACAGGGACTGTCTCTGCCGTGAAGTGGGTGTCCTAGTAAGGGGAACAGGGACTGTCTCTTGCATGAAGTGGGTGTCCTAGTAAGGGAAACAGGAACCATCTCTGATGGGAACTGGGTGTCCTAGGAAGGGGAACAGGGACTGTCTCTGGCATGAAGTGGGTCTCCTAGTAAGGGGAACAGGAACCATCTCTGATGTGAAGTGGGTTCCCCAGTAAGGGGCAAAGGGACCGTCTCTGATGTGAAGTGGGTCCTAGTAAGGGGAACTGGGACCGTCTCTGACACAAAGTGCATCACCTTGGGGAGCTCCTGTGTTTCCTTCATTTTTCATTTTCATCTCCTCCTAATCAGGTTTGAATGTCGCGATCAAACACATTTAGGCAAAACAGTGTAATACGATGATACAAGACAGTTTCAAAACTGAGCTCGAATGACTTGGGCTATGCTGAACCCGTGGGTCACAGGGAGAGAGAGAGAGAGAGAGAGAGAGAGAGAGAGAGAGAGAGAGAGAAAGAAAGAGCGAGAGTGCATCGATTCTTTAATTCGGAAATGTCAGCCAGGCAGGCCCACACACGTCACCCACTGTGGTTGTAAGGGCCCCCAAAACCCCCACAACCCTGAATTTTACACAAATAAAGTCAATTAAGTTAATAAAAAATAAAAATTAAAAAAAAATGAAATAAATTAATTAAAAAAATAAAGTCAATTAAGATAAGACTATAGGGAGCACAATGGACTCCATTGTGCCCTATTGTTCCAGACATGTTATAGAGAAGAAAAACTCCTCTAGGGACATCAAAGGGAAGCCCCTCTTCCTAGGTGACCCCCACGCCTGATAATGACACTATTTATGCCATATTCACCACTCGGGAGTGATTTCACACATAATCCGTGGAGCAAGGTCACGGATGCATTCATAAGCCACAACCAAATGTTCAGCAGGCGTGTTGGGTTCATGTCCCTTGGGCGTTCTCTGCTTCCTGCAAAGAGTCCATGTGGTCAGTTGTGGGGAGAGTCATGGGCAGAAGAAAGATAACCACAGTGTTTATTCCAGGAACTAGAGAATATCATCCCGAGTGAGGTATCCCAGGAGCAGGAAGACACACGTGGTATATGTTCACTCATAAGTGGATATTAGACATGTAACATAGAATAAACATGATAACATCTGTACACATGAGGAAGCTAAGCAGGAAGGAAGATGCTGTGTTAGAAGATCAATACTCACTCAGAAAGGCAAAGTGGTGGACTTCAGCGGAGAGAGAAAACAGGAAATAGGACAGGAGCCACCACAGAGGGCCTCTGAGAGACTCTACCCTGCAGGGTATCAAAGCAGATGCTGAGGCTCATAGCTAAATTTTGGGCAGAGTGCAGGGAAGCTTAGGAAAGAAGGGGAAGATAGAGAGAGCTGGAGGGGAAAAGGGGGGAGATAGAGAGACCCGGAGGAGAAGAAAGGGAGATAGAGAGACCTGGAATGGACATGAGCTCCACAAGGAGAGCGACAGAACCAAGAAACCTGGGCTCAGGGGTCTCTTCTGAGACTGATGGTCCAACCAAGGACCATGCATGGAGGCGACCTAGAACCCTGCACAGAGGAAGCCCATGGCAGCTCAGGGTCCATGTGCGTCTCCTAGTAAGGGCACAGGGACCGTCCCTACCGTGAAGTGGGTGTCCTAGTAAGGGGAACAGGGACCGTCTCTGACATGAACTCAGCAACTGCTCTTTGATCACCTTCCCATAAGTGGGGAGTAGCCTTGCCAGGCCAAAGAGAAGGACACTGCAGCCAGTCATGATGAGACCTGATAGGCTGGGGGAGGAGGGAAGGAGAGGAGGAGCTCCCTATCAGTGGACTGGGAGGGGGCATGGTGTGAGAAGATGGAGGGTGGAGTTTGAAGTGGACCTGGGAGGGGGCTACAGCTGGGATACAAAGTGAAGAAGCAGTAATAAATAAAAAAAAAATAAAGTAAAATTATAATGAAATGTAAAAAGAGAAAAAGATAAAAGACAGAGACAGGGAGGTTCTCAGTGAATGACGGGACAAATTCATTTTCCCCTGTCACCTCTTTGTCTCCAGCAGCCCTCACATGGGCTTTTTGCAGGAAAACGATGAATACAATAATGAAGTCGAAGCCAGGATGAACAAGTGTATACAGAAGTATATACAGAAAGCCAACCGACCTTCCTCATGGTGCATCTCAAAGTCCATGCAGCCTTCACCCTGGACTTTCTCGGGCAGCAAGAACAGGCCGGGGGTTGATCTCCTCACATGTGGAGGTGTGTCGTTCACCAAGCTTTTCAATCCAACAGCTTCCAACAGCGTCTCCCTCCACGTCTTGACCTTCCGATTTTTAGCCCTCCAAACAGAGAGCGAAGCACATTACTTGTGTGAATGCGTCCATGACTTCACTTTCTGTGGGAGACAGCAACTGGTCTGTTCATTTCCGCTAAGATTTTAAACACAGGAACAGAGTGTTGTTGCTCTAGAGCGAGGTGACACATGTGACAGCTGGATAATCAGTGATCTTGTGGTGCTGGCGTGGCGACGGAAATTTGATTCCCAGAAACCACAGAGGTGAACGATTTGTGTCAAACAAGATGGCCTCTGCCTTGCTCAATATGGACACCATTGCTTACAACTCCTTCTGCTCACACCTCCCTGCATGCTCACATCTACTTGCACGATCACACCTCCTTGCACACTCATGATCACACCTTGCACTCGAGCCCATGTAGCCCATGGCAGCTCAGTGTCCAAGTAGATTACCTAGTAAGGGGAACAGGGACAGTCTCTGATGTGAAGTGGGTCCTAGTAAGGAGAACAGGGACAGTCTCTGGCATGAAATGGGTCCTAGTAAGGGGAACAGGGACCATGACATGAAGTTGGTCTCCCAGTTAGGGGAACAGGGACCGTCTCTGACATGAAGTGGGTGACATTGTTTTCTTCATTTTTATTTTCCTCTCCCCCTAACTGGGTTTGAACATCATGATCGAATACGTTTCGGCAAAACCTCATAACACCATAACACAGGACAGTTTCAAAACGCTGCTTGAACGACTTGGGCAATGCTGAACCCATGGGTCACAGGGAGAGAGAGAGAGAGAGAGAGAGAGAGAGAGAGAGAGAGAGAGAGAGCGATCGATCAGTTCATTTGGGAATGGCAGCCAGGACCACCCAAGTCACCCACTGAGGTTGAATGGTCCCAAAAAACCCACAACCCTGAATTTTACACATATAATGTCAATTAAATTAATACAAAAATAAAAATTAAAAATGAAATAAATAAATCAATTAATTAAAAAATAAAGTCAATTAAGATAAGACTATAGGGCGCACGATGGACTCCAGAATGCCCCATTGTCCCAGACGTGCTGTAGAGAAGGAAAACTCCTCTTGTGACATCAAAGCAAAGGACCCTCTCCCTAGGCAACCCCCACGCCTGATAATTACTCTAATTAGGCTGTATTCACCACATGGGAATGATTACACACACAAGCCACGGAGCACGTTCACGGATGCATTCATAAGCCACAACCAAATGTTCCGTAGGCGTGTTGGGTTCATGTCCCTTGGGCATTCTCTGCTTCCTGCAAAGAGTTAATGTGGTGAGTTGGGGGGAGAGGCATGGGCGGAAGAAAGATAACCACAGTGTTTATTCCAGGAACTAGAGAAGATCATCCCAAGCAAGGTATCCCAGGAGCAGGAAGACACACATGGTATATGTTCACTCATAAGTGGATATTAGACATGTAACATAGGATAAACATGCTAACATCTGTACGCATGAGGAAGCTAAGCAGGAAGGAGGACGTTGGGTAAGATGCTCAGTCATCACTCAAAAGGCAAAGGGGTGGACATCAGAGGAGGGAGAAAATGGGGAACAGGACAGGAGCCACCACAGAGGGCCTCTGAGAGACTCTACCCTGCAGGGTATCAAAGCAGATGCTGAGGGTCATAGCTAAATTTTGGGCAGAGTGCAGGGAAGCTTAAGAAAGAAGGGGAGATAGAAAGACCTAGATGGGAAGAGGGAGAGATAGAGACTTAGAGGGGACAGGAGTTTAAGATAGACAGACCTGGAGGGGACAGGAGGTGGAGATAGTGAGACCTGGATGATATAGGAGTGGGCGATAGAGAGACATGGAGGGGAAGAAGGTTGGAGATAGAAGGACATGGAGGAGAACAAGGGGGAGTTAGAGAGACCTAGATGGGACAGGAGGGGGCATTAGAGAGCCCTGAATGGGACAGGAGGGAGAGATAGGGAGACCTGGAGGGGACTCGAGCTCCACAAGGAGAACAATAGAACCAAGAAATCTGGCTTCAGGGGTTTCTTCTGAGACTGATTCTCCAGCCAAGGACCATGCATGGAGATGACCTAGAACCCCTGCACAGATGTAGTCCATGGTAGCTCAGTGTCTAAGTGGGTCACTTAGTAAGGGGAACAGGGACTGTCTCTGACATGAACTCAGCAACTGCTCTTTGATCACCTCCCCATAAGGGGGGAGCAGCCTATCCAGGCCACAGAGGAGGACAATGCAGCCAGTCCTGATGAGACCTGATACGCTGGGGGAGGAGGGAAGGGGAAGAGGATCTCCCTATCAGTCGACTGGTGGAGGGGCATGTGATTAGGTGAGGGTGGGTGGAGTTTGAAGGGGACCTGGGAGAGGGGTACAGCTGGGATACAAAGAAAAGAAGCAGTAATAAATAAAAAAAAAATAAAATTATGATTAAATGGAAAGAGAGAAAAAGATTAGAGACAGAGACAGGGAGGTTCTCAGGGAATGATGGGACAAATTCATTTTCTCCCGTCACCTCTTTGTCCCCTACAGCCCTCACATGGGCTTTTTGCAGGAAAACGATGAATACAATAATAAAGTCGAAGCCAGGATGAACAAGTGTATACAGAAAGTCAAAAGACTTTCCTTGTGGTGCATCTCAAAGTCCACACAGCCTTCACCCTGGACTTTCTCGGGCAGCAAGAAAAGGCTGGGGTTGACCTCCTCACATGTGGAGGCGAGCCATTCGCCAAGCGTTTCGTTCCAATGGCTTCCAACAATGTCTTCCTCCACGTCTTGTCCTTCCGATTTTTAGCCCTTGAAAGAGTGAGCGATGCACATTACTTGTGCGAATGCGACCGTGACTTCACTTTCTGTGGGAGACAGCAACTGGTTTGTTCATTCCCGCTAAGATTTTAAAGACAGGAACAGAGTGTTGTTGCTCTAGAGCGAGGTGACACGCGATACAGCCAGATAATCAATGTTCTTGTCGTGTGGGTCGGCGACGTGAATTAGATTCCCAGAACTCGCAGAGAGGTGAACAAAGTGTGTTAAACAAGATGGCCTCTGCCTTGCCCAATATGACCGCTATTGCTCACACCTCCTTGTTTGATCACACCTCCTTGTACACTCACACCTACTTGCAGGATCACACCTTCCACGCTCTCACTCACACCTTGCACTCTAGCCTATGTAGCCATGGCAGCTCAGTGTCCATGTAGATCACCTAGTAATGGGAACATGGACAGTCTCTGGCATGAAGTGGGTCTCTTAGTAAGGGGAACAGGGACCATCGCTGATGTAAAGTGGGTCATCCAGTAAGGGGAACAGGGACCATCTCTGACATAAAGTGAGTAACCTAGGAATTTGGAACAGGTACCATCTCTGACCTAGGAAGGGGAACAGGGACCGTCTCTGACATGAACTCATTTGCTCCTCTTTGATCACCTGCCCCTGAGGGTGTAGCAGCCTTACCAGTCCACAGAGGAGGACAATAAGCCAGAACTGATGAGACCTGATAGGCTGGGGGAGGAGGAGAGGGGAGGAGGACCCCCCTATCAGTGGACTGGGGGAGAGACATGGGAGGAGATGAGGAGGGAGAGTGGGATTGGGAGAAGAGGACGGAGGGGACCACAGCTAAATGACTCTACGTATCAGTCAACCATGACAGAGATGACCAGTCAGTCCACCAGCCGGGCAGCGTTTCCTGGTTCCTGTGGTCTCCTGGCATCACGAGCACAGGCCGTCGGTCATCAGGCCTAGAAGACGAGAGAGTGTTGGGACCATGGCTGTCCTGGTGTCCAAGCTTTTTCCATTGTTTAGTCTGAGCCCCAGCGGCGGGCCCCTTGGGACAGCATTGCCCACTGGTTGGTGCCCCACAGTCTAAGTTGGAGTCGTCTGTCGTCTGGCCCCAAACCTAGAACCCTGCCCAGATATAGCCCATGCAGTTCAGTCTCTAAGTAGGACCCTAGTAAGGGGAACAGGGACCGTCTCTGGCACAAAGTGGGTGTCCTAGTAAGAGGAACAGGGACCATCTCTGATGGCAACTGGGAGTCCTAGTAAGGGAAAGAGGGACTGTTTCTTGTGTGAAGTGGGTCTCCTAGTAAGGGGAACAGGGACCATCTCTGGCATTAAGTGGGTGTCCTAGTAAGGGGAACAGGGACTATGACGTGAGGTGGGTCTCCCACTAAGGGGAACAGGGACTGTCTCTGAAGCAAAGTGGGTCACCTTGGGGAGCTCCTGCGTTTCCTTCATTTTTCATTTTCATCTCCTCCTAATTGGGTTTGAATGTCACGATCAAACACATTTAGGCAAAACCGCGTAACACGAAGATACAAGACAGTTTCAAAACTGAGCTCGAATGACTTGGGTGATGCCGAACCCATGGGTCACAGGGCAAAAAGAGAGAGAGAGAGAGAGAGAGAGAGAGAGAGAGAGAGAGAGAGAGAAAGAGCAAGAGTGCATCGATTCTTTCATTCGGGAATGTCAGCCAGGCAGGCCCACACACGTCACCCACCATGGTTGTAAGGGCCCCCAAAAACCCCACAACCCTGAATTTTACACATATAAAGTCAATTAAGTTAATAAAAAATAAAAATTAAAAAAATGAAACAAATTAATTAAAAAATAAAGTCAATTAAGATAAGACTATAGAGCACACGATGGACTCCAGAATGCCCCATCGCCCCAGATGCATCATAGAGTAGGAAAACTCTTCTTGCGACATCAATGTTAAGGACCCTCTACATAGGCGACCCCCACGCCTGATAATGACACTAATTAGGCAGTATTCACCATGAGGGAGCGATTTCATGCACAAGCCATGGACAAAGGTCACGGACACTTTGGTTCGCCATGAGCAAATATTCTGCCTGCATGTTGGGTTCGTATCCCGCTGGCGTTCTCTGCTTCCTGCAAAGATTCCATGTGGTCAGTTGGGGGGAGAGGCATGGGCAGAAGTAAGGTGACCACAGTGTTTATTCCCGGAAGTAGAGAAGATCATCCCAAGCAAGTTTTCCCAGAAGCAGGAAGACACACAAGGTATATGTTCACTCATAAGTGGATTTTAGACATGTAATATAGAATAAACATGCTAATATCTGTACACATGAGGAAGCTAAGCAGGAAAGAGGACACTGGGTAAGAAGATCAATACTCACTCAGAAAGGCAAAGTGGTGGACTTCAGCAGAGAGGGAAAACAGGAAATAGGACAGGAGCCACCACAGAGGGCCTCTGAGAGACTCTAGCCTGCAGGGTATCAAAGCAGATGCTGAGGCTCATAGCTAAATTTTGGGCAGAGTTCCGGGAAGCTTAGGAAAGAAGGGGGAGAGAGACCTGCTGGGGAAGAAAGGGAGATAGACAGACCTACAGGGGAAGAAGGTAGAGATAGAGAGACCTGGAGGTGAAGAGGGAGGATATATAGAGACCTGGAGGTGACAGGAGGGAGATATAGAGAGACCTGGAGGGGACAGGAGGGAGAGATAGAGAGCTGGAGGGGACAGGAGGGGGAGATAGAGAGACCTGGAGGGGACATGATCTCCACAAGGAGAGCTACAGAACCAAGAAATCTGGCCCTAGGGGTCTCTTCTCAAACTGATGCTCCAACCAAGGACCACGCATGGAGATGATCTACAACCCTGAAAAGAGGTAGCCCATGCAGGCCTGTGTATATGTGGGTCACTTAGTAAGGGGAACAGGGACTGTCTATGACATGAAGTGGGTCTCCTAATAAGGGAAACAGGGACCATCTCTGACCTAGTAATGGGAACAGAGACCATCTCTGACATGAAGTGGGTGTCCTAGTAAGGGGAAAAGGGACCATCCCTGACATGAACTCAGCAGCTGCTCTTTGATCACCTCCCCATGAGGGGGGAGTAGCCTATCCAGGCCACAGAGGAGGACAATGCAGCCAGTCCTGAAGATATCTGATTGGCTGGGGGAGGAGGGAAAGAGAGGAGTCAGTGGACTCGGGGAGGGGCCTGGGATTAGGTGAGGGTGGGTGGAGTTTGAAGGGGATCTGTGAGGGAGCTACAACTGGGATACAAAGCAAAGAAGCAGTAATTAGTAAAAAATAAAATAAAATTATGATTAAATGTAAAGAGAGAAAAAGATTAGAGACAGAGATCAGGAGGTTCTCTGTGAATGAGGAGACAAATTCATTTTCTCCCGTCACCTCTTTATCCCTTACAGCCCTCACACGGGCTTTTTGCAAGAAAACGATTAATACAATAATAAAGTCGAAGCCAGGATGAACAAGTGTATACAGAACGGTATACAGAAAGCCAACCGACCTTCCCCGTGGTGCATCTCAAATTCCACGCAGCCTTCACCCTGGACTTTCTCAGGCAGCAAGAACAGGCCGGGGGTTGACCTCCTCACTTGTGGAGGTGAGCCATTCGCCAAGGGTTTTGTTCCAATGGCTTCTGACAGTGTCTTCCTCCACGTCTTGACCTTCCGAGTTTTAGCCCTCAAAAGAGTTAGCGATGCACATTACTTGTGCGAATGCGACCGTGACTTCACTTCCTGTGCGTGACAGCAACTGGTCTGTTCATTCCCGCTAAGATTTTAAAGACAGGAACAGAGTGTTGTTGCTCTAGAGCGAGGTGACACGCGATACAGCCAGATAATCAATGTTCTTGTCGTGTGGGTCGGCGACGTGAATTAGATTCCCAGAACTCGCAGAGAGGTGAACAAAGTGTGTTAAACAAGATGGCCTCTACCTTGCCCAATATGACCGCTATTGCTCACACCTCCTTGTTTGATCACACCTCCTTGCACACTCACACATACTTGCCTGATTACACCTCCTTGCACGCTCACGCTCACACCTTGTACTCTAGCCTATGTAGCCCATGGCAGCTCATTGTCCAAGTAGATCACCTAGTAAGGGGAACAGGGACCGTCTCTGACCTAATAAGGGTAACAGGGACCATCTCTGACATGAAGTGTGTCTCCTAGTAAGGGGAACAGGGACCATCTCTGACCTAGTAAGAAGAACAGGGACTGTCTCTGATGTGAAGTGGGTGTCCTAGTAAGGGGAATAGGGACCATGATATGAAGTGGGTCCTAGTAAGGGGAACAGGGACCATCTCTGATATAAACTCAGTCGCTGCTCTTTGATCACCTCCCCTGAGTGGGGAGCAGCCTTACCAGTCCACAGAGGAAGACAATAAAGCCAGAACTGATGAGACCTGATAGGCTGGGGGAGGAGAAGAGGAGAGGAGGCCCTCCCCATCAGTGGACTGTGGGAGAGACATGGGAGGACATGAGGGAGGGAGGGTGTGATTGGGAGGGAAAGATGGGACCACAGCTAAATGACTCTATGTATCAGTCAACCACGACAGAGATGACCAGTCAGTCCTGCAGCCTGGCAGCCTTCACTGGCTCCTGTGGTCTCGTGGCATCACGAGCACAGGCCGTCGGCCATCAGGCCCGGAAGACAAGAGAGTGTTGAGACAATGAGTCTCCTGGTGTTCACAGCTTTGTCCATGGTTTAGAATGGGCTCTCGTGGTAGGCCCCTTGGGACAGGACTGCCCAGTGTTCGGTGCCCCACAGTCCAGAGTTGGAGTCGTCTGTCGTAGGGCCCAAAACCTAGAACCCTGCACAGATGTAGCCCATGGCAGTTCAGTCTTCAAGAAGGTACCCTAGTAAGGGGAACAGGGACGATCTCTGGCGTGAAGTGGGTTCCTAGTAAGGGGAACAGGGAGCATTTCTAATCTAGTAAGGGGAACAGGGACTGTCTTTGGCATAAAGTAGGTCACCTAGTAAGGGGAGCAGGGAACGTCTCTGACATACAGTGAATAACTTAGTAAGGGGAACAGGGACCAACTCTGACCTAGTAAGGGGAACAGGAATCGTCTCTGACATGAAGGGGAACAGGAACCTTCTTGACCTAGTAAGGGGAAAAGGGACCAATCTGACATGAAGTGGGTGTCCCAGTAAGGGGAACAGGGACCGTCTCTGGCATGAAGCGGGTCACCTAGTAAAGGGAACAGGCACTCTCTCTGACGTGAAGTGGGTGCCTTTGGGGAGCACCTGCGTTTCCTTCATTTTTCATTTTCATCTCCCCCTAATCGGGTTTGAATGTTGCGATCAAACACATTTAGGCAAAACCGCATAACATGATGATACAAGACTGTTTCAAAACCGAACTCGAAAGACGCAGGCGATGCCAAACCCATGGGTCACAGGGAGAGAGAAAAGAGAGAGAGACAGAGAGAAAGAGAGAGAGAGAGCGCAACGATCTGTTCATTCGGGAATGTCAGCCAGGCAGACCCACACATGTCACCCACCAGGGTTGAATGGCCCAACAAAACCCCACAACCCTGAATTTTACACATAGAAAGTCAATGAAATTAATAAAAAAAATTAAAAAAATAAAGTTATTAATAAAATAAAGTCAGTTAAGATATTACTATAGGGCACATGATGGACTCCAGAATGCCCCATCGCCCCACAGAGTGGTAGAGAAGGAAAAGTCCTCTTGAGACATCAAAGCGAAAGACCCTCTCCCTAGATGACCCCCACACCTGATAATGACACTAATTAGGCCATATTCACAACTCGGGAGTGATTTCACACTTAATCTGTGCAGCAAGCTCACGGATGCATTCATAAGCCACAACCAAGCAGGCATGTTGGGTTCATGTCCCTTGGACATTCTCTGCTTCCTGCAAAGAGTCCATGTGGTCAGTTGGGGAGAGAGGCATGGGCAGAAGTTAGATGACCAGTGTTTATTCCAGGAAGTAGAGAAGATCATCCTGAGCGAGGTATCCCAGGAGCAGGAAGACAAACGCGGTATATGTGCACTCATAAGTGGATATTAGACATGTAACATAGGATAAACATGCTAAGATTTGTACACATGAGGAAGCTAAGCAGAAAGGAGGACGCTGGATAAGATGCTCAATCCTCACTCAGAAATGCAAAGGGGTGGACATCAGAGGAGGGAGAAAATGGGGAACAGGACAGGAGCCACCACAGATGGAATCTGAGCGACTCTACGCTGCAGGGTATCAAAGCAGATGCTGAGGCTCACGGCTAAATTTTGGGCAGAGTGCCGGGAAGCTTAGGAAAGATGGGGGAGATAGAGAGAATTGGAGGGGATGAAGGAGGAGGGAGAGAAACCTGGAGGGTACAGGAAGGGGAGATACAGAGACCTAGAATGGAAGAGGGGGGAGATAGAACTGGAAGGGAAGAAAGTGGAGATAGAGGGACCTGGAGGAGAACAAGGGAGAGATAGAGACACCTGGATGGGACAAGAGTGGGAGGTAGAGAGATCTGGAAGGGAAGAGGGGGGAGATAGATAGAACTGGAAGGGAAGAAGGTGGAGATAGAGGGACCTGGAGGAGAACAAGGGAGAGATAGAGAGACCTGGATGGGACAGAGGGGGAGAGAGAGAGACCTGGGGGGACAGGTGGGAGAAATAGTGACCTGGAGGGTACAGGATGGGGAGATAGAGAGACCTGGAGGGGACAGGAGGGGGAGAGAGAGAGACCAGGAGGGGACAGGAGGGCAGAGAGAGAAATCTGGAGGGGAAGAGGGGGAGAGAGAGATTCCTGGAGGGGACAGGAGGGCAGAGAGAGAAAGAGACCTGGAGGGGACCGGAGGGGGAGATAGAGAGACCTGGAAGGGACAGGAGGGGGAGAGAGAGAGACCAGGAGGGGAGGAGGCTGAGATAGAGAGACCTGGATGGGACAGGAGCAGGAGAGAGAGAGAGAGAGACCAGGAGGGGAGGATGGGGAGATAGACATGGAGGGGACAGGAGGGGAAGATAGAGAGACCTGGAGGGGAAGAAGGAGTAGGTAGAGAGACCTGGAGGGTCTATCTAAGAAATCTGAACCAAGGCCTCTCTTCTGAGACTGATTCTCCAGCCAAGGACTATGCATGGAGATAACCTAGAACTCCTACACAGAGGTAGCCCATGGAAGCTCAGTGTCCAAGTGGGTCACCTAGTAAGGGGAACCTAGTAAGTGGGTCTCTGCTGTGAAGTGGGTGTCCTAGTAAGAGGAACAGGGACAGTCTCTGCCTTGAAGTGGGTCTTAGTAAGGGGGACAGGGACCGTCTCTGACATGAACTCAGTGGCTGCTCTTTAATCACCTCCCTCTGAGGAGGGAACAGTCTGACCAGTTCATAGAGGAAGACAATGAAGCCAGAACTTATGAGACCTGATAGGCTGGGGGAGGAGAGAAGGGGAGGAGGAGCTCCCTATCAGTGGACTGGGAGAGGGGAATGGGGGATATGAGTGAGGGTGGAGTTTAAAGGGGACCTGGGAGGAGGCTACAACTGGGATACAATTTGAAGAAGCAGTAATAAACAGATGTTGTGATGGCTTCTCCCTTCCTCTCCCCTTCATCTTTTTTCCTCCCACAGAGACCTGTGCCGCCGGGACCAGACCTGCACCTACTACTTCAGTGTGGATGCTGACGTGGCTCTGACTGAGCCCAACAGTCTAAGGCTCCTGATTGAGCAAAACAAGTAAGACTGTGGGTGGTCCCCTGAGCTAAGCCTGGTCAGAGTGGAAGCCCCTTGACTTTCTCCCCTTCTTCTTGGGCTTCCCAGCCTGACATCTCCAAAGGCTGACAGAATGGTACCCTGTGGGTTTGTCCCCAGCATAGGAGGGTTCAGGTTTCTGAGGAGCCAGGCCTGCCCTACCCCAGTGACAAGCATAGAGATCCCTGCATGCAAATCACAGGTTGCTGGGCCCCTCCACTCCCCATCCTTAGACTGGTCTGCCCCTGTCCCTTACTCAGGAATATCATTGCGCCACTCATGACCCGCCATGGGAAGCTCTGGTCCAACTTCTGGGGGGCACTGAGTGCTGATGGGTACTACGCCCACTCAGAGGACTACGTAGACATTGTGCAGGGGTGGCGTGTGTGAGTACCTATTACCATCATTTCTTCTGTGTTTGTAGAACCTCCCTCCCTTGCATTCCTGTTTCAGTTGCTACTGAACCTCAAGCTAAGAGGACTAGAGTCAGACAGACACATAGAAGAATTCCTGAAAGCTGTCTTGGGCTGCAGTGCCCAGGGTGGGAGGAGGAAATCAGCACTGTGGAGTTTAGGACTTAACTCAGCAGTACAGTGTTTGCAAGGCTCTGGCTCCGTGCCCAGCACCAAAACAAAACAAGAGAAAACAGTCAGCTTAGATCTGGCAAGATGGCTCCATGAGGAAGGGCATCTTCTGCCAAGCTTGACAGTGTGAGTTCGATCCCTAAGACCTACATGGTGGAAGGAGAGGCCAGGTCCCAAAAGTTGTCCTCTGATCTCCACCCATTTCCTGTGGCTCATACATGTACATGCATGTATAAAAAAAACAAAAACAAAAAAAACCAAAACACACATTAAAAAAAAAAACAGATTAGCACCCTCAAATGAATAACACCCCCCGCAGTACCAGCTATGACATCAAGTTGAATAGGCTCAACTCCTGATCTGCCTGCCTCAGTCTCCCAAGTTCTGGGATTACAGTTATGTGTCACCACACCCATTTTATTTATAATTTTGATACAACGTTTTCCCCCGGCTCCAGACTGCCAGCCTCTGAGCCCTCCTACTAGCCTGTGACCCTAATCATCTCCCCTTTCTCCCTCAGAGGCATCTGGAATGTGCCTTACATCTCCAACATCTACCTGATCAAGGGCAGTGCCCTGAGGGCTGAGCTGTGGCACGTGGACCTGTTCCACCACAGCAAGCTGGATCCTGACATGAGTTTCTGTGCTAATGTCCGGCAGCAGGTCAGTGGGGCTTCCTGCGGGTCCTTGTGCCAGGGGTGTGGTCCTCCAACCTTGACCGGCACACTGGGCCATCTTGTCACTGTATGTCCAGGAGCTTCTGAGGCCCTCGGTGACAAGGCTGCGTCTTCAGGGCTGCAGGGACCAGTTGTTTCACTGTTTATTTGTATTTTTTGTTTGTTGTGTTGATGCTTCAAGGTAGGGCATTTGTTTTTGGGTTTGGGGTTTTGGTTTTTTGAGACAGGGGTTCTCTGTGTAGCCTTCGCTGTCCTGGACTTGCTTTGTAGATCAGGCTGGTCTGGAACTCACAGAGATCCTCCTGCCTCTGCCTCCTTGAGTGCTGGGATTACAGGCATGCAACACCTCGTCCAGCAAGGTACTCCTAATCCTCCTGCTTCAGCCTCCCAAATTCTAAGATTACAGAAGTGTGCCACAACACCTACAGTATTTGTTATTTTGATACAGTTTAAAGAAAACTAAATTTCACACCTCAGTGTAGTCTGGGAAGTATGTCCAAGAGACATTCATATGTCTTCATGTCTCAACTCATGTCCTTTGTTTTTTTGTTTGTTTGTTTGTGCGTGCCCGTGTGTGTATGTATTGTTTTGAGACAGGGTTGTGATCGCTGCTTTTGCTTCCTGAGTGCTAGGTTAATATAAGCATGTGACCATGTGCTGTGACACCAGGCTCCCACTGTACATTTCTTTGTGATCTTTTTCTAGTGTTGTGATCAAATGGAGTGTCCTGATGTCTCACTCAGTATTGTGATCTCTTCCCCCTGTGTGTGTATGTTTGTCTCTGTGTATGGGTGGCACAGGAATCTCATGGTGTGCGTGTGGAGATGAGGAAACTTCCTGGAGTTGATTTTCTCCTTCCACCTTTACACGGGTCCCAAGGCTTGCACTCGGGCTGTCAGGCTCTAATCATCTCACCAGGCCTGACTCGAGTGTTCTGAAGTGAGAGCATGGTTAGGATTTCCCCTGTGATCATTGGGTCAGGATCACAGCCCTTGGCAGTGTTCTTGCCCTACAAGGCTTGAGGCTCTGGGCTCAATCCCCAGTGCCGAAAGGGAGAGAGGGTTTTTTCTTTTTATATTCAGTCCTCCAGGAGGCCTCTGTCTGCATCCCCGGGGTGGGGCTGTGCTGGGTGCCAGGCACACACACTGTATTCGCGGGTCCTTATCTTAGAAGGTTGAACCTGGTGATGGGGCGCTGCACTGCCCCTTCCTGGGGCGTGTGGGGTGAGGAGGCCTTTCTGTCCACCAACTCTCCGCAGGACGTGTTCATGTTCCTGACCAACCGCCATACCTTTGGCCACTTGCTGACCCTGGATAACTACCAGACCACCCACCTGCATAATGACCTCTGGGAGGTGTTCAGAAACCCTGAGGTGAGACCTGGGTGGGTTGACCTGGGCTGGAAGTCAAAGAGACTCCAGCTGGCTGATCTTGTCAACGGGGAGACTTTGTGACCTGTTCTCCACGTGTCCCCACTCACCTCCAGCGCTCTTCCAGCATGGATGGAGCCTGAGACACAGTGCCCTCTAGTGGAGCAGGGAGCTATGGCTTAATTGAGCCTTTTTAATCTTTGGGCATCGCTTGTTTTGGTTCTGAATTGGGACTTCCCTGGCTTGGCCTACCCCTGAGAGTGTTTCGATGTTCAGAGGAAGCAGTGGCTGTGACAGCATGTGACAGTATACCTAAAATGATAGGGTGTGTAGCTGCCAAGGGCATTTGTCCATGCCTAGTCACAGACACATACAGACATACAAATGAACATTTAGGTGCAAATGTGAGATTTTGCATATCCAGACAACACCCCCACACCCAGCAGGCACTCGCAATTTGCCTTGGCGAGTTCATACCTACTCAGGTTTTGGGTGGGGGAGACCTGCAGGCCGGAGACTCCATGCTTTTAAGCTTGGGGTGAGCACAGCTGACGCAGGCCAGGCCTAGAAACCCCACCCCATGCTGCATTCTCTACAGGACTGGAAAGAGAAGTACATCCATGAGAATTACACCAAGGCCCTGGCGGGGAAGCTGGTGGAGACGGTACGGGCTTCGGGCTTCGGGCTTCGGGCTTCGGGCTTCGTCCCTGTTGCGCCATGGAAGTGCATGGGGGTGGATCTTGAATGGGGCGGGGCTGGGGGGTGGGGAGAGGCACCTTTCTGTCTGTCTGCTCTGGCCATGCTTGGGGTAGATCGGCCTCTCCCCCAGCAGCGCTTTCCAGCTGAGGTCTGTAGATCCTTTGACAAGAAGGATGGAACTGTGGGCATGGTAGTGTAAGCGTGTAATCTGGGGGCAGAAGGATCAAGAGAAGGAGGAAGGACCATCCTCCAAATTCAACCTCTGAGCCAAGAATGCGGGATGGGGGCTCTGTCCTCTCGCCCATGCCTGTAGTCTCTGCCCAAGGTGTACACTCTCCCGTGGCTGATAGTGACAGCGTGGCTGTAACATTGGCTGGAAAGTCCGTCTGGTCTCTGTTCATCTTCAGCCCCTCACTCAGCGTAACCAGCTCACTGAGCCCTCACTCCTTGGGGACACTCAGATCATTTCCCTGAGGATGAGGGAACGGAGTAGGGAGGAGCCCACCACAGTTTGAGGAGATCATGGTACTGTGAGTCTGGACTCCCGTGACAGAGACTTCGTTCCTCTCAGCCTTGCCCAGATGTCTACTGGTTCCCCATCTTCACAGAGGCGGCCTGTGAAGAGCTGGTGGAGGAGATGGAGCACTTTGGCCAGTGGTCTCTGGGTGAAAACAAGGTAGCACAGACGCCTGGGGGGCTGAGGGTCTCCTAGTAAGGGATCAAACATTTAGGCAAAACCGCATAACACGATGATACAAGACTGTTTCAAAACTGAGCTCGAAAGACGTGGGCAATGCCGAACCCATGGGTCACAGGGAGAGAGAGAGAGAGAGAGAGAGAGAGAGAGCACAACGATCCTTTCATTCAGGAATGTCAGCCAGGCAGACCCACACATGTCACCCAACAGGGTTGAATGGCCCAACAAAACCCCGAAACCCTGAATTTTACACATGTAAAGTCAATGAAATTAATAAAAAAAATTAAAAAAATGAAGTAATTAAAAAAATAAAGTCAATTAAGATATGACTATAGGGCACACGATGGACTCCAGAATGCCCCAATGCCCCACAGAGTCATAGAGAAGGAAAACTCCTCTTGAGACATCAAAGCGAAGAACCCTCTCCCTAGGCGAACCCCATGGCTGATAATGACACTACTTAGGCCCTATTCACCTCCAGGGAGCGATTTCATGCACAAGTCATGGACAAAGGTCACGGACACTTTGGTTCGCCATGAGCAAATATTCTGCATGCATGTTGGGTTCGTGTCCCACCGGCATTCTCTGCTTCCTGAATAGAGTCCATGTGGTCAGTTGGGGGGAGAGGCATGGGCAGAAGTAAGGTGACCACAGTGTTTATTCCAGGAAGTAGAGAAGATAATCTTGAGCAAGTTGTCCCAGAAGCAGGAAGACACACACGGTATATGTTCACTCATAAGTGGATATTAGACATGTAACATAGAATAAACATACTAATATCTGTACACATGAGGAAGCTAAGCATGAAAGAGGACGCTGGGTAAGAAGATCAGTCCTCACTCAGATAGGCAAGGGGTGGACATCAGAGGAGGGAGAAAATGGGGAACAGGACAGGAGCCACCACAGAGGGAATCTGAGAGACTCTACCCTGCAGGGTATCAAAGCAGATGCTGAGGCTCATAGCTAAATCTTGGGCAGAGTTCAGGGAAGCTTAAAAAAGAAGGGGGAGATAAAGAATTCTGGATGGGAAGAAGGGGGAGATAGAGAGACCTGGAGGGAAAGAAGTGGGAGATAGAGAGACCTGGAGGGGACAGTAGGGGAAATAGAGAGACCTGGAGGGAAAGAAGGGGGAGATAAAGGGAACTGGAGGAGAAGAAGGGGGAGATAGAAAAACCTGGAAGGGACAGGAGGGGGCGATAAAGAGACCTGGAGGGAACAGAAGAGGGAGATGAAAGGACTGGAGTGGACAGGAGTGAGAGATAGAGAGACCTGGAGGGGACAGGAGGGAGAGATAGAGAGACATGGAAAGTCTCTCTAAGCAATCTGGGACCAGGCGTCCCTTCTGAGACTGATTATCCAGCCAAGGACCATGCATGGAGATGATCTAGAAACCCTGTACAGATGTAGCCCATGGCAGCTCAGTCTCCAAGTGGGTCATCTAGTAAGGGGAACAGGGACTGTCTCTGCCGTGAAGTGGGTGTCCTAGTAAGGGGAACAGGGACTGTCTCTTGCATGAAGTGGGTGTCCTAGTAAGGGAAACAGGAACCATCTCTGATGGGAACTGGGTGTCCTAGGAAGGGGAACAGGGACTGTCTCTGGCATGAAGTGGGTCTCCTAGTAAGGGGAACAGGAACCATCTCTGATGTGAAGTGGGTTCCCAGTAAGGGGCAAAGGACCGTCTCTGATGTGAAGTGGGTCTAGTAAGGGGAACTGGGACCGTCTCTGACACAAAGTGCATCACCTTGGGGAGCTCCTGTGTTTCCTTCATTTTTCATTTTCATCTCCTCCTAATCGGGTTTGAATGTCGCAATCAAACACATTTAGGCAAAACAGTGTAATACGATGATACAAGACAGTTTCAAAACTGAGCTCGAATGACTTGGGCGATGCTGAACCCGTGGGTCACAGGGAGAGAGAGAGAGAGAGAGAGAGAGAGAGAGAAAGAGCGAGAGTGCATCGATTCTTTAATTCGGAAATGTCAGCCAGGCAGGCCCACACACGTCACCCACTGTGGTTGTAAGGGCCCCCAAAACCCCCACAACCCTGAATTTTACACAAATAAAGTCAATTAAGTTAATAAAAAATAAAAATTAAAAAAAATGAAATAAATTAATTAAAAAAATAAAGTCAATTAAGATAAGACTATAGGGAGCACAATGGACTCCATTGTGCCCTATTGTTCCAGACATGTTATAGAGAAGAAAAACTCCTCTAGGGACATCAAAGGGAAGCCCCTCTTCCTAGGTGACCCCCATGCCTGATAATGACACTATTTATGCCGTATTCACCACTCGGGAGTGATTTCACACATAATCCGTGGAGCAAGGTCACGGATGCATTCATAAGCCACAACCAAATGTTCAGCAGGCGTGTTGGGTTCATGTCCCTTGGGCGTTCTCTGCTTCCTGCAAAGAGTCCATGTGGTCAGTTGTGGGGAGAGTCATGGGCAGAAGAAAGATAACCACAGTGTTTATTCCAGGAACTAAAGAATATCATCCCGAGTGAGGTATCCCAGGAGCAGGAAGACACACGTGGTATATGTTCACTCATAAGTGGATATTAGACATGTAACATAGAATAAACATGCTAACATCTGTACACATGAGGAAGCTAAGCAGGAAGGAGGATGCTGTGTTAGAAGATCAATACTCACTCAGAAAGGCAAAGTGGTGGACTTCAGCGGAGAGAGAAAACAGGAAATAGGACAGGAGCCACCACAGAGGGCCTCTGAGAGACTCTACCCTGCAGGGTATGAAAGCAGATGCTGAGGCTCATAGCTAAATTTTGGGCAGAGTGCAGGGAAGCTTAGGAAAGAAGGGGAAGATAGAGAGAGCTGGAGGGGAAGAGGGGGGAGATAGAGAGACCCGGAGGAGAAGAAAGGGAGATAGAGAGACCTGGAATGGACATGAGCTCCACAAGGAGAGCGACAGAACCAAGAAACCTGGGCCCAGGGGTCTCTTCTGAGACTGATGGTCCAACCAAGGACCATGCATGGAGGCGACCTAGAACCCTGCACAGAGGAAGCCCATGGCAGCTCAGGGTCCATGTGCGTCTCCTAGTAAGGGCACAGGGACCGTCTGTACCGTGAAGTGGGTGTCCTAGTAAGGGGAACAGGGACCGTCTCTGACATGAACTCAGCAACTGCTCTTTGATCACCTCCCCATAAGGGGGGAGTAGCCTTGCCAGGCCAAAGAGAAGGACACTGCAGCCAGTCATGATGAGACCTGATAGGCTGGGGGAGGAGGGAAGGAGAGGAGGAGCTCCCTATCAGTGGACTGGGAGGGGGCATGGTGTGAGAAGATGGAGGGTGGAGTTTGAAGTGGACCTGGGAGGGGGCTACAGCTGGGATACAAAGTGAAAAGCAGTAATAAATAAAAAAAAATAAAATTATTATTAAAAGTAAAGAGAGAAAAAGATTAGAGACAGAGACGGAGGTTCTCAGTGAATGACGGGACAAATTCATTTTCTCCCTTCACCTCTTTGTCCCCAACAGCCCTCACACGGGCTTTTTGCAGGAAAATGATTAATACAATAATAAAGTCGAAGCCGGGATAAACAAGTGTATACAGGAGTGTATACAGAAAGCCAACCGACCTTCCTTGTGGTGCATCTCAAAGTCCACACAGCCTTCACCCTGGACTTTTTCGGGCAGCAAGAACAGGCCGGGGGTTGACCTCCCGATGTGTGGAAGCGAGCCGTTCGCCAAGTGTTTCGTTCCAACAGCTTCCAACAGTGTCTCCCTCCACGTCTTGACCTTCCGATATTTAGCCCTCGAAATAGAGAGCGATGCACATAACTTGTGCTAATGCGTCCATGACTTCACTTCCTGTATGAGACAGCAACTGGTTTGTTCATTCCTGCTAAGATTTTAAAGACAGGAACAGAGGGCAGTCACTCTAGAGCGAGGTGATATGTGTGACAGCTGGATAATCAATGTTCTTGTCGTGCGAGTGCGGCGATGTGAATTTGATTCCCAGAACCCGCAGAGAGGTGAATGATGTGTGTCAAACAAGATGGCCTCTGCCTGCCCAATATGGCCGCCATCACTCACAACTCCTTGCACGTACACCCCCTTGCATGCTCACACCTCCTACTATACTCATGCTCACATCTTGCACTCTAGCCCATGTAGCCCATGACACTCAGTGTCCAAGTAGATCACCTAGTAAGGGGAACAGGGACCATCTCTGATGGGAACTGGGTGTCCTAGGACGGAGAATAGAGACCATCTCTGGCGTGAAGTGGGTCACCTAGTAAGGGGAACAGGGACCTTCTCTGACTTGAAGTGGGTCACCTTGGGGAGCTCCTGCGTTTCCTTCATTTTTCATTTTCATCTCCCCCTAATCAGGTTTGAATGTTGCGATCAAACACATTTAGGAAAAACCGCTTAACACGATGATACAAGACTGTTTTAAAACTGAGTTCGAATGACTCAGGCGATGCCAAATCCATGGGTCACAGGGAGAGAGAGAGAGAGAGAGAGAGAGAGAGAGAGAGAGAGAGAGAAAGAGCGAGAGTGCCACACATGTCACCCACCAGGGCTGAATGGCCCCCCAAAACCCCACAACCCTGAATTTTACCCATGTAAAGTCAATGAAATTAATTAAAAAATGAAATAAATAAATTAATTAATAAAATAAAGTCAATTAAGATATGACTATACAGCGCACAGTGGACTCCAGAATGCCCCATCGCACCAGACACGTCGTAGAGAAAGAAAGCTCCGCTTGCGACATCAAAGTGAAGGACCCTCTCCCTAGGCGACCTCCATGCCTGATAATGACACTAATTAGGCCATATTCACCACGAGGGAGTGATTTCACACATAATCCATGGAGCAAGGTCACGGATGCATTCATAAGCCACAACCAAATGTTCCCCAGGCGTGTTGGGTTCATGTCCCTTGGGCGTTCTCTGCTTCCTGCAAAGAGTCCATGTGGTCAGTTGGGGGGAGAGACATGGGCAGAAGTAAGATGGCCACAGTGTTTATTTCCGGAAGTAGAGAAGATCATCCCGAGCGAGGTCTCCCAGGAGCAGAAAGACACACGTGGTATATGTTCACTCATAAGTGGATATTAGACATGTAACACAGGATAAACATGCTAACATCTGTACACATGAGGAAGCTAAGCGGGAATCAGGATGCTGGGTAAGATGTTCAATCCTCACTCAGAAAAAAAGGGGTGGACATCAGAGGAGGAAGAAAATGGGAAACAGGACAGGAGCCACCACAGAGGGCCTCTGAGAGACTCTACCCTGCAGGGTATCAAAGCAGATGCTGAAGCTCATAGCTAAATTTTAGGCTGAGTGCAGGGAATCTTAGGAAAGAAGGGGGAGATAGAGAGAAATGGAGGGGATGAAGGAGGAGGGCGAGAGACCTGGAGGGGACAGGAGTGCGAGATAGAGAGACCTGGAAGGGAAGAGGGGGGAGATAGATAGAACTAGAAGGGAAGAAGGTGGAGATAGTGGGACCTGGAGGAGAACAATGGAGAGATAGTGATACCTGGATGGGACAGGAGGGGGAGATAGAGAGACCTGGAGGGGACAGGTGGAGAAAATAGTGACCTGGAGGGTATAGGATAGGGAGAGAGAGACCTGGAGGGTAAGTGGGGGAGAGAGAGAGACCTGGAGGGGACCGGAGGGGGAGATAGAGAGACCTGGAGAGGACAGGAGCAGGAGAGAGAGACCTGGAGGGTAAGATGGGGAGAGAGAGAGAGAGAGCTGGAGGGGACAGAAGGGGGAGAGAGAGAGTCCACGAGGGGAGGAGGAGGAGAAAGAGAGACCTGGAGGGGCAGGATCAGGATAGAGAGACCTGGAGGGGAAGAGGGGTAGAGAGAGAGACCTGGAGGTGACAGGAGGGCAGAGAGAGAGAGAGAGACCTGGAGTGAACCAAAGGGGGAGATAGAGAGACTTGGAGGCGTCAGAAGGGCAGAGAGAGAGAGAGGAGAGAGAGAGAGAGAGAGAGAGAGAGAGACCTGGAGTGGACCACAGGGGGAGACCTGGAGTGGACCACAGGGGGAGATAGAGAGACCTGGAGAGGACAGGAGCAGGAGACAGAGACCTGGAGGGTAAGAGGGCTAGAGAGAGAAACCTGGAGGGGCCCAGAGGGGGAGATAAAGAGACCTGGAGGGAATAGGATGGGGAGATGAAAGGACTGGAGGGGAAAGGAATGAGAGATAGAGAAACCTGGAGGGGAAGAGGAGGGAGATAGAAAGACCTGGAGAGAAAGAAGGGGGAGATAGAGAGACCTGAAGGGAAAGAAGTGGGAGATAGAGAGACCTGGAGGGGACAGGAGGGGAAATAGAGAGACCTGGAGGGGAAGAAGGAAGAGATAGAGACCTGGATGGGACAGGAGGGGAAGATAGAGAGACCTGGAGGGGAAGAAGGAGGAGATAGAGAGACCTGGAAGGTTTCTCTAAGAAATCTGAACCCAGGCCTCTCTTCTGAGACTGATTCTCCAGCCAAGGACCATGCATGGAGATAACCTAGAACTCCTGCACAGAGGTAGCCCATGGCAGCTCAGTGTCCAAGTGGGTCACCCAGTAAGCGGAACAGGACCGTCTCTGCTGTGAAGTGGGTGTCCTAGTAAGAGGAACAGGGACAGTCTCTGCCTTGAAGTGGGTCTTAGTAAGGGGAACAGGGACTGTCTTTGACATGAACTCAGTGGCTGCTCTTTGATCACTTCCCTCTGAGGAGGGAGCAGTCTGACCAGTCCATAGAGGAAGACAATGAAGCCAGAACTGATGAGACCTGATAGGCTGGGGAAGGAGGGAAGGGGAGAAGGAGCTCCCTATCAGTGGACTGGGAGAGGGGAATGGGGGAGATGAGTGAGGGTGGAGTTTAAAGGGGACCTGGGAGGAGGCTACAACTGGGATACAAAGCTAAGAAGCAGTAATAAATAAAAAATAAAATAAAATTATGATTAAATGTAAAGAGAGAAAAAGATAAAAGACAGAGATTGGAAGCTCCTCAGTGAATGACGGGAAGAATTCATTTTCTCCAGTCACCTCTCTGTCCCCAACAGCCCTCACACGGGCTTTTTGCAGGAAAACGATTAATACAATAATAAAGTCGAAGCCAAGATTAGCAAGTGTATACAGAAGGGTATACAGAAAGCCAACCGACTTTCCCTGTGGTGCATCTCAAAGTCCACGTAGCCTTCACCCTGAACTTTCTCGGGCAGTAAGGACAGGCCAGGTGTTGATCTCCTCACGTGTGGAGGGGAGCCGTTCGCCAAGAGTTTCGTCCAATGGCTTCCAACAGTGTCTCCCTCCACATCTTGTCCTTCTCATTTTTAGCCCTTGCACATTACTTGTCCGAGTGCGACCGTGACTTTACTTTCTGTGTGAGACAACAACTGGTCTGTTCATTCTGACTAAAAATTTTAAAGACAGGAACAGAGTGCAGTTATTCTAGAGCAAGGTGATAGCCGTGACAGCCGGATAATCAGTGTTCTTGTCGTGCATGAGCGGTTATGTGAATTTGATTCCCATAACTGGCAGAGAGGTGAACAATATGTGTCAAACAAGATGGCTTCTGCCTTGCCCAATATGGCCGCCATCGCCTTGTGCAAAGACACCATGAGGTTAACTGCTTGGACAAGCTGTGTGATGGCAAAGCGCAATCCGAGGAGCGGATTTGAAGGGCGTGGGATGGCGGTGGATGAACCCGGGTCCTTCTGAAGGAAGGGGCTACCAGTTTCCCCAAAGGACAACCCCGACAAACCTCCCAAAAGTTTTATTTTTTACCCTTTCTGCTGTCCTTCCCCTGAGGGACTCGCTGCCTTTCACAAGAGTTGTTTCACACAGAAGTAGATGTAAAAAAAAAAAAAAAAATCAAATTTTCTTGTGTCTATTGGATGCTAGTTCTGAATTACTGTGGATTAGTATGGAGATACCAAGAGATATTATAGCACTTCATGTAAATTAGGGGCCTCTGGAGGTCAGGTGATTCATAGAATTTTGATCAATGCCCTACTTGCAAGAGGTCCAGGGTCCTCTACCTCATTCAATGGTTATTCACCTGGTCCTAGAAGGTTTAATTAGGGTAGATTACATAAAATGTGGCAGAATTTTCACACTGGCACCTGGACCTGGGGAAGTGTTGTGGGTTCGGGAACAGCCATGCCCTGTCCGCTGGAACACCAGACCCAGACTGATGGGAGTCTGTCGGATGCTGAGCTCAAACTGACAGGTCAGGGCCGTAATCTGGACCCAAGAGCCAGACTGTGATGTCACTTTGTTTCTAAGTTAGGTTTTTTATTAAAAAAAAAAAAAAAAAAAAAAAAACCTTACCCAGATAATCACATGTAGGAAGCAAGGGACATAGCTTTCCTTTATTTGACTTGCTAAACATAATCAGTTTTGTTCTAATTATTGTTCCAAGTGGATTGTAGCTAGACAAAATAAGTTGAGTTAATTGGCTGGGATTTAGGGGAGGGGAGCTTTTAAGGCCTCTCCAGCTTTCTAGGAGGAAGGAACACAGCTGAACGTTATGCTCTCAACCCTAACGCTTTTCTCTGTAACTCAAGCAAAACACGCATTTATCGTCTATTGTGTTATTCCGAACAGCGATTACTGAGCTATAGAATTGGATCCTACTCTCAGGCACGTGGGGGGGGGCCTCGAAACTTGAACTTAGTTTCACCTCAGGACCAACATGGAGACGGGGAGGCAAAATGGCCTCTGCTATGCTAAAGGCCACAGCAAAGAAGCCACTGTTATGCTGAGAATTAAAATAAGTCTCAAGGGGGGGGGGGGCTACAGAGCTAAAGCGGGTCATGAGGGTCAGAACAGAGCGAGGGTTATCATGCTTGAGAGTGATCAATGGCAGATTTTAATTGCCCCTGCTAATGAATGCGACATAAAAAAAAACAAAAACAAACAAATAAACAAAAAAAACCAGCATTACATTTGTCAAGAAAGAGCTGAGATTAGTCCCAACATCAAGGACTGGAGAGATTCCAGAAGTATTTGTTCCATGTGGATTGTAGCTAGACAAAACACGTTAAGGCAATTGGCCGGGATTTCAAGGAGGGGAGCTTTTAAGGCCTCTTAAAATACTTTCCCAGCACCTCTACCATTAACGCTCTTATGCACCTTTCCATGGAAGATGACAGATGGACCTAGGACAATGACCGCGGTTTATCAAAATCCCAATCAGGCCGTGGCCCTGCTCAGAACTGCTGATCATACCAGATGTGGCATCCCTCTTGGAGGAGGTGAACGAGTCTGGTATGCGACATGCAGCTGTCGAGGTGAGAAATGCCTTCTTCTTCTTCTTCTTCTTCTTCTTCTTCTTCTTCTTCTTCTTCTTCTTCTTCTTCTTCTTCTTCTTCTTCTTCTTCTGTGTACGTGAACATAAGGACCATCAGGGGACAGTTCGCTCCCATTGGCAAGGCAACTGGTGTACTTTTACAGTTCTACCTCAAGGATACAGTGACTCTTCAGGCCTGGGTCATCGTCTGGTTGGAATGTGTCTCTGCAATCTCTCCCATCTCTGTGCATGGGTTGCTGTCCCCCATCCCTTCTCTGGAGGTCACATCCGGCCCTGAGACGTGGTCACCTCTTCAGGATGCTCATCTGTTATCCCTCATCTGCTCCAGGTCTCGGCTACCATCACCTCCACAGATTCCCAGGAGCCTACCTCATCCTAGAGACAGATGGACTCCCATCTGTCTACAGTCCCCATCCCACCCTGCTCCCCTTTCACCACAAATGATCCCCAACCCATTCTCTCCTCCATCTCCATCTCCATCATTCTATTTTCCCCCTTCCGAGTAAGATTCGAACATCCTCCCCTGGGCTTTCCTTGTCCCTCAGCGTCTTCAGGTCCGTGGACTATAGTGTGTGTAGGTTGTTCTGTTTAATATCCACTTACAAACGAACACATACCATGCATATGTCTCTCCGAGGCTGGGTTACCTCACTCAGTATGTTTTCTAGTTCCAGCCATTCTGCCTGCCAAGTTTCTGCAAAAATAAATAAATAAATAAAAATGATGTTTTGTGTTCAATAGCCGAGCAGTATTTTATTTATTTTATTTTAATTTAATTTATGTATCCATTCTTTGGGCGAGGGACGTCTGGGTTGCCTACAATCACTTACCTTTCAACGCAGCCACTCCTGATGAGACCTGATAGACCAGGGTCAGAAGGAAGGAGAGGAGGACCTCCCCTATCAGTGAACTTGGGGAGGGGCATGGGAGGAGAAGGGGAAGGGAGAGTTGGACTGGGAGGGGAGAAGGGAGGAGTGTACAGGGGGATACAAAGCGAATAAATCGTAATTTACAAAAATGAAAATAAAAAAATATTTAATAAAAAATAAAAAAAAAACAATTACTTACCTTTTACAAAAAAGTTGCTCTGGACGTAGTTGAACCGGAGTCGTTTGGAGTGGGAGAGTTGCCTTTTGATATAAGACTCTTCCCAGTTTTTTTTTTGTTTTGTTTTGTTTTTTTTTTTTTTTTTTTTTTAGAAACAACCAGAATGATTTACAGTGGTTGTGCAAGTGGGCATCGCCACCAGCAGAGAAGAGTGTCCCTTTGCTCCACCTCCTCTCCAGTATGGACTGTCCCTTGAGTCCCTGACCTCGGCCATGTTCCGACAGGCTCAAGAAAGAACATCAGGGTCGTTTCGCTTTGCCACTTCTCTAGGGACTGAAGAGGTTGAACACTCAAGTGCTTGTCCTTCATCAGGGATTCCTCAGTTGAGAATTCTATACCCCATTTTTTAAAATAAGGTTATTTGGTTTGTTATTGTTTAATTTCTCGGATTTCTTATGTTTTTAGGGTATTAGCCCTCTGTCGGATGGAGGGTCGGGAAAGATCTTTTTCAGTTCAGCAAGGATGCCGTTTTGTCCTCTTGACAGTGTCTTTTGCCTTACGGAAGTTCTCCCGTTTCATGAAGACACATTTATTAATTGTTAATATTTAATAATTTAATTAATAATTAATTACTAATGGTGGTGTCCTGTTCATGAACTTGTCTCCTCTACCAATGGGTTCAAGGCTCCTTCCACTTTCTCTTCTGCTCTATTTAGTGCATCCTGTTGCATGGTGAGGTCTTCTAGATTTCATTTCTGTTCGGGGTGATGAATATAGATCTATTTCCATTCTCCTACAGGCAGACAACCAGCTAGATCAGCACCATTTGTTGAAGATGCTTTTTCCTCCCACTGTATGGGTTTTTGTCTTCTTTGTCCAGAAATCAAGTGTCCGTGGTTATGTGGTTTTATTTTTTGAGGGGTCTTTGATTCCATTCCATCGATGAATCTATCTGGTTCTATGCCGATGCCATGCAGTTTTTATGATTATCGCTCCATAGTGTAGTTTGAAATGAGGGATGGTGATACTCTCAGGAGTTCCTTTATTGTAGGGGATCATTTTAGCTAAAAGTGGGTTTTAAATTTTTCCCCATGGCGCTGAGAATTGCTCTTCCAAGTCTGTAGAGAATCGCGTTGGAATTTTGGTAGGAATTTCCTTGAGTCCGTAGATCGCCTCTGGTAAGATGGCCATTTTTACTATGTTAACTCTGTGGATTGACCCGTGAGCACGGGAAATCTTTCCACTTCCATTTTTATTTTCTTTATAGACTGAGGGTTCTTGTCATACATGGCTTTCACTCGCTTGGTTAGAGTTACAGCAAGGTATTTCATTTTATTTGTGGCTTTTGTGAAGGGTGTTGTTTCCACGATTTCTTCCTCAGCCTGTTCATTTTTTTTGTGTATGTTTGGGCTACTGATTTTTTTTAATTTTAATTTGGTATCAACCACTTTGCTAAAGATGTTCATCAGCTGTAGGAATTCTCTGGTAGAATTTTGGGGGGCTTCATTTACTTATACTGTCATGTCATCTGTGAATAGCAATAGTTTGACTTCTCACTTTCCAATTTCTATCCCCCTTAGTCTCCTTTAGTTATCTTACTGCTTTAGCTAATTTTGTCTATTGAGCTGTCTTCGTACCCACAGACTCTTTTTTTTCACTTTTTAAAACATTATGTATATTTTTATAAATTACAGTTTATTCACTTTGTATCCACGCTGTATCCACCTACCTCATCCCCTCCCAATCCCACCCTCCCTCCCTCATCTCCTCCCAGGCACCTCCCCATGTCCACTGATAGGGGAGGTCCTCCTCCCCTTCCCTCTAACCCTAGTCTATTAGGTTTCATCAGGACTGGCTGGATTGTCTTCCTCTGTGGCCTGGTAAGGCTGCTCCCCCATCAGGGGGAAGTGATCAAAGAGACAGCCACTGAGTTCATGTCAAAGACAGTTCCTGTTCCCCTTACTAGGAAACCCACTTAGAGACTGAGCTGCCACTGGCTACATCTGTGCAGGGGTTCTGTTTTATCACCATGCATGGTCCTTGGCTGGAGTATCAGTCTCAGAAAAGACCCCTGTGCCCAGAATTTTTGATCCGTTGCTCTCCTTGTGGAGCTCCTGTCCCCTCCAGGTCTTCTAATCTCCCCTTCATTCATAAGATTTGCTGCACTCTGCCCAAAGTTTGGCTATGAGTCTCAGCATCTCCTTTGATACCCTGCTGGGTAGAGTCTTTCAACAGCTCCCCATGGTAGGCTCCTGTCCTGTTTCCTGTTTTCTTCCTTTTCCAATGTCCATCTCATTCACCTTTCTGAATGAGGACTGATCATCTTACCCAGGGTCCTCATTCTTGCTTAGCTTCTTTAGGTGTACAGATTTTAGTATGCTTATCCTATGTTACATGTCTAATATCCACCTATAAGTAAGTATATACCATGTGTATCTTTCTGCTTCTGGGATACCTCACTCAGGATGATCTTTTCTAGGTCCCACCATTTGCCTGCAAGTTTCATGATTTCCTTGTTTTTAATTGCTGAGTAGTATTCCATTGTGTTAATGCACCACACTTTCTGTATCCATTCCTCAATTTTGGGATGTCTGGGTTGTTTCCAGGTTCTGGCTATTACAAATAAAGCTGCTGTAAACATGGTTGAGCAAATGTACTTGTTGTGTACTTTAGCCTCTTTTGGATATATGCCTAGGAGTGGTATGGCTGGACCTTGAGATAGCACTATTTTTAATTGTCTGAGAATATGAAAGAAGGGAGAAGACAGGAGCTCCACAAGGACCAAATATATCTGGGCCCAGGGGTCTTTTATGAGACTGTTTCTCCAAACAAGGACCATGTATGGATATAACCTAGAACCCCTGCTCAGATGTAGCCCATGGTAGCTCAGTATCCAAGTGAGTACCCTAGTAAGGGGAACAGGGACTATTTCTGACATGAACTCAATGCCAGGCTCTTTGACCACCCCTCGGATGGAGAAGAAACTCTGCTAGGCCACAGAGAAAGACTTTGCAGCCAGTCCTGAAGACACCTGATAATCTAGGGTCAGATGAAATGGGGGAAGGTCCTCCCCTATCAGTGGACTTGGAAAGGGGCAGGGAGGAGATGAGGGAGGGAGGGTAGGATAGGGAGGGGATGAGGGAGCAGAATACAGCTGGGATACAGATATAATCTGTAACTAATATTAAAAAATAAAAAATTTAAAAAAGAAAAGGAAAGGGAAAGGAAGGAAAGGGAAGGAAAGTAAAAGAAAGGGAAGTGAATGAATGGGAAGGGAAAGAAAGTAAAAGAAAAAGAAAGGGAAGTGAATGAATGGGAAGGGAAGGAAAGGAAAGGGAAATAAAATGGAAGGGAAAGGAAGAAAAAGAAAGAAAGGAAAGGAAGGGAAATAGGAAAGGAAAGGAATGGAAATGGAAAGGCAGGGAAGGGAAGGAAAGTAATGTAAAGGAAACTGAAAAGAACAGAAAGGCAAGTGAAGGTAAAGGAAGGAATAGGTTATGAAGGGAAGAAAAAGGAAGGGAAAGAAATGGAATGAGAGGAAATAGGAAAGAAAAGGAAAGAAAAAAGAAAGGGAAATGAAAGAAAAATGGAAAGAAAGAAAAATGGAAGGGAAGGGAAAAGAAGGAAAGGGAAAAGAAAGAAATGGAAGGGAAGGAAAGAAAAGGAAAAAAGAGGAAAAAAGGAAAGGGAAGGCAAGAAAAGGAAAGTAAAAAAAGAGAGAGGAAAAAGTAAAGGAAAATGAAGGGAAAAAAGAGAAACAGGGAAAATAAGGGAAAGTGAAGGAAAGGAAAAGGAAGTAAAGGGAAGGAACAGGGAAGAGAAGTTAAAAGGAAAGGAAAGGAAATGAAAAAAGAAAGAAAAGGACAGTGAAGGAAAGTCAAGGAAAGTAAAAGGATTTGAAGGAAAAGGACAGGACTGGCGAGACAGAAAGGGAAGGGAAGGGAAGAAAGGTAAAGGAAAGGAAAGGAAATAGGGAAGCCATGGGAATGGAAGGAAATGAAAGAGAAGAGAAGAGAAGGAAAAGAAAGGAAATAAAAGGGAAATGAAAGAGAAAGGAAAGGGAATGGAAGAGAAGAGAAGGAAGGGAAGGGAAGGGAAGGGAAGGGAAGGGAAGGGAAGGGAAGGGAAGGGAAGGGAAAAAGTAATGAAGAGAGGAGTAGGGAAGGGAAGGGAAAAGGAAAGAAAGGAAAGGAAAGGAGAAGACTGAAAAGAATGGAAAAGGAAGGGGAGGGGAAGGAAGAAAAGAGAAGGGAACGGAAAGGAAGCAAAAAGGAAAGGAAAGGAAAGGAATGAAAAAGCAAGGAAAAAGGAAAGGGAAAGTAGGGGAAGGGAAAGAACAGAAAGGAATAAGGGAAGGGAAGGGAATGGAAGGGAGGGGAGGAAAGAGGGGGAAGGAAAGGAAAATAATGGGAAGGGAGGGAAAGGGAAAGAATGGGAAGGGAAGGAAGAGAACAGAAAGGAAAAAGGAAAGGAAAAAAAAGGGAAGGTATGGGAAGGGAAATGGAAAGGAAAGGAAGCTAAGGGAAAAGGAAGGAAAGGAAAAGGGAAGGGATGGGAAGGGAAGGGAAGGAAAGCGAAGGGAATTGAAGGTTAAGGAAATAAAGAAAAGGAAAGAAGGAAAGGAAAGTATAGAAAATTAAAGGAAAGGAAAAGGATAGGGAAGACAAGGGAAAGATAAGGATAAGGAAAGGGGAGAAAAGGAAAGGAAGGCAAAGGAAAAGAAAGGAAAGGAAATAGGAAAGGACAGGGAAGGGAAAGATAGTGAAGGAAAAGGGAAAGTAAAGGTTAGGGAAAGGGAAGGAAAGCCGAGGGAAAGGAAAGGGAAGGGAAGGGAAGGGAAGGAAGGAAAGGAAAGGAAAAGGAAGGGGGAGGAAAGGAAAGGGAAGAGGAGGTAAGGGAAGGGGAGGGAAGGAAAGAAAAAGAAGGGATAGGAAAGAAAAAGAAAGGAAAGGAACATAAACAAAACTGAATCAGGTAAATTAATCAAATCGGCCTATACCCCCTTAGGGAATAGAAGCTGTTGTCAAAAATCTCCCAGAAGGCGCTGAAAAGAAGGCATACTCTTTCGAATTGGGGTGAAAAGTGATGTCCACATCTATTAGGTCCATTTGATGTAGTCACCCGGCACGTGCCTTTATTTCTCCATTTAGCTTCTTTCTTGATAGTCTGTCCCTTGGTGAGAGTGGGCTGTTGAAGTGTCTCACTATGAAGGTGTTGGGATCGATGTATGATTTGAGTTTTAATGTTTCGTTCACACATGTAGGACCTTCTGTATGTGGGGCGTAGATGTTCAGAACTGTGATATCCTCCTGGTGGATTTTTCCTTTTGATGAGAAGGAAGCGCCCCCCTCATCTTTTTTTTTTTTTTTTTTTTTTTTTGATTAATTTTGGTCGAAAGTCTATTTTATTAGATAATAGGATACCCACCCCACCTTGTTTTCTGGATCCCTTTGCATGAAAAAAAAAAAGTTTTCCCCGCCCCTTTATTCTGAGGTAGTGTTTGGTTTTCTGGCAGAGGTGTGTTTCTTGCACACAGCAGAATGTTGGATTGTGTTTCTGCGAACGTTCTGTTAGTCCCCTTCATTTTATTGGAAAGTTGATTCCGTTGATGTTGATGGATGACAGTGATCAATGAATGTTGGCTCCTTCTGATGTGGATTTTGTGGTGTTACTGTGTTTCAATGCTTGTTTTCCTTTAATTTTTTCCGTTGTGAGAATTATCTATATCCTATGTTTTCTTGTGTGTGGTTGTACATTGTCTTGGTTTCCTTCTAGTATCTTCTGTAGGGCTGAGTTTCTGGGTAGAGATCGTTTAAGTTGAGCTTTGTCATGGAATATACTGTTTTCTCCATCTATACTGATTGAAAACTTTGCTGGGTTGGGTAGTCTGGGTTGGCCTCTGTGGTCCCTTAGAGCCTGCATGACATCTGCCCAGGCTCTTTCTGGCTTTCATACTTTCTGTTGAGAAGTCTGGTGTGATCCTGATAGGCCTACCTTTATGCGTTCCCTGGCTGCTTTTAATATATTTTTTTTTTTTCGTTCTGTAGATTTAGTGTTTTTGACTATCATGTAATGTGAGGAGTTTCTTCTCTGGTCTAGTCTATTTGGTATTTTTTTTGCAGGCCTCTTGTACGTGTATAGACATCTCTTTCTTTAGTTGGGAAATTTTTCTTCTGTGATTTCTTGAAACTGTTTTCTGGACCTTGGAGCCTGGGATAGTCTTTTAATTTTATCCCTATGATTCTTAGATTTGTGTCTTTTCGCGGTGTCCTTCATTTCTCGGGTGTTTGGGTTTGGAACTTTTCCAATTTTACTTTTTCTCTGAGAGACGTGTCAGTTCCTGCGAGTTTATCTTCAGCCCTTGAGAGTCTCTCTTCCATCTCTTGTATTCTGTTGGCGATGCTGACCTTTGTGGTTCCTGATCTTTTCTCTAAGTCCTCCAGCTCCAGGGTTTTCTTTGTTTGTGTTTTCTTTGTCGCTTCTAATTCTGTTTCCATGTCTTGCACCATTTCCTTCATCTGTCTGAATGTGGATTCCTGTCTTTCCATGAGGGCATCCATTTTTGTTGGTTTGTCACCTCTCTATAGGTCAATAACTGTGCCTCTACCCGGGTCTTTATTCGTTTGGCTGTATTTGCCTGTATTTCCTTGCGAGCTTTGTTCATTTCCGCTTTATTTGTCCTCCATGTGTGGGTATTCCTTTGAGAAATTGGTTCGTTTCCTCTTTATTGTGCCTCTAATGATTGGGCAAGCCCAGCTTTAAGATCATTTTCCCGTGTTTCTGATGAATTAAAACATCCATGGATTTGGAGGGTCGCTGGTGAAGCCATGATGTCCTCATGTCTGTCGGGCATGTTCTTAGGCCAACCTCTAGCCATCTGTCTATCTGTAACCTTAGCCGTTTGTCCCTGGAGTCTGGACTTCAGACTGGGTCCATCTTCCTCCCACATTTGGAGCATTCTTCAGGAAGATGAGAAAGGTCCACCAGTTTGAGAGTGTGTGTTGGTGTGTGTGGAAGTGTGCCTTGAGGGACAGGGTGCTAGAGCATGTGGACGCCTGGAACATGGGGCTTAAGCGCAGGAGGGGATGTGGGTGCTGGCACTGTCCATGGGTGCAATGTGTGTGCGCCAGTGCCCTGAATACCTCAGCGGCCTACAGGTCCGTATCACTGTCCTTCTGTCTGGGCTTCAGATATTGTTGCCTGGACTCCACTGGCCGACCCCTGGAACAGGGGCTTCTGCATTGAGAATGCTGTCCCAAGGACCCCTGTGTCACCCACATGGGGTGTGTGGGCAGGCAGGATCTGATGTCTGGCTGCCAGCACAGTGGGACCCTGGTTCGGGGCTCTGCATGCCCTCCAGCAGGCCTAATCGGAACGCACGGGGTCTCCCCCCTTCTCTACTCTGAAGGGGCAAATGAGGGTGTAGGAGATCCGTGAGCTCAGTGGCATCCACCGTTTGTCCACTGGGTGGGGAGACCCTCACCTGGAGAGGATGAGGGCTCCGGTCCCACCACAGCCACAGAACTGGGAGGCCGGTCCAGAAACCCACTGGGAGGTCTCGGCAAGCCCGGGGGACCTGGGAGGCCCATACAGCCGCCTGTTGCTGCGGAACCAGAAGTCCTCAGGTAACTCTGCTGTCTGAGTTACCTGAGCTGGGCTTGGAGCAGCGCGGAAGCGCGGAAATGCAGGGGGTTGACTATCCGCCACTCTCAGTCCACAGTGACCTCCAGGGGTGACCTGGGGCAGGAAGCCTCAATGTTGAGGTTCTGGCTTCAGCTGCCCCCTCCACTCACCAGTTTTGGAGTTCTGGCTCCCGCATCCCTCAGATTATGTTGTGCGCTGGCCACTGCCATCTTGGATCTCCCCTATTGACTACTTTTGACTCGAAGTGCATTTTGTCAGACAAATAATAATAATAATAATAATAATAATAATAATAATAACATTGTCAGACGATAGAATATGGTTGTTTTCCGGTTCCACCTCTTTGTGATTCTTTCCAACCTGTGACCCCAAGTCAGTTTCTGTGTTTAATGTCGAGGGGAGGTTCTCGGAGGTAGAAAACAGGCGGATCCTGTCTCTTAGACGGTCTGGTAGTTCGTGTGGTTTTTATTGAGAATTTGAGGCTACTTATTGAGTCATTGTCGAAAGATGTATGCCGGTTCCTGTCATGTTCATGATCTCGTGCTGTTTTCTCGGGCTGATTCGACCACCAAACGTTGCAGGGGAACGTCTTTAAGTCCCTCGTGACGTCTCGGATGTGTTTATTCTTCTCCTTAGGTGGAAGCGTAACTCCTCATTTTCTCTGCAGACCGTCTCTAGACACATCAAATCCTTTCATATGTGTTTATCCTAAAAGAGTATCCCTCCCTCGGTTTTAATACATACCTTTTCGGATGATGACCTCTTGGCTAACAATGATGGTGTCCAAGGAGTCAGGGTCTATGTTTTGATTTCCTTCTGAGTTTGAAGTTGATGTCGTATTATTCTAGCAGGCTCGCCACCTTTGTAATCTCGTTCATCTTTCTCCATTCAAGTTTTGATAACATTTTTAAATTCGTGTTTCTAATGTCTTAACTACAATACATTGTTAAAATTCGTGTAACAATCTCTCTCTCTCTCTCTTTCTCTCTCTCTCTCTCTCTCTCTCTCTCTCATCTGCTTTGGGAGGACTCCATGGTTCAAGATAATACTAGGGACAGGACATTAGCTCTCGGGTCACCAGCAACTGATCAGGAAGTATCACCAGGAAAAAAAAAAAAAGAAATAGGGGAGGGAGCCTAGGATTCTCCTCTAGGAATAAGTAAAAATAAGCTTCTGGCCCAAACTGGAAAGGTTCTTTGATCTGAGATTAGCTCCTGTGAAGGAGAAGACTGCTGCAGAGTCCTCCTTAATAAACTCACTTATTTGTGGATTGACAGGAAAAGAAAAAGAGGGAAGCCAGCAAAGACCGTTCATACACACTCAAGGGAAAGGGTGATGAAATGAAAACCTCAAAGTTCGACTTTGACACATTTTAACAAGTTTGTATATGAAGATGATATTTCTTTTAGAAACTAAATCTAACTTGTAGTTTCAGGTAGCCGGTTTGACAGTATCCGACCACACATACACAGAAAAACAATCAGACATACAGACCTGTTCATAGTCCTACACACACTCCATGGATGATATAACTGGAGCTCCTTACGTACAAACAATTGACATGCACCCACACAAAATCATGAATCTCCAAACCTCATGTATTATCTGTTTATACTTTAATGCTTTGGAGACAAAGGAATTACATCATAGTAAAAAAAAAAAAAAGGCAGTTCGTCACAAAAACAACTGAAGTCCAAACTACAACAGGTTACGTATTTTAAAACTAAACATTTTTTATCTATGTATCCATGACATGCATTCATGATGAGTTGAGAAAGACGAAGATTGACCAAGGTCTCAAAGTTACAAGCATATATGTCTTTTCAATCAGGACTGACCTGGCTACGCATGTTTAAGCTATCTCTAAGTTTATAGTGAGCTCAGGACAATAATTTTATCTCTCTCTCTCATTCTAAGGAACAAGATTAATTTAAAAGGACAGTATATGATGCCATTAGCTGACTTGTTATAAGGAATTACAATGAAACGTTTTGAATTTAACGATTTCAAGACTCTTACTTAATTTACACATTTCTTGGTAGCCCCATGACATTTTGGGTTCGTGGGAAGTTTAAACCAACTTGCCTATATTCATGGTGTATACCAGGATTCATGGCACCATCTGCAATGGAGGTTATCCGAGGTCACAAATGTGCCTCATACCCGTCTCCTACTGAGGCCCTGGGAGGACCACAAAGGTATTTATTGCAGCCGTATATTTGCTAAGGTTGTTTTAGAAGTTCTAAAGCAATTGAACTTGCATCAGGAATTCCGACTCAGGAATCAATCCATGTTCGAGAAGATCCTCTAGGAAGTTTATCAATCAGAGTGGGTAAATGCCCAGAGAGTGACAGTTCACACCACGCCAGATTTTAGTGAGTTGCAGCAGCAGGCAATGATGGTGCTGTCAGGGGTTGTAAGCAATTCTGGGGTGCATCACAGATCACCTTCAAGAAGGCCCCTTTGCCTAAAGAGCTCCTTTTACGAAACGGATGGCAACAATACACCCTTGAGAATTTGAGTTCTAAGTCTCATGTAATTGGTGCTAGGTAGTTCTGTTATAGTTGGTAGGCATCACTTTTAGGAACTTTTGGAAATTTTCTTCACCGCTTTTACTGGAGATAATTTCTATGCCTCTGCTAACGTTTTCTTCTCCTCTTTCTATGATCATAATATAGGGATTTGGGTATTTTCTTGGTATCCACCAACCCTTTCATGCTACACTTATATATACTTTCAAGTTTCTCCATTTCTGTTATTGACTGTTATTGGACTTTTTCTCAACTCTTTTTTAATTTTTTTCTTTATTAATTACATTTTATTCACTTTGTATCCCCCCTGTGGTTCCCTCCCTCCTCCCATCCCAATCCCTCCCTTCCTCCGCCCTCTGCATGCATGCACCTCCCCAAGTCCACTGACAGGGGAGGTCTTCTTGTCCTTCTGATCCTAGTCAATTAGGTCTCATCAGGAGTGGCTGCCTTGTCTTCTTCTGTGGCCTGGTGATGCTGCTTCCCCCTCAGAGGGAGGTAATTAAAGAGCAGGCCAATCAGTTCATGTCAGAGACAGTCCCTGTTCCTATCACAATGGAACCCACTTGGATACTGAACTTCCATGGGCTACATCTGTGCAGGGGTTCTAGGTTATCTCCATGCATAGTCCTTGGTTGGAGTATCAGTCTCAGGAAAGACCCCTGTGCTCAGATTTTTTGGTTCTGTTGCTCTCTTGTGGAGTCCCTGTCCTCTCCAGATCTTACTGTTTCCCACTTCTTTCATAATATTCCCTGCACTCTGCCCAAAGGTTGCCCATAAGTCTCAGCATCTGCATTGCTTTTCTGCAGAACAGAGCCTTTCAGAGGTCCTCTGTGTCAGGCTCCTGACTTGATCCCTCTTTTCTCCTTCTTCTGATGTCTATCCTCTTTCCTTTTCTGGATAAGAATTGAGCATTTTAGCAAGAGTCCTCCCTCTTGATTAGTTTCTTTAGGTGTACAGATTTTAAACTTGTACAACCACTCTGGAAAGCAATCTGGCGCTTTCTCACACAACTAGGAATAGCTAAGAATGTAATTTATACCCAACATCCTAGTATTGTGATAGTTTTGTTTTTTTTATTGATGTTAGAGGAAAAGTCTTTCATTTAGCCAAAAGGGGAGATGTTGCAGAATATTTGATTCCATTTGAACCACAAAATTGTGAATGGTAAAACACTTTTTTTGATCAGTGGGTTGAGCCCTAAACACACCTACAATCCAAGAAATTCCTGTTTATTGTAAATAGGTGATTATCGTATGGTTCAACCAGCTCTAGCAGACACCTTTAATCCAAGAGTTTTCTGGACACAAGATTTACTAAAGTTAACCCTAGGTCAAGAATTGAAGCCAGAAACATGCTTACAGAGATTAAAAAGTAGGAGGGACTTTGAGTTGAGGGGTATTTAAGACAGTGTGGAGAAGAAGAAAACACTTATCTCAAACTTTTTCTTTAGCTTTAGCTTAAGTTTCAGCTCCTTAGCCCCCTGGGATTTTGAGCTTTGATGTAGGAAGCCTTTGGCCTCAAGATTTTTGGCTTTTTTTCCCCTGGGCGTGAGTTGTGCTAGTGAGCCTTTTTTTTTTTTTTTCCATCTAGACCTGAGCTGAGACGGAAGGCCAGCAGCTAGGTGCTTTATCTGCATCTCTGAGCTGGAAGCTTTTTTTCTGCAGCATCTGGCTCCTGAATATTTATTGGTAAAATAGAATGGTTGGAATTTTCATTTTTGTTTATAACGACATTTGCTTTTCAAAACATTCACCCAACAGTCTGCCGGAACTTTCAGTGCACTAAAAATTCATCTTATCATGGTAATTCCAGGACAATAAAATGTTTTATGTACCATAAATCACAATGTTCACAATTTCTTGTAAATATAAACATTTCTTCTTTCTGGCTGCTTCCTGGGGACTGGGTTTCCAACCTGGATCAGCTTAGCAGGGTTCGATGTCTCTACAGAAAAAATGAAAAGTTTCTTCCCCCTTGAGTGAGAGACCAGAAGTGTTCAGTGAATAAAAAAGAAATATAAAAGAAGTGAACCTGATGGGTACTAGGTATGGGGGAGAAGTAAGTTATTTCAGATATGAGGAAGAGCGTAGACAGAGCAGGGACACCTGGGAAAATCCAAAGTGGACATGACCTGGGCCATGTGAATAATTAAAAAATAAAAACACACAAAGAAAGAAAGAAAGAAAGAAACAAAGAAAGAAAGAAAGAAAGAAAGAAAGAAAGAAAGAAAGAAAGAAAGAAAGAAACATTCCTGGGGTCATTTTCCCACTCAAGTAGATCTCTGTCCTCAGCTCCAACCTGAGCCCTCAGAAATGTGTAAAGAAATTAACCTTTTTTGTTTACATCTCAGGAAGCTGTTTTCTGAGACACATTTTTTCTGTATGGCCTTGACTGATCTGGACATGCTTTCTAGACCAAGCAGGCCTTAAATTCGCATAGATCTACCCCCTCTGCCAGCCAGAGTGCTGGTATTAAAGACTTGTGCCAATATGCCAGGCTCTGATTTTTTTCTTTTAATTTCATTTCATTTAACTTAATGTGCTTTTTTTGAGACATGGTGTCTCTGTGCATTGTTGCCTGTCCAGGACTCTCTCTGTAAATCAGTTTAACCTTGAACTCACAGAGACGCACCTTCTTCAGTCTCTCAAGTGCTGAGACTAAGGATGTGTGCCACCATGCCTGGCAAGACTTTCTGATAACATAGTTTAAGTCACACTCTGTTATTTGAGACAACTCTAGATATGTGGGTGTGAAGGACCCTGTTTTATTAGACTCTGTAGCCTTGCATGTTCTGGACTTGCTTTGTAGACCAGGGTGACATTGAACTCATACAGATCAGCATAGTTGTTCCTCCCAGAGAGCTAGCATTACAGACATGTGCCATCATGCCTGGCTCAGATTTTATATATATGATTAAAAGAAAATATGTATTAATATATATTAAAATATTATATTAACTGCATTATATATTTATCAAACATTAACTCATATTAATACATTCAATAACATTATATTTAATAAATATATTAAATATGTATTTAAATATATATTAAAATTTATATACATGAATGATTTGGTATTTTGAGACAGGGTTTCTCCTTTTAGCCCTGGCTAACTTGGACTAAATTTGTAGACCAGGCTGATATTGAACTCACTGAGATTGGCCTGCTTCTGCCTGCTAGACTGCTGGGAATAAAGGCCTGTGACACCAAACCCAGCACAAAATTTCTGTTTTAATCTTATTTTCTGATTTAATATTTAAGACTGGGTTTCTCTCTGTAGGCCTGACTGTCCTGGACTGTCTTTGTCAACCATGCCTACATTGAAATCACAGGGATCATCCTGTGTATGCCTCTCATGTGCCTGGATTAAAGGCTGCTGCAAGCATGTCTGGCAAGACCTTAGATTTTTAAGTATTTGTTTTTTTTAAGGAAAGGTTTCTATTTTTTCTTTTCTAAAAATTAGTTTAATTATTTTTACTTTATGTACACTGGTGTTTGACTGCATGCATGTCTACATGTGTTGGGTCCCTTAGGAATTACAGAGAGTTGTGAATTGCCATACACGTGCTGGAAATTGAACCCAGGTCCTCTGGAAGAGCAGTCAGTGATCTTACCTGCTGAGCCTTCTCTCCAGCCCCAAAGGAGGGTTTCTTATATCCTAATCTTTTTATGAGACTTCTGAGTGGGTGGATGAGGGAACTTCTGATTATTATTATCTCTGTGTGTGTGCATGTGCACAGACATCAAATCAGACATTGCTGCTATTTTCACAGTCCTTCTTAGATCAGAGCTTTTATTCTCATGATAAGAAATTTTATTTAAAAAAAAATATCTCTTAGCTTTCCTGTGTGTGTGAGGGTGTGAGATCCACTGGAATTAAACCTAGGTTCATCTGGAGGAGCAGGCACCACTTAACCACTGAGCATCCTGCCAGCATTTTGTTATGTAGGTTTAAAAATAGAGCATTAATTACTGTCAGACAAAGTCACTTCAATTCATCAGCTAGTGGGATTTTGGATGAATATAACTCTGATACCTACTGTCACTACCTGCAGGAATGCTGGGGTGACACCTGGTTTTTTTTTTTTTTTAATATTTCAGAGATATTTATTATCTATGTCTACTCCCAATGACATAATCAAAGGGGCTGAGACCCAATGCCCCTTCACCAGCTACCAGGTACTGGACATTTTTTTTACAGCAGCCACAGCAGCAGATAGTGGCAACATCATCTAAATGCGTTGACTTCTGGAGCAGTGGGCAAACCGATGACGTCACAGTGTCCCTCAGCCCATCCTGATCCCAGCGACAGTAGGGCATGGTAAGGAGATTTACTGACACAGGGACCAGGGGAAAGGCTGTGTTGGCTGCATGCCACTGAGGCCTGCAGTAGCGTGAAGAGGCTTCCCCAGCCTACTTCCAGGCTTTTTGCCATGCCACCCATGAGCAAAGCTGAGGGACCCCGGCACGTGATTTAGGGACTAGCCCATGGGGGCTTCATAGGCAGCACACGGGACAGGATTCATGAGGGAGATAGGGGGGACTCAGATATTTGACTGCAAGCAATCCAAGAATGCATCACACCGCCCCTACGCCATGTTTGAAGTTCTGAGATGCAATCACAGAAGTCCTTGCTCTCAAGCCATGTTTGCAGGTCTCAGGCAGGTGGGCCTCTGCTGCAGTGCATCTCGGAACTGTTGTTACTTCCCTGACCAGTGAGCCACCCAAAGTGGGAAACAAAGGACAAAGGTCCATCTGTGACTAGAAGCTTTGTGTTTACATACCGTGGTGGGGCCATGGAGATGATGGGTCCATACTGGAGCCTCCAAACCAGAAGTCTAGGCTCCCATCGGGGCGGATCCGGAAGCGAAGCCAGAAGGGGTGGGACTTCCACGATCATCCTGCCACAACCCTGGCAGGTTTTCCCAGGTTAGCATCCATCTTATCCCAAGCTGTATGTCTGACCTCAATGACCCGCACACACGTGGGGAGTTTTGGTGTTCCCCATCTCCCTCCCCTGTCCACTGCCATCTGTCAGTCCATCTGCCTGGAGTCCCCTAACGCCTCGTGCGTTGTGCAGAACTGCAGACGGGGGAGGATGACTAAAGAGAGATGCACAATCCTGCACTCCCACCCTGTTGTCTGCATCCTGGGGGGGATTGGTCCACCCCGCTTGAGCTCAGGCTGGACATGACCTTGTATAGGGTGCTCTGGCGCCCTCTGCTGGCCAGTGAGTGTACGAGCAGGCAGGACACTAAAGAATGCTTAGTGTGCTGGAGGCTTAGTAGGTAAGGTGCTCTGTGCTCAGTGGTAAGCTCTGTGCATAAGGCTCCCTCTGCTGACCTGAAGGCATATACACATGGGCCAAGAATAAAAGGAAGAGGTGGAGGAGGAAGAAAGAAAGGAGAAAGATCAATAAATCTATGTGTGTGTCTGTTTTCAGAAAAATTCCCAGCTAATTGACACTTGGGTACTAGTTGATGTTGATTTGCTAAACTTGAACCAAAAACACAGGCAAATATACAGGTAGTCTATAGTGATATAAATAATTGATGTGTTTTCCTTATGGCAAATAAAATATTTTCAACCAGAAGGAAGGTGTGGAAGATGGCCAAGCAACACATTATATTTAGAGTCTGTATCAAATAAGAATGATATTATAAACTTTTTCAGAGGAATCTTCTCATGTTAAAAGAAAAGAACCATCCCTGGCTTAAAGCATTTTCTCGAGGCACCTATATCCCCGCAGTACCCAGGAGATTCTTCCATAAATTCTGGATTGACAACTTTGATTGCTCACCTGCTTTGCTATGTAGAAATCATAAACCATACACAGCAAACATTTCATTACAGATTAAATCAGAAGAAAATGATGGGATAACCAAGTCTGAGCCCAGCTATTCCATATGAAATGTAGTGTAGGCAGTGGCCCATGCCCTCCAGAAAATGCTGTTGAGCAAAACTGAAACGGGATCTAAAGAAGACACAAACAAAGGTGAGAGTCTATCATGGCAGGTAAGCCTCACTCATCAGCAAGAGAAGCTTCACAATCTTACATCATTTGTAAGTAATTTGCTGTGGTCAAGACAGTAAAACATTTTCATCTTATAATTAAAAATATGAGTTAAAATGGAAAAGGGTTCTGTTACAGTTTATGTATATATGTCTTTAATTATCTTACATGATTTTGGAACTGAAAGCACTGATTAAAGACAATAAATTTGCATATACTTCAAAAAACAAGCAGTTTATATTTCAAAATACATGTATATATAATACATGAAGTAACAATGAAGAAAGAAGACATGAATTTGAAGGTGAGCATGAGGCAGTGTGTGGGAAGGCCTGGAGAAAGAAAAGGGAAGGAAGAAATTTCACGATGAAATTTTAGCCTCAAAATAATTGATAATTGTTAATATCCAGAAGTGAATACCCAGCTTGGAAAGACTGAAGCAGGTGAATTCAGGGTCAGGGACTGATATTTGTCTCTTTCTGTATATCTAAACTTGATTTGGGCATCTTGATGAAGTCAAAAGCAGTTTTATTTAGGTGTTAATCCCCAGTCTCCTTACTTGGAGCCTGGTGCTTTGCCAGTTGAGCCACTTAAGGCTTTCTGGTCACTCTGACGACAAAGTCACTCTTTCCCTAATGTTTTTATTGCTCAACAACAGGTGGTCTTAATTAGACTGACAAAGAATTCCAGGCTTGTTTACTCAGAGATATTCTTCAGGCCACTATGGGCTCAGTGGCAGTCATCTTTCCTATCTCTTAGGCAGGCTCAAAGGTCTGGTAGAGTTTTAGGGTCCCATTAACCCTCCATGATCTAAAGAGAAATGGATAGAAAAGATTCAGGTCACAGGCACACACACTCACTGAAAAAAGTGGGTGAAACAAGACATTTTACTAACAAATTCCTGCAAGCTTACTTATGATGATGCTGCTGATTTCAGCTAGCATGTCCTCTGCAGAAACTGTAGCTAGTTCAGGCTTCCCTTTAAGAAAACATCTTCCCTGACCAGCTGTTGTAGCCTGTTCTCCCATACATACACGTAGACAAATGATCAGATATATAAATCTGTATATATTTGCACATATTCCATGGACGATGTAAAAGGAACTCCTTATAGCCAGATAATTGACATACACTCATGTAGAATATACCAAAAAAAAACAGACTGACCTAGTTCATGCAAACACATCAATATACATATTTATATATTTACATCACATGGGTGAAGCAAATTCTAGTGGGCTTCATAGTTTTTACATTTCTGAGACAAAGGAATTACTACATAGTGAGAGACCAAAGAATCAAAATTTAGGTTTTATTTTTTAATTTTTTTGGGGAGGGGCTTTGGTTTAAAGTTTAAAGCATAAGACTGAAGAAAGACCAGACAGGTGTATACATGTCCAGCCACCTTCAGGGGTGAACTAGCCCTACCACATTCTTTTCTTGCCCAGTAGAGATATAGTTGCTAGGTTACTGGGCCAGATGTTCAGGCCAGAACCGTTTAGTGTCTTAGCATCTAAAGTAAACCAATCATTTCAAAAGTAAATTTTCCTTACACAGTCATATAACTCCAAGGCATGTAACTCACTGCTTATGGCTTTTCCCTTTAAAAACCTTGTTGTCCTAGACCACCCTGCCATACTCCTCCTCTTCACCAAGGAGGTTGAAGGAGTTGTTGTGACCTGGACTCACAACAAGGAGGTTGTTGTGACCTGGACTCGAGCTTGTATTAAATAAACCCTCATATGTTTTCAGTGGAGTCAATTCCTGGTGGCCTTTTGGATCTCATGAACTGAGAATAACATTTGGGGGGCTCATCTGGATCCGCAAGACTCCAGGACCCTGACCTAGATAGTCTTATTGCGGCTGGTAAATATCTAAGTGTGCATGTGTGTGATTACTTTCTGTCCTCTATTCTGAAAAATCCTCAGGTGTTCATATTTGTGATGGCAGCAGGACGTAATCAGAGGAAGACTTCTGGGTAATCACAGCTGCCAAAGTCAGGGGATTACCCCTGGCTTCATTGTTTTTTGTTTTTTTGTTTTTTTTTTTTTTTTTTTTTTTGAGTGGGCACTTGGGTAGAGTCCTGAAGTAGGGAGGTAGTTCAGAACCACCCAGTGTTCTGGAGGCTCTGTGGCAGGGAAACCAGAACAGTGATCTGAAGTTCCATGGATCTGAGCTTACCTTATGATCTGGCTACACGGCCACTCAGTCTGCACCTGTCCTATTTTATTCCTTGTGTTTAGAAACTTCTTTGGCACAGATGTGCCTTTCCCAGAGGAAGAACCTGTTTCTGCTTTTGCCTTTCCAACCATGAACAAAAACCAAACACTTGGTTCTGGTTTTGTTTTCAGTAGTGTAGCAGCAAGTATGCATGCATTTGTCTGTCTATTTTGTTCCTTGTGTTTATGAATGTTTGTTTGTATTGGAGTATGGGACTGTGATGATGCTATGAGACAGACTTGCTGTAATCCCTCCTTGTTCCTTTCAGCCCCTCCACCCTCATGCTGTTCACCTTCCCCACGTCCTGCTGTGGCAGAATCAGGTGCTCTGGCAGCCAGAGGGAGAGAATGCAAGGGTGAGTCTGGGGATGAAATTGTCAGGACTGCTCCTGCCCAGCTAGGAGCTATGATTGTTGAGTGCATTTTCATCATGGTGGGGGCAGCAGCAGCAATGCCCCATGGCAGGAGTAGGCTGAGGGAACTGAGATTTCAGATCAACTGGTCTGGTATAATAACGGGCTGCCATTTCAGGCTAGTATAATTGTATGTAGCTCAATTTGGGGGAAGGCCACCTTCTAAAGGAACAGGGAAGAGAGCCATTGAGAGATGGTCCACTACCCCTTTGGGTTTTCTTTCCTCTCCCTTTCTTTTTGTACACATTGTATTTGTACATTATTTTCTTATGTTCTTTTATGGGTTTGTTTTTTTATGATGCTCTCAATAGGCAGGTGACCAAACAGCTGAGCACTATGGTGACTTTGCTTGCCCCATGCTCCTAGCACTATAAGCTGGGAAGCCTTTTGTCTTTGGTGGGAGCATGCCTCGGGGCGGGACAGATAGAGGACTCCCAAGAGCAGGGTGGGCTGTGAGAGCTTTCCCAGACTGATAGGACAATTACAGCTGGATGGAGTAAGAGAAGTTTTCTCAGTTTAAATGTATATATCCCCACTTCATATTTTTGACTGATCTTAAATGGTTAATATGCTCTGTATGTCTTGTTTATAGCTTAACAGTTATTTAATATGTCTAAAGATTAAATTCAAACTCCTGTTTAGAACATATATGTGTGCATATGTGTTTGTTAGAACTACAGAAGCACAGATGTTTTTTAAATAGCATGTGGCTTGTCATGCATTGTGATGTGACTCCAGCATTTTGAAATTGCCACATGGTGTAGAACAAAGGAAAAGAGTGATTACAGAACCATTTATTCAAATTGAATTTTGTTTATCCTATTTCCTTTTAGACTAAGAAAACAAGTCTCATTTTAAATTGGTATTGAATTTCGAGATTGGATTGTTTGCACTGGTAAAATTTGGTTCTAAAATTTGATTCTGACTTTAAAAATTATGGTTATGCTTTGTGGTTTCACTCCTAAAAATGTAATTTATTTTCATCTAGCAAAAACAGGTTTTGGAGAATGTTTAAATGTTTAAGACTATGAAACATTTTAAAGTTTATCACGCATTTTAAATAATGACCTTGGGCTGTCTAACAAAGAACATGGAACAGTTTCTCAACCCTTTGGGGAGGTCAAAAGACCTTGGTATTTATCTTATTCATTTTACCAAATGAAACCAAGCCCTATTGTTTGAGGAAATTAAGAAAAGTGCAGTTTTTACAGTATATCATCTCAAGATGGTAAAAAACAAACAAACAAACAAAAAAACATGGCTTAGTAAAGAAATGTTGAGAAGGATTTTGATGAAGGTTTTTATGTTGTCTGAAAAGCAAGAGAGAAGGCAAGAGACTGGGATAATAAAGAAAAGAAAAAAAAAAAAAAAAAAAAAAGAAAAGAAAGAAAAGAAAAGCTTGTCCAAAGTAACCTGAAGTTATATAGAATTTTATGGAAGGTCAGAGTATATATAGAAAGCCAGAGGACATATGAACTGTATTTGATTTGGTTTTGTAAACCTGCAAATATGATTTGAGAAAGAACTGTAAAATATGTTGGTTTTCACTTAAAATGCTGGAGATTCTCCGATGCAAAATGTCTGCTTATGCTCTTTAATGGGAGAATAAGACTGTAGCTCCATGTTACCATAGGGTTATACGGGGTTGTATTCAGGTAATTGTTAACCATTATATACCTACTACCAGCTCCTGAGTGCATGGATTAATGCTGTTTCTTTCTGGCTGACAGGTTTGGTATGGCCAGAATAGTTAAAGTACTGTTCTTTTATGCAGTTGGTTCTAAAACGTACTTGATTACAATTTTAGAAATTTTAGTTATGGGGAACTGTAAATGCTCCACAATGCTATACTGTAGGCTGTAGTAACACCATCAATGACACCTAATGGCTGTTTTACATTGCTGGCCACAGCATACAGCAACACACGGCTAGCCACCATGTTGGTTCATGGATAAAGAAGGTGGAGCCATGGTTTTTCCACTATCTTTCTTGAAGGCTGCCAGCTGTATTCAGTTCCAAAAGTGCTAAGTGCAACTTTTGTTCTTTAAGCTTTTTGCTGTTCAGTTTTTTTTAATTAAATTTTTATTTTTTTATACTAATTAGTGCTTATTCACTTTGATTCCCAGCTGTAGCCCCCTCCTTCCTCCTCTCCCAATCCTACCTACTCCTCCTCATCTTCTCTTATGCACCTCTCCAAGTCCAGAGATAGGGGAGGTTCTCCTCCCCTTTCATCTGACCCTAGCTTACCCAATCTCATCCAAACAGACTTCATTGTCCTCCTCTGTGGCCTGGCAAGATTGCTTCCCTATCAACGGGAGGCAGTCAAAGAACTAGCTAGTGACTTCATGTCAGAGATGTCCATGTTCCCCTTACTATGATACCCACTTGGATACTGAGCTTCCATGGGCTACATCTTAGCAAGAGTTCTACGTTATATCCATGAATAGGCCTTGGTTGGAGTATCAATCAGTCTAAGAGAAGACACTATGACTAGATATTTTCATTCTGCTGCTATCATTGTGGAGCCCCTGTCTTCTCCAGGTCTTGCTATCTCCCCCTTCTTTCCTAAGATTCCTTACAGTCTGCCCAAAGTTTGTTTATGAGTCTTTTTATCTACTTTTATACAATGATGGTTAGACTCTTTCAGAGGCCCTCTTTGGAAACAGGCTCCTGTCCTGTTTCCTGTTTTTATCCTTCTTCCAAAGTCCATCCCATCTGCCTTTCTGAGTGAGGATTGATCATCTTACACAGGGTCCTCCTTCTAGCTCACCTTTTTTAGGTGTTCTGATTTTTGTAGGTTTATCCTATCTCATAGGTCTAGTATCCACTTATAAGTGAGTATGTCTCATGTGTGTCTTTTTGTTTGTGGGATACCTCACTCAATATGATTTTTTCCTTGTCCCACCATTTGCCTGCAAATTCCATGATTTCCTTGTTTTTAATTGCTGAGTAGTATTCCATAGTGTAAATATACCACAATTTCTGTATCCATTCTTTAATTTAGGGACATCTCTGATGTTTGCAGGTTCTGGATATTGTGAATAAAGCTGCTATGAACATGGTTGAATAAATTTCCTTGTTGTGTACTTGAGTATATTTTGGATATATGCCTAGGAGTGGTATAGCTGGATCTTCAGGAAGTGCTATTCCTAATTGTTTGAGAAAGCGCCAAATCGATTTCCAAAATGTTTTTCAAGTCTACATTCCCACCAGCAATGGAGGAGGGTTCCCCTTTCCCCACATAAACTCCAGCTTGTATTTTCACTTGATTTTTTTTTAATCTTAGCCGTTCTGATGGGTGTAATGTGAAATCTCTGGGTCATTTTGATTTGCATTTCTCTTATGACTAAGGACACTGAGCATTTCTCTAAGTCTTTCTCTGGCAGTTTATGTTCCTCTACAGAGAATTCTCTGTATATCTGTACCCCATTTTTAATTGGATTACTTGATTTGTATCTTTTTAACCTCTGCCAGTCATAAGGTTGGTGAAGATCCTTTCCCAGTCGGTAGGCTGTTGTTTTATTCTGATGACAGTGTACTTTGCTTCACAGAAGCTTTTCATTTTCATGAGGTCCCATTTATTGATTGTTGCTCTTAGAGCCTGTGCTGTTGGTGTTCTGTTCAGGAAGTTGTCTCCTGTACCAATGAATTCTAGGCTCTTCCCCACTTTTTCTTCTAACTGATTTATTGTGTCTGATTTTATGTTGAGGTCTTTGATCCACTTGTACTTTATATTTGTGCAGGATGAGAAATATGGATCTATTTGCATTTTTTTTCATGTAAATTTCCAGTTAGACCATCAGCATTTGTTGAAGATGATGTCTTTTTTCCATTGAACGGTTTTGGCTTTTTGTAAAAAATCAAGTATGCGTAGGTTTGTGAGTTTATCACTGGGTCTTCTATTCAATTCCATTGATCCACCATTCTGTTTCTATACAAGTACCATTTGGGTTTTATTACTATTGCTCTGTAGTACAGATTGAGATCATGAATGGAGATTCCTCCAGATGATCTGTTGTTGCACAGGATCATTTTGACAATTCTGCTTTTTTTTTGTTTTTCCTAATGTAGTTGAGAATTTTCTTTCAATTTCTGTAAAGAATTGTGTTGGTATTTTCATGGGAATTACATTGAATATATAGATTGCTTTTCACAGGATAGCCATTTTCACTGTTAATCCTTTTGATCCATGAGCATGGGAGATTTTTCCATCTTCTGATATTTTCTTCAATTTCTTTCTACGGAGACTTTTATTTGAACAGATGTTTCACTTGCTTGGTTAGAGTAACACCAAGGTATTTTATATTATTAGTGGCTACTGTGAAGGGTGTTGTTTCCCTAATTTCTTTATCGGCCCTTTTTTCTTTGTTATACAGGAGGGCTTATGATTTTTTTTGTTATTTTTTAAAAACATTTTATTTATTATGTATACAATATTCTGTTTGCATGTACATCTTCAGGGCAGAAGACGGCACCAGATCTTATAACAGATGGTTATGAGCCACCATGTGGTTGCTGGGAACTGAACTCAGGACCTCTGGAAATATAGACAGTACTCTTAACCTTTGAGCCATCTCTCCAGCCCCTTGTTACTTTTTTTTAATCAGCCAGTTTGCTGAAGGTGTTTATCACCTGAAGGTGTTCACTGGATGAATTGTTGGTCTCATTCATGTAGACTATCATATCTCTGCAAATAGTGATACTTTGATTTCTTCCATTCCAATTTGTATCCCCTTGATCTCTTTTAGTTTTCTTATTGCTTTAGCAAAGACTTCCAGTACTATGTTGAAGAGATATGGAAAGAGTAGGCAGCCTTGCCTTGTCCCTTATTTCAGTGGTATTGATATAATTTTTTTCCATTTAGTTTGATGTTAGGTATAGACTTGCTGTGTATTGTCTTCACTATGTTTAGCTATATGCCTTGTATATCTGATCTCTCCAAGACTTTAAACATGAATGGATGTTGGATTTTGTCAAATGTCTAAGGAGATGATCATGTGGTTTTCCTCCTTCAGTTTGTTTAAATGATGGATTTCCATTTATTGAACCAATCCTGCATGCATGAGATGAAGCCTACTTGGTCATGGTGGATGATATCTTTTATATATTCTTGAATTCGGTTTGCCAATATTTTATTGAATATTTTTTCCATCAATTCTCATAAGAGCAATAGGTCTGAATTTCTCCTTTTTGGTTGGGTCTTCGTGTAGTTTAGGTTTGAAGGTGACTGTGGCTACCTAGAATGAATTTGGTAATGTTCCTTCTGTTTCTATTTTGTGGAATAATTTAAGTTGAATTGGAGTTAGCACTTCTTTGAAGGTCTGGTAGAATTCTGTGCTGAAACCATATGGCCCTGGGCATTTTTTTTGGAAGAGAGACTTGTGGTGACTGCTTCTATTTCCTTGGGGGATATAGGACTATTCAATCTTTCTGCCTGATCTTGATTTAATTTTGGTAGATGGAATCTATCAAGAAAATTGTCCATTTCATTTAGATTTTCAAATTTTGTGGCATGTAGGCTTTTGTAGTATGACCTAATGATTGTTTGGATTTCCTCAGTGTCTCTTGTTATGCCCCCATTTTGATTTCTGATTTTGCTGATTTGGATAGTTTCTATTAGCCTTTTTGTTGCGAGCCGCGTAATTGTCTTGCCAGCAAGAACGCACGCGGACAACAGGATCCTTCTGCAGCAAGCTTTATTGCAGTCAAACGATGAAAGGAGGAAGACCCCGAGCCCCAAAGTGGTGCTGTTTATATAAGCCCTGCTCGCACCAGAGTGGTGTGAGATGACATATCATTCCCTGATTGGCTGCTCACCCATCACCCCATATGATGCCCTGTGCTGGGCTCATGACGACAGTTGCCTAACGGTCATAACAGTTTACCAGTTTTGAGGGCGGAAGCCATCGCCATGGCAACCAAACCCCGGCTCTCCACATCTCTCCCTTTTTTATTTTGTTTGAACAGTAAGCTTCCTACTGTCAATACAGCATTATGCCAGACAGCCAATGTCTGAGCCTGGTGGAAGGCAATGCTTCAGCCGTTGCCCGTCATTGGAGTAACCTCCTCACTGTGAGACTGTCCTGTCTTAGGTCGGTGAAGACTTATTTGCACTCTCCCGTCACTGACTTTCCAGTTCGTTTGGCAAGAGAAAAATTGATTTACACCCATCCCCGTGCAATGGGAAACAGATACCCAGGGAGTGCAAGGGCTATAAAACCAGATTGTGGCATGTGCCTGCAAAGACAGAGGTAACCTTGTCAAACATTAATTTTTCAGCATGGATAACCAAATATCGGGGGAGGTGCCTTGCTCCAGAGCGGCTAGCACCTGTACGATCACCACCTTGTCACGTTTTTGTTGGGTTTTGAGTTTGCAGAACAACCAGAGGACAAATATTAAACCACAGCACAGGGCAGCGCCAAACATCCCAACGCCCACCCATTCCTTAAAATAGGAAAAGGCAGAAGAAACCCAGGATAATAAGCCATCTGTGAGCGATAAATCCACTCGAGTAGAATTAATGGTCGCCACCGCCACCCTTAGCTCTTCAAGTAGTTGCAGGTATATTCGTTAAAAGATCATCTTCAGCTGCCGTGAGCTTTCGCGTGAGGTGCTCCGGTACCCAGAATGGATTGTTTTCTTCCTGTGGGAAAACACAGACAGCTCCCCTGGATCTTATTAAAATAGGATCCGGGCCTTTCCATTAACCAGTCAAGACATCCTTCCATTTGACCATTTCCTTAGGTCTATCAGGCTCTACAGGGCACAGCTTGCAGCCGATGTTAAGGCCCTGGGTGAAGAAATATGAGCATCCCCTTCCAAAACATCAAATAGGGGTTTTAATTCAGCAGAAGGAATCTTTAAAAACGGCCTAAGCCAATTTATATCACCTAATAATTTTTAAAAATCATTAGGGACAACAGGAGCGGCCGACCGAGAAAGTGCACACTTCCTGTTTCTCAGTAGTGGCCATTCATCCAGGTGGTATTGTTCTTCCTCATAGCGGGCTGCTTCCTCCTCTAGATCTGACTCCTCGGAGGAACTCAACTCCTCTGACTCAGAATTGCCAATTTCTAAAGCCTCTAGTTTTTTTGTCAGATAGAGAGGCTCCTTTTTAGATTTTTTTTTCTTCTCCTTATCATGTTTCTCTCCCAGAGCGTTCTTTCCCTTATCTCTCGCTCCTGCGGCTTTAACATCCGCAGAAGGGCCTTTTTTCTTAGAGACGTCTTTATTTCTATCCATTGGGGCCCCAATCTTTTGTCACGTTCTGTTTCTGACATGCTGTCTTGTATCTCCTCTAACACTCCCTTAGTGTCTACTCTTAGCTTTTCGTTAATCTCTTCCCTTTCGAGGTCGCCCTCAAGCTTGTATGAAACCAAAAGAAAAAGGACGAGGGCAACAGTCACAGCAGGGAAAGCAATAAGGGCTCCTGCTAGCTGAGGTGAAAGATGAGATAAATCAAGACCAAACATACCACTCAGAACTTACCTCGATTCTGCAGTTCTGAATCCTCCCCTCGAACGGGGGTCTCCTCAGCACCAGCGATGGCAGGCGCTCCCGGCGTCCCGGGTTTCGGCACCAGATGTTGTGAGCTGCATAATCGTCTTGCCAGCAAGAACGCACGCGGACAACAGGATCCTTCTGCAGCAAGCTTTATTGCAGTCAAACGATGAAAGGAGGAAGACCCCGAGCCCCGAAGTGGCGCTGTTTATATAAGCCCTGCTCGCACCAGAGTGGTGTGAGATGACATATCATTCCCTGATTGGCTGTTCACCCATGGTGTGAGATGACGTATCATCCCCTGATTGGCTGCTCACCCATCAACCCATATGACACCCCGGGCTGGGCTCATGACGACAGTTGCCCAACGGTCATAACAGTTTACCAGTATTGAGGGTGGAAGCCAGCGCCATGGCAACCAAACCCCGGCTCTCCACACCTTTTAGTTAGATTTACTAAGGGTTTGTCTATATTGATGATTTTGTCAAAGAACCAGCTTTTGGTCACATTGATTCTTTGAATTGTTTTCTTTGTTTCTAATTCATTGATTTCAGCTCTGAGTTTGAATATTTCCAATAATCTTCTCTTCTTGTGTGTGTCTACTTTTTATACTGGGATTTTAGGTTTGCCATTAAATTGCTTGTCTAGAACTTCTTTTTGAAGAAACTTAGTGCTATGAACTTTCCTCTTAGGAACGCTTTCATCATTTCCCATAACTTTTGGTATGTTGTGCCTTCATTTTCATTGAATTTTAGGAAGTCTCCAATTTCTTTTTTTTGTTGGTTTGTTTCTTTCCTGACAAAGCTGTCACAAAGTTGTTTAGTTACCATATGTATGTATGCTTTTGTAGTTTCTGTTGTTGTTGAGGTCCAGGTTTAGGCCATGGTGGTCTGAAAGGATACAAGAAATTATTTTTATTTTCTTGCATCTGTTGAGACTTGCTTTGTGCCTGACTATGTGGTCAATTTTTGAAAAATTTCCATGAGGTACTGAAAATAAGGCATACTCCATTGTGTTTGGTTGAAAAGTTCTGTAGACATTAGGTCTATTTGCTTCAGTAAATTTGCTCTGTAAGTGTCATTTCTCCCTATTTAGCTTTTGTCTCGATGATCTGTCCCTTGATGAGAGTGGAGTGTTGAAGTCTCCCACTATTAAGGTGTTGGGATGTGTGATTTAAGATTTAATCATGTTTTTATTTACAAAAGCAGGTGCTCTTGTATTTGGGGCATAGATGTTCAGGACTGTGATGTCTTCCTGGTGGAATTTACCTTTGATGAGAATGAATTGTCCCTCCTTATCTTTTTTTAAATTTCTTTTTTAAGATTTATTTATTTATTTATTATGTATACATTATTCTGCTAGCATGTATACCTGCACACCAGAAGAGAACACCAGATCTCAATATAGATGGTTGTGAGTCACAATATGGTTGCTGGGAATTGAACTCAGGACCTTTGGAAGAGCAGTCAGTCAGTTCTTAACCTCTGAGACATCTCTCCAGCAACCCCTCCTTATCTTTTTTGTTTAACTTTGGTTGAAAGTCTATTTTTATCAACAGTTTTGGCCTGTAGTTTTCTTTTGTTGTTGTTTTTTGTTTTTTACTGGATTGCTTATGACAGCAATGCTGGATTTCTAGAGTTTCAAAGGGTTCCTTCTGTTTCTTTTCTTTTTTTTTCTTATCTTCTCTTTTCTTGATACTTTAGGAAGGATTATTGTAGCTCCTTTTAAATGTCTGGTAGAATTATGGTGTGACTTCAACTTAAGCAGACACACCCAAGTGGAGTAGATGATTGGAAATATTCAAACTAAGAAATCAATGAATTAGAAACAAAGAAAACAATTCAAACAATCAATGGGACCAAGAGCTGATTCTTTGAGAAAATCAACAAGGTAGACAAACTCTTAGCCAAACTAACTAAAAGCCAGAGAGAAAATACGCAAATCAGCAACATAAGAAATGAAAATGGGGGCATAACAACAGACACCAAATGAGGAATATGGGCATCATAATGGCATCAAACAGAGCTATGTTCCACAACAGCACAAAGTCCTCAGTATAAGCAGTTCTTGGGGTTATGCTTCTCCAAGACAAACTCATCATGACTATGCTAACGGGGGAGCCACATTCCATGAGTGCTACAGATGTTTTGCTGTTGCTCCTGCATGGCTTTCAACAGGACCAGGAAGCCAAAATAGTTTGCCTATATATGGGGGAGGGAGGAATGAGTTTAGCTCAGGCCCTGGGAAGAATTCAGGGTATTAGGTGCGCTATGCCAGCCTGGAGGACCATATAACATGGAAGGACTGAGGGATTTCTGGGAGAAAATTAGCAGCTAGGTCTGTTTTGATATGTTAAATATGAACTTCTGCCATTTGTTCCAGGTATGAAACCTATGTCTATGGAAATATAAACTTCAGAGAGAGCAGCATGTTCTCCATTAGGCAATGATTAAAAAATGAGCTCACAAGGAAGAAAGGTGGCAAAGACAAAGATTCTAATTTTTTTTTCTTTCTTTATGTCTTCTTTCTTTTCTTTGAGGGAGGGTGGGTACCCAGACTGGACTCGAAGTTTTGCTTGTAAGTTTTGTTTTTCTAATTCATTTCTATTTTATTAATCATTGTTATTTTTCACAATTTATTCATTATATATCCCTATTAAAGGCTACTCCCTCAACTCCTACTGGTCCTACCCTCCTTCCCTCTTTCCCCCAATCCCTTTTCCCTACTCCACTGAAAAGAGGAGTTCCTCCTCTGCCATCTACCCATACATTATCAGAACACTACTCAGCTATTAAAAACAGGGAAATAAAATTTCTGCTCTTATTTCTCCTCCATAGGCCACTGTGCTCAACTCAGAAGATTTCATACCATGAAGCTTGCCTGAAAGCTTACTGTGAAACCAACACTAGGTATAACTCATTTTAAAGAGTTCCATCCCAAAGACACTGTTTGATTTACCATCTCATATCCAGAAACACATGAAATTTGAAATGTTATGAAATGTAAACCATTTTATCACAAGCATTTCCGAGAACATGGTTCTATTGCTGCCTGGAGGCTGTTTCTCACCAGCCCAGAAAGAAAGGAGGGGCCAGAAGATGAGGTATAAAGCTTGGAAGACCCACAAGCATAACAGTGATCAGAACAATCTGGGAACCACCTCAGAAAGTAAGTTAAACTTTAATTCCAGAAAACAGAGGGTATGTACCCCTTGGGGAGTGACTGGGATGCTCTAAGGATAGGTGTAGATAATTGTTTAAAACTGGGCACTTCAAGGATGCTTGATTTTCATTAAAAAGCACATTCCTATCATGTGAACAAGAACATGGAACCTAATTATCCTATATTTGAAGGGAGGGGAGAGTTATCAGGGATCTGTGTCATAGGCCATGTATCAAACTTGATTGGTGGGATCTATGTCTAAAGACACTCTCCAGATGATGTCAGGCAGAGAAAACTCATCCTTGCCATGGTTATACTTCTAGGCCAGCAGCAGGGTCATACATAGAAGAGAAAGCCTCCTCCCTCACATCTCAAACTTCAGTCTAGGTTGTGATGGTTTTCAATAGAACCCCTGGAACAATAGGTATCTGTACAGAAAGAAACTTCTACAGGCTACCACGGTTGTGATACTCTCAGAGAACTTCCTGGCTGGTGTTAGTTCTCCATTCCCTACATATTCATCCACTGGACTAAAAGTTTCTTGTGTAAACTGAGGCAACTGAAAACAGTAAATGTTGAGAATCAGGATTATCAATAAGTCTTCTGTAAATACCTTATTATATAATACTGTTGCATGTAATTGATATTCACCATTCATTGTATTCTTTTTAAAAATAAGTTTATTTACTTTAAATTCCAATAGTAATCCCCCTCCCTTCTCTGCCCCATGACTACCCTCCGTTCCTATTGCCCCTTATTATATAATACTGTTGCATGTTCCCTTCATAAAAGGGAGGTCACTTCCATTGAGCTAGTTTTACAGTTCTGTTTCATCTCAGTGGACCAAAGTACACAAAGGCCTTTCGACATTGCTTATACTCACAGAATTCCTCTCCAGTAAGGATACGTTTATGATGATGATGACTCTAGATTTGTGCAAGGCCTCACCATTTTAACACATTCATAAGTTTTTCCTCTATTATGAATCCTTTCATGATGATGAAGATTATACAAATGTGAAATGGATTCACCATGGTAAAAGCACTCACAGGCTTTCTGTCCATTAGGATTTCTTTCATGAGTGTGGAGATTATTCTGAAGTCCAAAAGTTTTTTCACATTGGTTACAGTCAGACATCTTTCCAGTATGTGTCATTTTATGTATTAGGAGATGTTATGTGCAAAGGCTTTGCCACATAGTTATATTCATATGGTTTCCCTCCAGAATGTGCTGTTGTCTTAGGAGATGATTGTTACATGCAAAGGCTTTATCACACTAATTACCCTCACAAGGCTTCTCTCCACTGTGTGTCTTTTCCTGTTTTTGGAGACTACTCTGCTGTGCAAAGGCTCTATCACATTGGGTATATTCATAAGGTTTCTTTCCAATATGTGTTCTTTTATGTCTTATGAGATGACTGTTTTCTGCAAAGGCTTTACCACACTGGTTACATTCATAAGGTTTCTCTTTGGTGTGTGTTCTTTTATGACTTAAGAGAGTACTGTTTTGTGCAAAGGCTTTACCACACTGGTTACATTGATAAGGATTCTCTCCAGTGTGTGTTCTTTTATGGCTTAAGAGAGTACTGTTTTCTGCAAAGGCTTTGCCACACTCATTACATTCATAAGGTTTCTCTCCAGTGTGTGTTCTTTTATGGCTCATGAGATGACTGTTTTTTTGCAAAGGCTTTACCACACTCATTACATTCATAAGGTTTCTCTCCAGTGTGTGTTCTTTTATGGCTGATGAGATGACTGTTTTGTGCAAAGGCTTCACCACACTGGTTACATTAATAAGGTTTCTCTTTGGTGTGTGTTCTTTTATGACTTAAGAGAGTACTGTTTTGTGCAAAGGCTTTACCACACTGGTTACATTCATAAGGTTTCTCTCCAGTGTGTGTTCTTTTATGGCTTAAGAGAGTACTGTTTTCTGCAAAGGCTTTGCCACACTCATTACATTCATAAGGTTTCTCTCCAGTATGTGTTCTTGGATGCCATATGAGCTGACTGCTTTTTGCAAAGGCTTTACCACATTGATTACATTTATAAGGCTTCTCTCCAGTGTGTGTTCATTTATGCCATATAAGAACAGTGATATAGGGGAAGGTTTTCCCACATAGAGTGCATTTAAAGGGTTTCTCTCCAGTATGACTGTTTTCATGCCTGCAAAGAAAATTGGCACATGTGAAAGATTTACCACCGTCATTTCATTACACTAATAAATATATTTATCAAATGAATTAATTTCACAATTTGGTCTAATAGTAAAGAAGAATCAAATTTTAAAGTTTTATCACTTTATTTACATTCACGGTATTCCCCTTCATTATGGGTATTTTTGCAGATCCCTGTGATGGTAAGAGCATTTGTTATGTGGATCACTTTTATAGCATCATTTTTCTATAAGAGGTTTTCTCCTATATATGAAGAGTATTTAAGAATTCAGAGTTTTACCACAGCAATCCCATTCAAAAATTTTTGTACTGTATGAATGATACTTCATTTACACAGTGAGCCAGGACAAGCAGAAGTTCCAAATTCCTAGTATTCATAGGTATTTTCAGCAATATGAGTTTGCTGATAAATTCTCACTGAAGTTGCAAAACCAATTAACAGTAACCATTTATCACATTCAGAAAATTTACTCACAGTGGGGACTACTACCAAATCAATTGTTCTTGGAGAAAGACAGGGACACTGCTTCTTTCAATATCCCTATGTTCATGTGTCTTAGAATCATTTTGACATATGATATACCAGTTTAATTTACAAAAATAATAAAGATTCCCACATTGAATTAACACAGTTTGTTTTTTGTTCATCATAGACATGTCATATAGGGATTAAGGTTTCTCCACAACAATATTCTTGATTCTCATAAGCTGCTCCTTTCACTAAACTTTACAATGTTACTGCATGAAAATGAGTAACACTGGTTCTACTATGAAATTTTTGCTTATTAGGTTTTGGACACATACTGATCACCAATTCATTGTGTATACCTCTTACAATATCTGAGTAGATAGAATGAGACTAAACAGATTGGCAGTTCAAGTCAGTAGCTGTAATGTCCATATGATTCAAATGGTATTTTTGTTACAATATTATTTTATTTTCTTATATCTTAGGGGAGTGCCTTGTAAACACAAATCAGATACATGAGATTGAAGTACATGGAATTATGAGATTTTAATGATCATCAGTACACTTAAAGCAGTGCTGTTTTTACACTGTTGCTTTTCTTTAAAACTTCCAGGACACAGCCATGTGTGCTGGTACATGCCTTCAATACATGCCTCCAGCACTTATGGAGGCAGAAGCAAGCAGATCTGTGTGATTTTGAGGTCAGGCTGGTCTAACAAGCAAGTCTAAGAAAGTCACAGATACCCAGAAAAAAAATCTATTTCAAAAACAGAAAATAAAAAGCAGCCCAATAAACAAACAAACAAAACACCAAACTTCCAGGACACATTAAATTTTAAGATTTATATCTGTATCAACATGCACATAAAGTTACCTTTTATTACTTATAGAACTTTGAAAATGTTCTTCAATATTATGGTCATCCCAATTGTAGCCTAAAATATAGTACGAGAAAATATATATTATTGGAAATATCATGTTATTATTAAGGCAAAACTTAAATCACTATCTTCTGTGAACCTTAGAAACATGCCTGATTTATTTACCACATTCCTCCTCATTCTCAATTGGAATTACAAAAGAGGATCAATAACAAAGTAAGAGTTGTCTCTTTATTTTAAAAGTGAAAGAAAAATTGCAGTCTTACCTATAGCAGTGAGGTTTTCACAGGTCTCTAGCATCACATCTTTGTAGAGTTGCTTCTGGGAAGGTTCCAGCAAGGCCCACTCTTCTTGGCTGAATTTCACATGCACATCATTGAAGGTCACTGAATTCTAAAATATGCCATACATTTGTACAACAGAAACAGTGGCAACAATATAAATTTATACTTCATTGTCAATATAATCATATAATTCTACTGCTTCTTCAATTTATTTTCTGACACAGAAGTGTGAATTTTATACAGTTGGGTGCTGTACGTGATGTGAAGTAGGGGAAATGAAAATCCCTAAAGCCAAAAAGGCGTGCTTCAAAACCTGTGTTTCATCAGTTTGTAAGACATGAATATAAAGTAGCCATTAGTTGGGTTCTTGAGCAATCTATGAATCATCTTCAGTTACTTGGGTCAGCACCCTGTCATGAAACAGACGGAAGGACAAAATACAGTCATGATATTTTATATAGCAACAAATGAGATGTGTTGATCAGGGGACACTGAACAGATGGGTAACATCAGTCAAAAGACAACATGGTACTGAATATTATGTTTTGACCAGGGCTCAGGGATGTGGCATATCAGTATGTGAAGAGGGGGGCTCATATATTTGTGGAAGGGAAAGTGGACTACAGTGAATACATGGATAAAAATAATGTGAGTGGCAAGCAACAACAATCATAGCCAATAACATCATATTTCTGAGTGACCAGACAAAAGAAAAGGAATAGAACACATGATTATTCTTTGATCATTGTTTAGTATATCCTCCTTACTTAATAATGTAGTCTATAGATTAAAAATAAAGATTAAAACTTTTCCATTAAAAAAGAAGTGTTAATGTTATCACTAAGTCATTTTAGAAGAAAATGGAATAACAAGTTTTAACTGTATCATATCTGAACTTTTTGAAGAGGATATAGCTTTGGAATAGACATGGCAATTAATTAATGTGGACAAAGACAGAGAGAAGAGTGTGAAATAGAGAGACAGAGACATAGAGACAGAGACACAGAGAGAGAGAAATTAACAGATGAACAATACTAAGTACAGATCAGAGAAATTTATTAACAGTTACTAACTACAAAAACTGGTGGACAAGCGGGGTGTATTCTGTCATGCCTTCAATTCCATCACTCAGGAGGCAGATGCAGGTGTATCTTATTGAACTGGATGTCAGCATTATCTATTCAAAGAGTTCTAGGACAGCCAGACCTATATAGTAAGACAGAGCCTCCCCTAAAAGTCAATCAAACAAACAGAAAATATTGAAAGAACTCAGAGGTCTTTACTGAAGCTTCTACAAGGAATTATACATTCACTCCTGTTGTATATTTATTTTCCAGAAATCCGCACTGCCCCAGCTTAAACTGTAACTCCAATGATATCTTACTAAAAGGAATGCATGTTTAAACAGGTAAAAATAGAAGACAAAAATATTAGCAGTGTAAATGCTGATCATAAATGAGCAACATAAGATAGGAGAGATGGCTCAGCAGTGAGGAGCTCTTACTGCTCTTGCAAATAATTGGGCTCAATTGTTAGCGTTTACCTGGGACCCACTACTTTCAATTGCTATAAGTTCATGAATTCTGAAGACATCTTCAGACTACTGTGAGGATTAGGCACACAAGAGGTGCATATTCATGCATACAATCAAAATACTTATATTCAGTAAAAACTAAAAATAGATCCCAGATGGCTGGGCTGATTGCACAGTGTGTCTGATAAGCTGGGTAGCAGAGACTGCACAGTGACCAATAGTTCGATCTGTGGGCCACCAAACACCACTGACTGTGTTTCCAAGGTAAGAAGAAAACCAATGATGAGGGAAACACTTGGGTCCAATCTCAGAGCACCCAGCTAATCTCTGGGAAAATTCCTTGGATGTTGCAGCAGGAATAAGTTTTTCAAGCAAAGGGACCCAAGAAGCAAGCAGGAGTAGCTATTCTAATATCTAGTAAAACAGACTTTCAACCAAAATTAATTGAAAGGGATGAGGAAGAGGGAATCCAAGATGGCATTGCCAGGAGGACCAGGACATGAACAGGACAGCAATGTTGGTACAGCAACTAAAAGACAGAACTCTGGGCCCTAAAACAACAGCAATCCTGTTTCCCAGGTGAGAGGAAATTCAGTGGTGTGGGGATCACTCAGTTCCACTCTCAGGTCACTCAGTGAGAACCCCGGAATATATCCCAGGCGCAGGATGCACCTGTGTGTCCTGATCACCTTCCCAGGCGAAACTGTGTGCTCCAGGGCACCAGAGACTGGGAGCCCCAGTCTCAAAAAAAAAAAAACAGGGAAGAAGAAAGTGGGACTGACCTCAGGTCACCCAGTCTATCCCTGGAAAAGGTCCTGCAGACTGGTGGGTGCACATCTTCCAGCCTTGAGTGGGCCTCCAGTCGCTAGACCTGCATGCCCTACTCTCCATCACAGACAGAACTGTGTGCCCCAGGACACTAGAGGATGGGTTTCCCTGTCTGGAGAAAACCCCACAGGCAGGGAAAGAGCAGGTCCCAGCTTAGAGCACTCAGCCAACTCCCCCCACACACACACACCACCACCACACAAGGGAACATTCTTGGAAATGTTCTCAGGTCCTTTCCCAGTCACCAGCTTGGTAGCCATCTGGCAAGTGCCTACCCATTCTACACACCACGTCAAACACCACAGATTAGGTCTTCATGTTGGGAGAAAACCCAACGGTGGGGAAAACATCTGGCCCTACCTCAGGACACCTAGCTCTGGAAAAGTTTCTGGTTATTCACAGTATCCAGACTCTAGCCTCCTGCTGCACATGTGAGAGCAGTGATCAGCTGCCACGGATTACTGCTTGGGTACTGGGGCACAGAGCTCTAACCTCAGACCTACAGAAGCCTGGGATGCCCAAGATCAACCCCAAGATACTGCTCCAAGGGACAACCAGTTATCCCTAACTAAGCTGACCAAACCATGGGGTACCCAGGTTACAGCTACAGCTTACTAAATTTACAGCAAGAAAGCCAGAAGCAGGACAGCTGTCTCCAGGACTTCTCTGGGTGAGAGGAGAGCCCCCTTGACTAACAAAGACCACAATTACGCTCAGGTTTCTATGCCTGTGGTGAGTTTTGGCAATTCCTGAGAAATACCTGCTATTCAGTGACTGTACCCCAAAAGCTGAGGAGGCCTCCTTCAGGAAAAATCATCTTCCTGCCAAGGAGATTATCCCCACCACAGGATTCCAGGAAGCGCCAGAAACTAACACCCAACACCTAAGATAGCCAAATGGGTAGAGGCAAGTGTAAAAGCTCAAAAAGACAGAGCAGTATGGCATCTCCAGAACCAGGTTATTCAGGGGCAAGCAGCCCTAGACACACCAGGGTAAATGAAATTCAAGAAGATAACCTTATATCTGTGCTTATGAACAGGATAATAGAGGAAAAAATAAACTGCATAAAGACCTAGATGAAGATAAAGTCAAACAGATTATTGCCATTTGCAAAGAAATGGAGGAAGATGAAGTCAAAGAGATTATGGACATCCTTAAAGAAATACAGGAAGTTGCAGCCAAATAATTTGTGGCCTTTAGAGAGGAAATACTTAAATCACTGAAAGATATTAAAGAAACAGAGGATTGTTTGAACAAACAGCTGAAGGAATTGAAGGAAAATACGGTCAGAGAAGTGAAGGAAACCAATAAAATGGCTCAAGATCTGATAAGAGAATTGGAAAAAATTAAAGAAAACACAAGTGGAGGAAACTGTGGAGAGAAAGAACTTAGGGAGGAAAAGAGGAACTACAGAGGTAAGCATAATCAATAGACTACAAGAGATGGAAGAAAGAATCTTAGGTGTGGAAGACACAATGGAAGAAATAGATGTAGCTATCAAAGAAAATGTTAAATCTAAAAATTTCCTGACACAGACCATCCAAGAAATCCAAGACAACATGAAAAGCAAAACCTAAAAATAATAGGAATAGAGGAAAAAGAAGATTCCCTCCTCCAAGGCCCAGAAAATATTTTCAACAAAATCATAGAAGAAAATTTTCCCAACTTAAAAGAGAGGTCTATAAGAATAATAAAGAGGCCTACAGAACACCCAATAAATTAGACCAGAATAGAAAATCCTCCCACCACATAATAAACAGTAAGTATACAGAAAAAGAAAAAAATACTAAAAGCTGCAAAGGAAAAAGGCCAAGTAACATATAATGGCAAACCAATCATTATCACACATGACTTTTCATCAGAGACTATGAAAGCCAGAAGGGCCTGAACAGATATCATGCAGACCCTAAGAGAACACAGATGACCACCCAGGCTACTATACCCAGCAAAAGTCTCAGTCCTCATAGATGGAGCAAACAAGATATTTAATGACAAAAACAAATTTAAACAATACCTACCCACAAATCGAGAGGTACAGAAGCTCCTAGAAGGAAAACTACAACCCAGGAAAGCTAACTACATTCAGGAAAACACAGGAAAGAAATAATGTCACTACAGCAAAACTAAAAGTAACCAAGCACACAAACACACTACCAAAAGCAACATCAAAATAAAAGGAACTAACAGCCACTGGTCATTAATTTCCCTCAACATCAATGGACTTAACACTCCAATAAAGACACAGACTAACAGAATGGATACATAAACAAGACCCAACAATCTGTTGCATACAAGAAACACATCTAAGTCACAAACATAGACATTACCTGAGAGTAAAAAGGTGGAAGGTTCCAAGCAAATCGACCCAAGAAACATGCAGGAGTAGCCATTTTAATATCTAATAAAGTATATTTTCAATCAAAATTAATCAAAAGACATGAGGAAGGTCATTTCATACTCATCGAAGAAAAATTCCGCCAAGAAGAAATCACAATTCTGAACATCTATGCTCCAAATACAAAGGTACCCACGTTTGTAAAAGAAACATTAATAAAACCTAAACCACACACAAATCCCCATACATTACTACTGGGAAATTTCAATACCCTACTCTCAACAAAGGACAGGTAAACAACAGAAATTGAACAAAGAAACAATATCTCTAATAGAGGTCATGTATCAAATGGACCTAACAGATATCTACAGAATCTTACACCCAAAGACAAAAGAATTTACCTTCTTCTCAGCACCTCATGGAACCTTCTCCAAAATAGACCATATAGTGGGTCACAAAGCAAGCCTCAACAGATACAAGAAGATTGAAATAATCCCTTGTATCTTGTCTGATCACTATGGAATAAAGCTGGACCTCAACAACAACAGAAATAGCAAAAAGCCTACACTCACATGGAAATTGAACAACTCACTACTAAATGACAGCTGGGTCAGGGAAGAAATAAAGAAAGAAATTAAAGTCTTCCTAGAATTCAATGGAAATGAAGACACAACACAACCAAACTTATGGGAGACAATGAAAGCAGTGCTAGGAGGAAAGTTCATAGCACTAAATGCCTTCAAGAAGAAATTTGTAACATCTCACACAATCGACTTAATAGCTCATCTAAAGGCCCTAGAAGAAAAGAAGCAGACACACCAAAAAAGAATAGATACCTGGAAATAATCAAACTCAAGACTGAAATCAATAAATTAGAAACAAATAAAACATTTCAAAGAATCAATGAAACCAAGACCTGGTTCTTTGAGAAAATTAACAAGATAGACAAAGCCTTAGCCAAACTAACTAAAAGCAGAGAGAGATTATCCAAATTAACAAAATCAGAAATGAAAACAGGACAAAACAAAAGACACTAAGGAAATCCAAACAATCAGGGACTTACTACAAAAGTCTATATGCCACAAAATTTGAAAATCTAAATGAAATGGACAATTTTCTTAATCAATTACACTTACCAAAGCTGAATCAAGAGCAGATAAATCAATAAAATAGTCCTTTATCCACTAAGGAAATAGCATTCCTGAAAAGACTGCAATCCACAAAAAGCTCAGGACCAGACGATTTCAGTGCAGAATTCTACCACACCTTCAAAGAAGAGGTAACTCAGCTATCTTCAATTTATTCCACAAAATAGGAACAGAAGGAACTACGAAACTCATTCATTGAAGCCACAGTCACCTTGTAACCTAAACCTCACAAAGACCCAACAAAAAAGAGAATTTCAGGCCAATCTCCCTTATGAACATTGATGCAAAAATACTCAACAAAATACTTTGCAAACCCAATACAAGAACACATCAAAGATATCATCTACTATGACCATGTAGGCTTCATGCCAGGTATGCCAGGGTGGTTCACTATACAAAAATCCATCAATGTGATCCACAATATTAAAAAATTGAAAGAAAAAAAACACATGATAATCTCCTTAGATGCTGAAAAAGCATTTGAAAAAATCCAGCATCCATTCATGTTTAAACTATTGGAGAGATCAGGGATACAAGGCACATACCTAAACATAGTAAAAGCAATATACAGCAATCCTGTAGCCAACATCAAGTAAACAGAGAGAAACTTAAAACAATCCCACTGAATTCAGGGACAAGGCAAGGCTGCTCACTCTCTCCATATCTCTTCAACGTAGTTCTTGAAGTCCTTGCTAGAACAAGAAGAAAATTAAAGGAGACCAAAAGGATACAAATTGGAAAGGAAGAAGTCAAAGTATCACTATTTGCAGATTATATGATAGTATACCTGAGTAACTCCAAAACTTCTACCAGGGAACTCCTACAGATGATAAACACCGTCAGCAAAGTGGCTGGATACAAAATTAACTCAAAAAAATCAGTAGCCCTCCTGTATACAAAATATAAAAGGGCTGAGAAAGAAATTAGGGAAACAACACTCTTCAAAATAGCCACAAAGGACATAAAGTACCTTGGTGTGACCATATCCAAGCAAGTCAAAGACTTGCATGAAAAAACTTCAAGTCTCTGAAGAAAGAATTAGAAGAAGATATCAGAACATGGAACTATCTCCGATGGACTCATGGCTTAGAAGGGTTAACATAGTAAAAATGGACATCTTACAAAAAGCAATCTACAAATTCAATGAAATTTCCATCAAAATACCAACAGAAGAGTTTACAAACCTTGATAGAAGATTTCTCAACTTCATATGGGATGCAATGAAAGCAGTCCTAAGAGGAGTTTGAATACCAACAAAGGCCATCATAAGCTATTGGAGACATCCAATACAAGCAACTTAATGGCATACCTGAAAGACCTAGGAAAAAGAAGCAGACACACCCAGCAAGAGTAGACCACTAGGAAAAACCAAACTCAGGGCTGATATCAATAAATTAGAAACAAAGATAATAATTCAAAGAATCAACAAAACCAAGAGCTAGTTCTTTGAGAAAATAAAAACACAGAAAATTCTTAGCCAAACTAAGTAAATGGGAGAAAGACATTATCCAAATCAACAAAGTCTGAAAGAAAAAGATATAATAGACACTGAGAAAATCCAAAGAACCATTAACTTTTATGTCAAAAAGCCTATATGCCCCAAAATTTGAAAATCTAAATGAAATATACAATTCTCTTTAAAATCCCACTTAGCAAAGTTGAATCAAAAGCAGGTAAAGATATTAAATAGTCTTATAGTGAATAAGGCAGTAGAGGCAGCCACCAAAATACTCCCAACCCAAAAAAAAGCCAAGGGCCAGATGATTTCAGAGCAGAATTCTACAAGACATTCAAAGAAGAGTCAAAACTGATATTCTCCAAATTATTTCACAAAATAGAAATGGATGCAACATGACCAAATTCCTTTGGTGAGACCACATTCACCTTGATAAATTCTCAAATATCTCCAAAAGAAAAAGAACTTCAGACCAATCTCTTTTATGAACAATGATGTAAAAATACTCAATAAAACACTTGCAAACCAAATCCAAGAACATATCAAAGATATCATCCACCATGACCAAGTAGGCTTCATCCCAGGCATGCAAGGGTGGTTAAATATATGGAATCCATCAGTGTAATCCACCGTAAAAACAAAAACAAAAAAAAACCATTTTCTTAGGTGCTGAAAAAAGCATTTGACAATATCCAACAGTTATTCTTGTTTAAAGTCTTGGAGAGACCAGGGACAAGGCACATATCTAAAAATAGTAAAGATAGTATACAGAATATATACAGAATATACAGAATATATATGGAATAGTATATAGCTAACATCAAACTAAATGAAAAGAATGTTAAGTCAATTCCACTGGACTTGGGGACAAGACAAGGCTACACACTCTCTCCAAATCTCTTCAATACAGTACTCGAAGTCCTATCTAGGGCAATAAGACAACTAAAGAAGATTAAGGGGATACAAATTGATAAGGAAGAAGTCAAAGTATCTCTATTCACAGATGATATGACAGTATACAAAAATGACCCCAAAAATTCTACTGTAGGGAACTCCTACAGTTGAAAAACACTTCAGCAATGTGGCTGGATATAAAGTTCACTTAAAAAAAACCTCAAAAAAATACACTCCTGTATGAAAAAGACAAATGGACTGAAAAAAATTAGGAAAATAACACCCTTCACAATAGCCAGTAAAACAAAAAAAAACAACAAAAACAAAAACAAAACATAATGTATTTTGGTGTTATCCTCAACAAGCCAGTAAAAAACTATATGAACAACAACAAAAAAAAAAAAAAAAAAAAAAACCTCAAAAAACTTTAAGCCTTTGAAGAAAGAAATTGAAAAAGATAAAAGAAGATAGAAATATCTCTCATGCTCATGGATCAGATGGATCAACATAGTAAAATTGCCATCATACCAAAAACAATCTACAGATTCAATGATATTCCCATCAAAATATCAACACAATTCATTAAGGAACTTGAAAGAACAATTCTCAGCTTCATATGGAAAAATAAAAAGCCAGAATAGCTAAAACAATCCTGTACAATAGGGGATCTTCAGTAGGTATCACCATTCTTCATCTCAAGCTCTACTATAAATCAATAGTAATAAAAAACTGCATGGTACTATAATAAAAACAATCAGTGGATCAATGGAATTGAAGTGAAGACCCATAAATAAACCCACACACCTATGGCCACTTGATTTTTGACAAAGAAGCCAAAACCATGCAATAGAAAAAGGACAGCATCTTCAACAAACAGTGCTGGTCTAACTTGAAGTTTACATTGGAAAAATGAAAATAGATCCATATTTATCACCCTGCACTAAACTGCAGTCCAAGTTGTTCAAGACCTCAACATAAAACCAGATACACTAAATCTGTTAGAAAAAGTGGGAAAGATCCTCGATCTCATTGGCATAAAGGGTAACTTCCTCAACAGAACGCCAAGAACACTTGCTCTAAGATCAAGAATTAATGAATAGGATCTCATAAAACAAAAAGCTTCTATGAAGCAATGAACACTGTCAATAGAACAAAATGACTGCCTACAGCCTGAGAAAATATCTTCACCAACCCTACATATAACAGAAAGAGCTAATAAACAATATATATAAAGAGCTCAAGAAATTAAACTCCAACAATCCAAATAATCCAATTTAAAACTGGGGTACAGAACTATACAGAGATTTCTCCACAGAGGAGTATCAAATGGTGGACATTAAATGCTCAATATATATAGTCATCATGGAAATGCAAATGACATTCCATCTTAAACCCATCATGGGTAAGGTCAAAACCTGAAGTGTCAGCAAGCTAGCAAGAATGTGGAGAAAGAGTAACACTCCTCCATTGCTGGTGGGAGTGCAAACTTATACCACCACTTTAAAATCAATCTGATGCTTTCTCAGACAATTGAAATAGTGTTACTTCAAGACTCAGTTTGACCATTCCTGGGCATATATCAAAAAGATGCTCCACCATTCAACAAAGATATTTGCTCAACTGTGTTCATAGCATCTATATTCATAAGAGCCAGAATAGGGAAACAAACTACATGTCTCTCAAAAGAACCATTGTTTTACAGAAATTGTGGTACATTTACACAATGGAATGCTACTCATGCATTTAAAAAAAAAGGAAACTATAAAATTTTCAGGCAAATAGATGGAACTAGAAATAATCATCCTAAGTGAGTTATTCCAAACCCAGAAAGACATGCATGGTATATTCTCATTTGTAAATGGATAATGGCCATAATATAGGATAAACATACTACAATCTACAGACCTAAAGGAGCTAAATAAAAGGAGGACCCTATGGAGGATGCTCAATTCTTATTCAAAAGGGCAAATAGAATCAACATCAGAAGTGACTGAGGAGAGGGAACAGGATGATAGCCTAACATACATGTCCTGAAAGACTCTGCCCAGCAGGGGATCAAACAGATGCTAAGACTCACAGCCAAACTTTGGGCTGAGCACAAGGAATCATAGGAAAGAGTGGGAGGATAGAATGTAGAAAGACCCAGAGCTGGCAGGACCTCCATAAGAAGACCAACAAGGACAATAAATCTGGACCCATGGGGACTTGCAGAAACTGATGGACCCACCACAAACCATTCATTAAGAGGACCAGACCCCTGTTCAGATGTAGCTGAAGGCAGCTCAGTCTCCATGTGGGATCCATAGTAAGGGGAGTAGATGCTGGCTCTGACATGGACTCTGTTGTCTGCTCTTTGAACACTTCCCCTGTTGGAGGGGGATTGCTACACCACAAAGGAAGAGGATGCAGACAGTCCTAGTGATCCTTGATAGGCTGGGTTCAGATGGTAGGAGAGGAGGGCTTCCCCTATTTGAGAAATTGTAAATGGGAATGGGATAAGGAACAGGGGTGAAACTAGGAAGAGACAAGGGAGAGGGCTTAAATTGGGATGTTAAATGGATAAATTAATTTTTAATTTATTTATTTATTTTATTACAATTTATTCACTTTGTATACCCCATAGGCCCCTCCCTCATCTCCTTCTGGTCCCACCCACTCTCCTTCTTCTCCCCTATGCCCTTTCCATAGTCTCCTGATAGGGGAGGAACTCCTCTTCTGTCTGACCCTAGCTTATCAGGGATCATCAAAGATGGCTGCACCATATTCCTCTGTGGCCTCACAAAAGCTGCACCACCAAGAAGGAGGTGTGATCAAATAATCAAGTTCATGTCAGAGAATAAATTAAAAAAACAAATTTAAATTAAAAAATAAATTAAATGTGAATAAATAAACAAATAAAAAAAAAAAAAAACAGGTAGGAAGAATGCCACACACCTACAATTCAATGACTCAGAAAGCTTGATAGTGTTAGTGTCATGAATAAATGCCATCCTAAGAAATTAAATATACTCCTGCTAAATTTCAAATGCAAGATATGGATGAAGATCAGCACAAAAACCTATCCTTACATATACAAAAAACAAAACAAAAAAAAAAAAAAAAATTCTAAAACCCTATTGCCAGGCTCAGCAGCCAATGATGATGATGTTGATGCCAGGCATGTTGGTCTAAATTTAAGCCCAACACTAAACTGGAGTTAGATCTGTAAGTTCAAAACCTTTTTGGTCTATATATAAACTTTCAGGACAGCCAGGGCTACAAAGAAACTTTTTCTTCATTGTCAAAAACAGAAACATGATCTTTTCTGGGAGCTTTTGATTCAATCAAATAAGTTCTGACCAAATTCACTATAGGCTTATTGTCATCCCATGATGAAAATGTAGTCTAACTTCAATGATCTTAAAATTCTGCAATAGCTCATACACTGTTCAAATGTTCAGTCTCTTCTGACACACAAGAGGATCTCTTGGGTGCCACATCTTGTAACATCAGAAGCAAGTTACATCATTCCAATATAGATGCACAAATACCCCTTTCCCATTCTTGTAGAGAGGAATGTGTACATATTGAGGGAAGACTGGACCAAGGAAAGAAGATCAGCAAGGAAAACAACAAATCCTGATGCTGTTTGAAAAGGCTTAGATGGTCCTATCCTGAAACATCTCATACATCCCAAGATTGCTTACTTCCACTCCTTATAGGCAAAAATCTATATGGTAGGTGTCTCCTAACTTAGGTATCTCAACATCTTGTAGTGTCAAGATGCAACTCAGTCTTCACCCTCACAGCTTCATGCAATAAACCTGTACAGTATCTTCACTGGTAATCTGACTCAGCCAAACACTGATGGCTGGCACCAGGCTGAACTGAAGCTACAAAGAAAGAATCTATTACCTTAAATTTTGCATCTTTCTTGTTTCTAGAACCAGCACAACATCTGTGAGCCTGTGAAGTTGGATTCTAAATTGGGGTGGACAAATTGGGATGGACTGTGCCACACTTGGACCACATTTGGAGCAGGTTTTATATGAAGTTCTTTCCTGATACTAGGAATCACTCTGCCTACTCTTTCCATTAACAGAAGAATTAACAGTGAGGATTATTACTGTATGGACACCATCTTAGGCTTCAAATCCAGAGCTATGACCTTTTCTTTGATGTTGATAATCTCCTTGAAAATTACTGTCTCTGTTTCAGCACGTGACTGCCATCTGAACCTACCTAGTGATGCTTTTCTCAACAAACCAAAAAACTTTACATTTATTTCTGCTCCACTTGTCTCTTTCTTTCACTGTGGTCCTGAATGTCTCACTAAAAATAACCATTCAACAGATTTAGTATTCCAAGTAAGAAATCCAACCTATTATTTTTTAATTCTGCCTTACTCAAGTTCTCAAGGCATGCATAGAGTAAGTATGATTTGCAGCGTAAATATCACACAAACGACCTCTAGCTTAATTTTCCATGGAGTCTGTTGTCCTATGATATGAACTTCCTTTGTCTGCATTATTCTCAACACTCTGATTTTCTAGGTCTTACAAGAACAGCTGATGAAGCTCTGTATACAGTTTTCTAATGCTTTTGATATCTTAAATCATGATATTTTCCATAAAAAGAGAACATTCCAAGGTTCTGTCCAGCAGTGAAATCAGTCTTTGCATATAATTTTTGTTCCACTTTGCCACTTTGTTGTTGTGACTAAATCCCCTAACCAAAAGCATGTCAGCTCATGAATGGGTTTATTCATTTAGTTTGGTACTGTGAGAGCACAGTCCATCATTTTGGGAGCTTAGCATAGGCAAAGCCTATAAAAAGCAAACCTGTCTGAAAAGAAAATAAAAATAAGTAAAAAAAAAAAAAAAATAGAAAGATGAAATAGCTACATGTGTCAAAGAAAATGTTAAATCTAAAAGTTCCCTACCACAAAACATCCAGGAACTCTGGGACATTATGAAAAGACAAAACATGCTAATGATCAGATTAGCATAAGGATGAATCAAAGGTTCACACGATATTTTCAACAAAATAATACAAAAAAAATTTCTTAACCTAAATGTCTATCAAGGCAAAAGAAACATACAAAACACCGAAGAGACTGGACCAGAAAAGAAATTCCTCTTACCAAAGAATAATCAAAACTCTATACATACAGCCCAAGGAAAGAATAGGAAAAGCTGCAACAGAAAAAAAAAAAATAAAATAAAATAAAAACACTAACCAATCAATCAAATAGACAAACAAAAAAACAACCAAAAAAAAAAGGCAGATCTTTGAAATTAATCTTGTATTCTCAGTAAAGATGCTGGAAGTTGAAGAGCTTAGACAGTGTGCTTCTGACTCTTAAAAACTACAGAAGCCAACACAAATTATTAACCATGCCCAGAAACTTTCAATCAGCAAATGGAGAAAATAAGATGTTTCATGATAAGGTCAAATTTAAACAATATGTATCTATAAATGTAGCCCAACACAGGGTGCTAAATCAACCAAAACCACTACAAAAATACCAGGATTTACAATCACTGTTTGTTGATATCTCTTAATATCTTTAACCAAAATTCACCAATAAAAAGACACAGAATGGATGATAAAACAGAATCCATCCTTCTTCTAAATACAACAAACACAGCTTCACATCAAGATAGACATTATCTCAAGGTAAAGGGTTGGAAAAAGATATTCCAAATAAATGGACTGAAGTATCAAGCTGGTATAGCAATTTTAATATCTAACAAAACAGACTTCAAAAAAAAAAAACTAATCAAAAGATGGCAAAGTACAATACATATTCAAAAATATCCAGCAAGATAACATTTCAATACTTAACATCTATGCCCCAAACATAAGAGCACCCAATTTATAAAAGAAACACTTCTGCAGCTTGCATCACATCCTGGCCCTGATAAACAGATAGGGAAGACTTCAATATACCACTCACACCAAAGGACAGGTCCTCCAGCCCAAACTGAACAGAGAAATGCTTCCAGCTAACTAACATCAAAAAACTAAATATACCCAAATAATGTTTACAGAACATTCCACCCAAACAAAAAGATTATTCCCTCTTCTCAGAAACTCATATATTATTCTCCAAAATTGATGAAATACTTGAACAGTGGAAGTATCAAAAGATATAAGAAACTAGAAATAACCTCCTGCATCCTATCAGACCACTATGGTTTAAAGCAGCACATCATCAATAATAAAAACAATAGAAAGCTTACAAACTCATAGAATTGAACAACTCTCTACTGAATTAAAAAATGGATCAAGACTGAAATAAAGAAAAATTAAAGACTTTCTAGAAGTCAATGAAATGAATACACAACATATCAAAACTCACAGTACACAATGGAAGTGTTGACCAGAAGACAGTTCCATAGCACTATTTTTTACATTCAGAAAAAAAAAAAAAAACAGAAAGATCTCTTACTAGCAACCTAACAGCACACATAAATACTCTAGAACAAAAAGAAAGTAAAAATAACTAAAAGGAGTAGACACTGAAAAACTATTGAACTGTGTCTTTACTGGTAAAACCGAATGTTTCCACAGGAAAAAAATTGTGGATCCTATCAAAATTGATAATGATTAGATTTGAATAGTAGAGATCTCCTGAATAAGCAGAGGTAACTGTTCATCAGACAGTGTGGTCATTCAGTCCAAACTAACTTAATAAAGGCTAAAGTTTTTTTTTCTTAAATAAAAAAAGGATACTTTTGTTGTTTCATATTAAAAACAGTTAAGAGGTTTAAAATGTTTTAAGTAAATTCAAAGGTATAAACTTGTTTGAGTTGGAATAATTTGGAGTGAATATAACATATTTGAGCAGTGTGGTGATAGACCATGCATTTAATCCCAGCAGAGACAAGCAGTTCTCTATTAATTAGTAGTTTTCTAAATTCAGGAGTTACAATGACAGGGTGTTGGTGGTTCACAGCCTTAATCCCAGCATTTGGGAGGCACATGCCTTTTACATATGGCCTGGGAGGCAGCAGAGCAGGCACATAGGATTTACAGTGATTTTATTTAAAAGCTGCTTTTAAAAGGCAGGCTGAAAATAAAATTGAATGCCTTTTATTATCTAGAAATAAATACACTTTAAGGTATATTTGTAAACTTTCAAAGATTTTTAAACTTAATTGAGATATTATACTTTTTCTATTTCCAAAAAAACCATTTTGCCCTATAAAAGATATAATATGCCTAAAAGGTACAACCCTCACCCCTGAATTAGGGATGGGGCAGGGTTTTGATTTAATCTTTTCAGGAGAATAAAATCATCCAACTAAAGAATATGGACACCACTGGACACATGAAACTTCTGAAGAAAATGACAGATCACCAAAAGAAAATGTCAAAAGAAAGGAATAAACTGGCCAAATGGTATCACTCACCTTCATGTTGTCTCTTCTGCCTTCTACAGACATAAGTGCAAATTGCCTTTATGTGATTGCTAAAGAACAATCCAAAATCTCTATCTCATATCAGAAAAGCCACCTGGTAAGAAACAGAGGAAAACAGAAAAATAAGGGATGATTCTATTGTCACGAATCTCATAATCTTCTGGCATGATGTGACTTCTGTACTTAACACAAAGTTCAATAATCAAGAATGTGTACAGTGTTTGTGAAAGAATGAGTAGGTGAGAAAAAAAGCCAAAAACATAAGCCAAAAATATAGCCAAGTTTACATGAAAAAAGACCTAAAAAACTCTAGCATGAAAAATGTGCACTGGACCAGAGATACCTTTGATTTTTTAATTAATACAAATTAAATAAACACATATTTCACAACTGCTACAAGACAAACACAAAGTGACACCTAAACTTTTATATTTCTGACCCTCCATCTACTACTAACCTCCTTTCCAGAGAGCCCTTTTCCTCTGGAAGTGGAAAATGGAGTTGATCATAAAGATAAGCTTTCCTTGCAGTCCCTCATATCCCCTTGTGGGTTCAGGCACATCCTAGCCCTTGCCAATACTCACACACAAAACATGTTGGAGAATAATTTAATATGTTTCCTGATGCATGGATTATGTCACAAGATGTGGAATCTGCCCTATCCACTTACCTAAAACCAGGCACACCTGACAAAAAATTTGCATCTCAGAAAATTCATTTTGAACCCTGGAATTGAATTTCTCTAAATCATGCCATTGTGCCTGGTGGTAGACAAAAGTAAAAAAAAATCAAAAAAAAATAATCAATTATTGCTGAAGGATGATCACCACCAACTTTTTTTTTGCCAGTTTCAAAACTATTTGTAAAATTTGTTACAAAAAAACATGTGTGGAATACAACATTCATCATTTCTAGAAATGAGACCTTCAGTTTTCCAATCTGTCCACTGCAAAACCAATGCCTGTGTGTGCACACTAGATAATGATATTATAAGCACCACAACTTTCTACTGCCCAGGCTGCAGGGTCCCATTCCTTCTCTGGACAATCAAAACTCAGGAAGGGTCAGAGGCCAAGGGTCTCTGCCAAGATCACCACATGGAGAACCAACAGAACCACAGCCTGAACCACAGTCAACCACAGTCCATCTGGTTCAAAGCAGATCAGGCTGTAATAGCTCAGCAGCCTGCTCTTCCTGGCCTGGGGACAATGGCCCCACACTCAGCATGACATGGCCTCTGGTCTCATCTCACAGTTCTTTAGAGCTACATCAGAGGAAAATCCCAGAACAAACCCATAAACTACCTCCCACTGTTGCTCCTGACTTTAGGCCTGCCCAGACTCCCTCATTAGCTTGGACAATGGAGCTGAGTCTCAGGACAGTAGTAGCTCCTCTACCAGTGGATCAAAGATCAAATGATGCAGATAGCAGAGGCATTCTAGCTTTGCCCTAACCCCTATGGGCACACAGAACCCTAGTGTTGTTATTAAAAAAAATCCCAATGAAAATCCCAATTAGACAATTTTAAAACCTGCTAGTTCAGAGAGGCAGAGAAAGCACCCATCTGACCCTGCTACTCACCTCACATCTAAGAGGAAAAAGCTCCAAAAGCTCACCAGTTCAGATGACAGCTCAGGGGGATAGGCCAAAATAACCCAAGGCCAAAGGCTTTCTAGCTCAAAGCTCAAAAAGCCCCAAAATCTACCAAGCTAAAACTCCTTCCACTTTTACACTCTGTCTTAAATACATTTCAGCTGAAAGTTCCACTTACTCTTTAATCCCTGTCAGCTGGTTTCTTGCTTTGCCTCTTGACCTAGGGTTAACATTATTTAATCCTATGCACAGAGAGCTTTTGAATTAAAGGTATGTTCTAGGGATGAGGGAACCATACCATAATCACCTGTTTACAATAAACAGAAAGTTCTTGGAATTAAGGTTTGTGTTAGGGCTCAACCACACCAAACAAAGCACAGGTTTTTACAGTTCACAATCTAAGGGATCACACTGGGATCAAATATCCTGCAACATCCTCATCTTGGAAATGTTTTAAAATACAATCTTCCACTTTCCCAGGGCACCTGCTCATCTTCCAAGATACAGGTCATTTATGTTGCACATTCCATTACAAGATCAGTGTCCAGTGCAGTCATCTCTACCTCATAGTTGGGAAGTCCTTCAGCCAAACTTCAGTCAAAGCCAAACAGTAACAACCATTAAAGAAACAAATGGCCATGAATTTGAAAGCAAGAAGTAGTTAATGGGAGCTCAATGAAAATGAAAAATAAAACAAAAAAGATATGGCTGTACCTAGGAATGTTGGAGTAGAAAGTTTATTATAGATAGACGAGAGAACATAGTCAGACACAGGGACATCTGGGACAGTCTAAAGTTGACATGACCCTGAGCTATGTGAGACGAGAGGAGAGAGGGAAGTGGAGAGCCAGAACAAAGAGCCAGGAGGATAAATGATAAATGAAAAACACCAGGTAACCAAAATGGTTGGAATACATAAGGAAGGACAGCTGGGAGGAGGGCAGCTCAACTCCTGGGCTAGAGATCTGTGTTTGACACCCATACCTTGTAACAGGTAAGGACTGAGGGATGCTGGGAGAACCTGACAGCCACATCTGCTTTGATTGTTAAGTAGCCACCTTAACCATTCATCCCAGCATTTGAGACGTATAAGTAGAGAGAGGAATGAGAAGGTTGAAACAATTTCATTATAATCTTAAAAATTATTTTTAAAAGTTGAAAATGGCTTTATGGTCCAATATTCTTCAGGGACTTCAAGTATATATTTGAGCACACAAAGTATTACTCACACCTTTTCTCTCTCAGGTTGTGCATTTTCAAATGGGGAAGGGAAAAAACATGCCTGTTAGTCACTACCACAGCAGTTTTTCCAGATCTTCTGTGTTTTTGAACTATGTAACTATAGAAATTTGCTTTCCAGAAACAAGTTCAGCAACTAATCCATATTCTTGATTCTCTTTGTGTATAACTCCCAGCCCTAAGTATACAGTTTTTCACATTTATTGAACATCTAAAATTGATTACCTGACTCATTGCCATCTTCCCTCCTCCCCTCCCTTTCTGTGTTGTGAAAACACCAGCTTCAAAAAGTAGGTCAGTGAACTCAATTCTTACACAGGTCTCTCTTTATTTGTAATCACCCACCTCCAAAAAACAAACAGAAACCCAGGGAGGTCAGTGGACATTCATTTGCTGGTCTCTTTTACTTCACACTGACCAGTCAGGGCTCACCTGAAAATGAGTTGCAGGACAATGTTCTAGGCACTGGGCAGTAGAACAGCATTCAGTGTTTAAAAGAAAGTCTCAAAATACATAACATGATCTACAGGAGACATTGCTTTAAACAAAAAAAAATCAAACCACTAGAGAAAAAGGAATGAAATTCTTAATGACTGGGGATTATCAGAGAATATTAACTAATAAGAGACTAGAACAGTGATGCATCAACAAAATAAAATTTAATAATACCAACAACTGACTTTTTTATTTATTTATTTATTTATTATTTTCTTTATTTCTTTTTTCTTCTGCATACATGTTCTGTTGCATGTACACTTGCATAAGAAGAGAGCACCAGATCTCATTATAGATGTTGTAAGCCACCATGTGGTTGGTGGGAATTGAACTCCTGACCTCTGGAAGAGCAGCCAGTGCTCTTAACCTCAGAGTTGAAAAAAAAACAAACAGGCATACACTTTGAAAAACACAGGCCATTCTCTTGTAGAGGGAAAGCCATTAATAAGATACTGTTTGATGTTGTCCCTGTGTAGAATATTAGCTGCTGAGACCTGTAACCTGACAACAGCTTTAGCCAATAGCCTGTGTCTCAAATTTGAACTGACAGAACTGTGTCAATGAGGATTGTACATATAGACATAGGACAGTCCCTTAATTTGAAATTCAATATTCACTGGATCAAGCTACCTGACCCAAATTGTACACCCACCAATCTGGTCTGTTTTCATTTGCATTCATAAATTAATAAATACATGTTGGGAAATTACAAATTAAAAAACATCACCCTGCCTCATTTCTAGATAATCCTGGTGAGCAAACATGAGTTTCCCAGGATCCTAATCTCTAACAGGCCTGGTTAGCATACTACTTATCTGTGGAGTGTTTTACAGGCAGTCTTCCCTCAGCTAAATTCTAACTGGGACCACTAGTTTCTCAGCAATAGTAAATCCTTTACATCATCAGTTCTACTCTTCTATATCACAGCTTAATATTGGAGTGCTCTCTGACACAGGACATATAATTTACAACCCCACAAAATCCAAATGGATCTTTTAGAACTGAGAGAACCTATCTGACACCCCCAAGGTCACCAGGAACTAGGCCTAAAAAAAGGTCACCTAAAGGTCACCAGAATAGTGACTCTTCCATAAGGCCACCAGGAACTGGGCCATGGGTCACCAATTCCAGTAACAAGGTCATAAGATTCCCTATCCAACAAACAGTCTGAGGATAACCACAAGAATGGGTAGGTGTCTTATCTCAGCATTTGTGCTGAACAGCCTACCAACCTTGTAGTAGAACATTCAATGACAAAGAAAATACCTAACATTCCTGAGGCCTAGAGATAGCTCCTCAATGTTAATTATTTTAGCTAGCCAATCACTTTGTAAAAAGCTTGCCCTTGCTCAATGTCACCCAATCCTGTTAAACTGGAACTTCCTGGTCCTTCCTAAAACCCCAATCAAAACCCTGCCATGCAGCTGCTCAGGGCTCTCCTCTCTGATCCACTGTGTTGGTGATGATGGAGAGACCCAGCATAAGCCCAAATAAAACTCTTTGCTCTTGCATATGTGGTCTGGCTCCTGATGATCTTTGGTGACCCTAAGATCTGGCCATAACATATGGGTTCTCATATTGGATCCCCAAGTCTCCCAAGCACCCCAGGCACATGGAGCTGAACAACAGCCAGTAAATGAGCACTCTGTCTGTATCTGTCTGTGTCTTTCTCTGTGTTTCTCTAGTTTGTTTTTTTTTTTTTTTTTTGGGGGACTCAAGGCAAAATGTGTAATATGTGTCAGAAAGGTTAGAGCTGATGCTCTGGACAGCTGCATCCAGAGGGCCAGAGGGGGACTTTCTGGAACCCCCAAGGGGCACATTTGTAAAGGGAGTTGAGCACTGAGTTTTCTGTGATCCCTGAACCTCAGAGAGGATGGATGTGCCCCTATCTATAAAGGGTGGTAGAGTACCCAGTTTTCTGTGATCTCTGGATCTTTGGACGAGGACCATGCAGGTAGCTCCTGCATCAAGAATACCCTACTGATAACCTACTTTCATTTTTTCCACTGCAGGAGTGGTGGAATCTGCTGTCTGACTCTATGTATTTTTCTGCTGCACAAGCAATGGGATCTAGCTGTTTCTGTGTTGTTTAACTGTTTTGAATCTCGCTGCCATTTTTTTTTTTTGTCTCTGAGACTGACTGAGGAAATGGGACAGAATCATTCTCTCCCTGTAGACATGATTCTTTTCCATTTCAGGAAAGCTTGAGCCATGCTCCACAGGCACCCGTGAGAGTGGTGAGGAGGTGCCAAGGGATGGATACAGTATGTGGAGCCCCAGGCTTGGCACATCTGCCAATGTTCTCTGGTTTCTGGTCTGGCAGAGCTTAGCCACTACTCTGGCCTCGAGTCTGGCAGAGCTTGGTCACTGCTCTGGAGTCTAATCTGACAGAGAGTAGCTACTGATGTGGTCTCTGGTCTGGCAGAGTTTGCCTGGTGCTTTGGCTTCTGGTCTGGCAAAGATCAACAGATACGTTGTTGCTCCATTCTCTGGTCTGGTTGAATGCAGATCACCATTCTAAACTCTGGCGTAGATGGGTTGATCCTGATTTCAGGGTAGGCCACCACTAATGGAACAGGATAGAGGGCTCATAAAGAGGGAGGCCACTGTTCTTAATTTTGGTATTTTCTCCTTCCAGTCTCTTTGAGCACATTGTACCCAGTACATTTTTACTTTGTCGTTCTTTTGTGGTTTTGTTTGCTTGTGATGGTCTCAGTGTGCCAGTGATCAAACAGCTGTGCTCCATTGTGACTTTGTCTTCCCCATGCTCCCAACACTACAAGCTGGGGCACCTCTGGTCATCAGTGGAAACACATATTTCCACATATTTGGCTAGGAAGGCTGGTTGGAGAGGGGTCTGTGTGCAGAAAAATCTTGCTGGGCTCAACCTTGTTGCCTCCTTGCTATCTCTATGAAGAAGGTCGGGGACCTGAGGTTAGCTCTGGCTTGGAACAATGACTGCCAAATAATGCTCTTAGCTGAAACGTATTGTAGTTATTACTATTATTATTATTTGGTTAGGGTCCCCTGTAGTCCAGCCTGGCCTTAAACTAAACAGCTATAAGATGACCTTGAATTTCTGATCCTTCTGCTCCACCTCTTATCAACTGAGCTACACTCCCAATCCCACAAACTTCTTTTTTTTAGCCATAGGTGGCTTCAACAAGGAAGTGAACGGAACTCAAATAGGGAAGGCTTGGCTCCACTGAGCTCCTGGGTCTGAGCCTGTGTACTGGCACTGTACACAGAATACCCACCTGAGTACCTTGATATGTCACCTATTAGCCTGGCTGTACTTATGAGATTGTCACCTGAGAATGAAGCCAATTCTTTTTTAGTCAAGGTCTCATATTGGCAACTAAAAGAATTTTGTTAGAAAATCTTAGAAAGCACATGTATGATTGTGGTTTGAATGGGTGGGGAACCTCTGTCAATGTGCTCCCCAAGGTGCTAAAGGACGTAAGCATGGGGAACGGGGAGGGGTAGATGAGGAATTCACCATGTCTGGGTATCTACCCCTACCCCCCAGAAAATAAGTTGCTTTACTTAATCACCAATGCAAGAAAAAAAATAGCTAGAATGCATTTGAGGTTCAAGGTTTAGAAGTGAGGCTGCAGGGGTTCTTTTGGCAATGCTTTTGAAGAACTGCATCCATTCAAGTGCAATGTTTGTAAATCACACTGAGCAAGGAAAGCAGGGAAGGGAAGGGGAGGGGAGGAGAATAAAAAGGAGGACAGGGGAAGAACATGTTCAAACTTTTCCTGTCAAGAAAAGAAAAAGGAAAAAAAAATCTTAATGAAGTCCCACTTTTTGGATGTGTGCCCAAGAATTTTATTATTATTATTTATTTAATTTTTTTTGTTAAATATTTTTAATTTTTTAAACTTTTATAAATTACACTTCATTCACTTTGTATCCCCCCATAAACCCCTCCTTCCTCCCCTCCTAATCCCACCTACCTTTCCGTTTCTTCACACATGCTCCTCCCCAAGTCCACTGATAGGGGAGGTCCCCCTCTCCTTACTTCTGATCTTAGTCTGTTAGGTCTCATCAGGAGTGGCTGCATTGTCTTCCGCTGTGGCCTGAGATCAAACAGCAGGCCAATCAGTTTATTTTAGAGGCAGTCCCTCTTCCCATTACTATGTAACCCACTTGGACACTAACTGTCATGGGCTACATCTGTGTAGGGGTTCTAGGTTATCTCCATGCATGGTACTTGGTTGGAGTAGGAGTCTCTGGAAAGACCCTGGTGTTCAAATTTTCTCATTCTGTTGCTCTTCTTGTGGAGTTTCTGTCCTCTCCAGATCATACTATTTCCCACTTCTTTCATAAGATTCCATGTACTCTGCCCAACAGTTGGCCATAAGTCTCAGCATCTGCTTTGATAGTCTGCAAGGCAGAGCCTTTTAGAGGCCCTCTATGGCAGGTTCCTAACTTGTTTCCTGTTTTCTTCTTCTTCTGATGTCCATCCCCTTTGCCTTACAGGATAGGGATTGATCGTTTTAGTCAGGATCCTCCCTCTTGATTAGTTTCTTTAGATATACAGATTTTAGTAGGTTTATCCTATATTATATGTCTATATGAGTGAGTATATATCATGTGCGAAGAATTTTTAAGTTGTGTTTATGTTTTCCTTTCATCATATATATATATATATATATATATATATATATATCATATATATATATATACTGTAAACGTTTGCTGAATAATGGTGTTTCAACGTCTTTCCCACATTTCAACTGAATTATTTTTCGGCATTAATCTAAACCTAATTCTTATCAATATTTGGAGGTTTTATTGTTTTGAATGTGTGGTTTTATTTTCTTAGTTAACAGTGTGTACACAGTCTCTTACACCAGGGTCATCATATTTGGGTCTCTAACAAAGTAATGAAAAACAGTAAATAGTACTAATAATGTTAATGACTAAAATGAAAATAACTGAGTGCATTATACAATGATCTCAGATGCTCTTTTCAGACAGGTTTTATGATGAAATTTTTTTCATGAGGCACAAAATGTCTACTAAGCTTAAGGCTTGTTTACAACATTCTCTTGAAAACAAGGTTCAAGATGCATCCTGAAGTCATAACATCAAATGATGTACAGAGAGGACATAGTCACCTTTGCAGATATGGTCTCCTAGGGATAAGTATGGTAGGATTCAAAGCTCAGGACACTTTCTGAGGATATGACTTCTCATAAAACCTAATGAAAATATAGATTCTTCCCAGAAAATGGACATGTACATAAAACCAACTACATATAAAGCAGGTACAGAGTAAATGTCAGGAGACGGACCAGGTTAAAAACTCAAACCAAATAAGTATCACTGTTGCTGTATCTGGAATTTCTACCTTATTTGGTATGCAGAGACAAGAAGACTGTTAACCCCTGTATTTAAGGCAGTGCATCTGCATAAAGAAAAGCAATGTTTTGCTTTCCCTGTTCCTTTTTTTCTCCTCCCCTTCCTCCTCCTTCCTTACCTCCTATATGTGAAGCAAATGTTTTACCTCTGAGTTGTATTCTGTACAAAACAGGCAGAAACAGAAATCTTTGGATTTAATAAAGCCAGATGCTAAACCTCACTAAAGCTTAAAGGAAGTAACTTGTTATGGGATAAATTAAAGAGAACACAGAGAAGGCAACAGGCATAAAGGAGGCTGTCCTAGTAACAGCAGTAACAGAACAAGATAAAAAGACTTCAGGAAATGTTTTTTACAGACGGCACAATGACTGGCATTAACAAATAAAATGCTACATGCTCCCATCCTTTAGGTGGGAATTCTGTATTACTATCAGATTATGAAGACTTTGTTCAAGGCATTTACTATTTGAAAGGTTATTTGTCCTTCCGCAGATAGTTACTGTTTGTGAATTAAGTACCCAATACTGTGCTATGTCCTGAACACACAAAAATGATTCATGCAAACATCATTCTTTCTCTATAAGCTTAGATTCTTGTGGGATAATCCACCATAAACAAACCCATAAACAATGTATATACATGTATACATCACTATAAATTACACTATGACGCCTAAAGAAAAGCAAGAGAGACCTAACATCCCAGATGGGATAAAGGACATACATATTCAAAGGCCCAGAGAACATTTTAGTTCAGTAGGGGAAATGAAAGGTGAATTTGGTTTGGAATATACTAGGGAAAAAGAAAGGAATAATAATAATATTAATAACAATAATAATAAAGATTAAAGGATGAAAAGATGGCTTAGTGATGAAAAATACTTTCTTTAGGGCTGGAGAGATGGCTAAGAGGTTTAGAGCATTGACTGTTCTTCCAGAGGTCATGAGATCAATTCCCAGCAACCACATGGTGGCTGTTGTGAGCCACCATCTATAATGAGATCTGTTGCCCTCTCCTGGGGTGCAGGTGTACATGCAAACACAATATTTTATTCACAATAAATAATAAATCTTAAAATGAAACAAAACATTCTCTGTTTTTTTTTTTCAGACTTCCTAGCATGTCCATGGTGGATGACAATCTACTGTGGCTCATGTTAGAGGGAATTTGATGCCATATGGCCTCCTGGGATATAAGGCACTCGTGTGGTTCGCTTATATACATTCAAGGAAAATACTCTTATCACTCATCTACACAAAAGATAAAAATACCCCCCTCAAAAAATAAAAGGGGATCAGCAGGCTTAGTGGCACACACTGGATCTCTGTGAGTTGGAGGCCATCCTGGTATACAGACCTAGTCCATTCCAGGCAAAGCTACACAGGAAATGCTGTCCTGAAAAGCAAAACAAACAACAATAAAACAGAAAAACAATACAAAAACAAACGAAAAAGATCATAAATCAAGTGTTGTGACACATGCCTGTAAATGGAGCATCAGGAAGTTCAGGAATGAAGGTCAACCTGGACTATAAGAAACTCTGTCTCAAAAACAAAACAGAAGCAACAACAACAAAACAGCACAAGAATCTGAGTTCCTGGGATGCTTTGGGACATTCAAAATTGTCTTAATTCTTGGCTCCATAGGAAGCTATTGAGGAATGTAGTTGTTTGAATGAAAATGACCACTATTGTTTCATATGTTTGAAAATATGGTCCCCCATTGGTGGAAAAATTAGGAAGTGTGATCTTGATGAAGAGGTGTGTCACTGTGGGTGGGCTTTGAGGTTTTTAAATCCTACACCATTCTCAGTTAGCTCTTTGCCTCATAATTGTAGATCAGGATGTAAGCTTACAGCCACTGTTCTCTTTGGTGCTCTGCCTGCCATTCCTGTCTGCCACTATGGTCCCTTCCATGATGGTCATGGACTTACCCTCTGAAACTCTAGGTACCCAACCAACCGTTTCTTCTATAAGCTGCTTTGGTCATGATATCTTAGCACAGTGATAGAAAAGTAGCTAAGACAAGGGGTTTGAAAACAGGAGAGAAATGCTTTGATGTACACTTATCTCAAAGATCCTTTTGTCCTGTCAAATTAATAGTAAGATTTCAGAAATTTCAGGCCTGAGAGCATCCCGACCCAGAAGGTGTAGCCCTCTCGGGTGGGGCAGGGGAGGGGCTTGCGCGAGGCGCAGAGCAGGCGCAGTGCGCGCCTCCATTGTCAAGCGTGACGTAAGCGCCATTGCTATGGCAACAGCCGCCAAAGGGAAAAGGCTGAGCTCTTCCCTTTGGGTTGGGGCGGCGGCGAGGGTTGGCAACAGGAACCCGCTTCCCGAGCGCAGTGGCAGCGGTCGTGGCTCGGCTAGTGGACTACTTCATCGTGGTAGGCTGAGACCAGGAGAAGCCAGGTAGGGGTGTAGGGCGGGCGCTGCCTGGGCTCCGCCTCCGCGCACCCACGCTCCGCTCCGCCCCAGGCTCCTCCCTCCATCCCAGGGCTCTGCCCCCGCCCCGCCCCGGGCCCCGCCTCTGTCTCCCAGGCTCCGCTTCCATCCCCGAGCTCCGCCTCCGCCTCCGCCCCGGACTCCTCCCTCCATCCCAGGGCTAACCCTTTCCACCCCGCCCCGGGCTCCGCCTCCGCCCTACCAGGCTCTTCCTCTGCCCTCCTCGGTTCCGCCCCCGCCCCCGGGCTATGTCTCCCTCCTCTCCCCGAGCTCCGCCTCCGCCCCTAAACTCCGCCTCTGCCCACCCAGGCGCTGCCTCCACCCTCTTGGGCTCCGCTTCCGCCCCGGGCTCCTCCTCCGCCCCACTAGGCTCCGCCTTTCCTACCCGGGCTCCCCCTCTCTCCTCCCCCGGGCTCCACCCTCACCTCCCAGGGCTCCGCCTCCCGCCGCCCCCAGGCTCCGCCCCCCCGTCCACGGGCTCCTCCCCCTCCTCCGCCTCTGGCCTCCACCTCCGCCCCCAGCAGCCATCCATCCGGCCAGGTGGTGATGGTCCTGGCATCGCGGCTGGGAGGAGGGGAGGAGAGAGCGTTGGGTCCCGCGGTGGAGGAGCGGCGGGTCCACGGGTGTCGGCCTGCGCGGTGCAGCTGAGCCTGGCTGGCTGTGGGCGTGTGTGAGGGACCGGCAGGATGGCGGTCGCGGGGTGAGGCTGGGGCTGTGAATTGGGGACTAGCGGACTGGGCGGGTCGGGAGAGCCTGCCAGAGTGAGTTCTGCCAAGAGCATATGTGGGGCCTGTTGGTACCCAGGACAGCGCCCTTGGGCAGCCGGGTTTGGGAGCACGCTGTGCGGAGTTCCTAGGAATACACTTGTGCCCTGCATCCTGAGGAAGAGTGATGGTGGGGGTAGACGTCCCGGAAAGGAACTACAGAGAGTCCAGTGCTGCCTCCTGACTGCCCTGGGGCTCGTGTGTGTGTGTGTGTGTGGGGGGGCAGCTTGGACATCCAGGTCGAAAGAAAGCAGGGTACTTGGAAAGTCCACAGGATCCATGCACATTTCTAGAAACATTGTTTGAGGACCTATGTGCAGGCATTCCAGAACGAAATGACTCTTCATAAGTAAAGACAGCCACTGCAGTGCTCTCTCTCACTTAGCTTCCACGTGATTTGAGTGTTCTGTTTATTTGTCAGAGAATTCTTCATAAGGAACAGTTTGGCGGATACACTGCTGTTTATACTTTGATGGACTTGCACAACCAGGAGTATACAGGGTTCACACAGGCTTACTTTCCTATTTGCATCTCTTTGCATTGCTATGTATAGATAAGCAGGATGTAATAACAACGTTACTGTAGAGCTGGGGAAACCTCCTTTATTTCAGGTTAATTTTACTTTGACCCTTGCAAGGAATTTTAGCTACCAGCCCTGCAGCCCCTTGTCTCAGGAGGTGCTTAGGTTGTGTTTGGATGATTGTTAGTCATTGGTAGCACTAGGGTACTAATGTTCTTCTCATCACTTTTTATTATTTATTCATCCCTAAGAATTTGTTTAAGAGAAGGGATCCTTCACATTTTTTTCTCCCTACTACCTAATTGAGGTCACTTAAGGGAACAGCTTCCAGGTTGGTGAGATGGCTCAGCAGATAAAGGCTCTTGCTGGGCATGCCTGGAGACCTAAGTTCGATCCCTGAATTCATGAAAAGGTAGAAGGCAAGAAGTGATTGCACACAGTTGTGTTCAGAACTTCCTATGTGTATGTGTATGCATGCTTTACCTGCATCATGAACACAAACACACACACAAACACACACTAAAAAAGAAGACATTGGGCTGTATTTAGAGAATCTTCTTGCTCCATAATGACATATCATTTCAATTGTCTGTCTCTTACAGACATAGTCTTATCACACTGCCAGTGTGGAGAATCAATTTTGTTTTTAATGCTGTTAAGTTTTTAGTAACGTTTTTCTTCCCCCTACAACAATTTTATTTATGTATGTATGTATGTATTTATTTATTTATTTAGACAAATTCTCTCTGCAGAGCCCTGAATGTCCTGGAATTCCCTATGTAGACGAGGCTGGCCTTGAACATACAGAGATCTGCCTTCCTCTGCATCCCAACTGCTCAAGTTAAAGACCATTCCGAGTTTCCCCATAACAATTTTGAAACAGTAAAAACTTAAAAAAAGTACCAAGTATGGTACACAGTTAATTACTGTTTTACTTTGGACATTTTGAGAGCAAGTTGCTGACCTTATGCCCTGCCACTCTGAATGGTTTACTGTCAGTTTTATACAATCAAGAACCTTGTCCTACATAACGTTCAGTCTCTATGAGGCCCCATGGTCCCAGATTAGCTGGCTATGTAGGTCTTATTGTGGTGTCCTACCCCTCCAACTCTCTCAATCATTGCTCTAACTCTTCCACAAGACTCCCCAAGTTCTGCCTAATGTTTGTTTGGGTGTAGGTCTATGCAACCATTTCCATTAGCTGCTGGATGAAGCCTCTCAGATGACAGTTATGCTAGTCTCCTGTCTGCAAGCATAGCAGAGTATAGTGTCAGAAGTTGGGTCCCAAGTTGTTCCAGTCATTGGTTGGCCATTTCCTCAATCTCTGTTCCATATTTTATCCCTGCATGTCTTGTAGGCAGACAAGTTTGGGTCAAGGGTTTTGTGAGTTGATTGATGTCCCCCTCCCTCCACTGGCTACAGGATGTGTCCACTTCAGTCTCAATATCCCTGCTGCTAAGAGTCTCAGCCAGGATCACCCCCATAGGTTCCCAGTTCCCTCAAAATTCCAGTTCTTTATCTTGTCTCAGAAATGCCCCAACACCAATTTCCCTTTTCTCCTAGCCCTTTCACCCCTATCTATACTTATCCCCACAGCTGATCCCCCTGCCTGTTCCTCTCTCCACTCCACTCTCCCATCCATTTCCTCTCTCCCTCCACTTGTCTGTGATGTCTATTTTATTTCCCCTTCTTAGTCAGATTCAAGTATTCTCTCTTGATCCTTCTGAGTCACTTAGTTGATTTGGGTCTGTCAGTTCTACCATGCTTATCCTGTACTGTATGGCTAATATCCCAGGTTAGTTATTTTTGTAGACTGTCTCTTATCTCTCTGTGCTCTCATGGATTGATATGTAATTTGGGCAAGGGTATCACAACAGTGGTGTACCCTGTGTCTTGTCAGGTGGTACATACTTTCATTTTTAGTGTCTGGCAGGCTTTTCTACTAGAGAATTAATACCCTGCACCCCTATGAGTACCTTGAAATTCTGTGTCTTGGTCTTTATCAGAATGTTAATACATTTGCCATACACTTACATCAATATGGATTCATGATTTATGTGTCTTCTGTAGTGGACTGTACTGTTATTGTTTGTTTTACTCTTCTGGGGCTGCTCTGACAAATGATTTATAAACAAAAGGCCTTACTTTTCACAGTTGAAACCTCTGGAAAGTCTAAAGTTAAAATATGAAGTCTAGTTGGGGGTATGCTTGTCTAAAGTCCTGTTCTCACTTTAATCTCAGTGGCTTAAAGGGCTGCAATGTGTTATAGGATCTCTTTAATAAGGTTATGAACCTATTTATAAAGACTTCACCTCCAAGATCTGAGTACCTCCCAAAGATCTCATGCAGTTCTGTTACTTTGGGTCTTAGGACTTCAACATAGTAATTCTGGGAGGACATAGATATTCAGATTATTTTGATGTTTAAATTGTTTTGTTATTTGACCAACAAGAGCTTATATATCTGGCTTCTGTGTCTTTTTATAAAATTTTCGTATTATTTATACAATATTCTTCTGCCTGCATGTATGCCTGAAGGCTAGAAGAGGGCAGAAGATCTCATTATAGATGGTTGTGAGCCACCGTGTGCTTGCTGGGAATTGAACTCAGAATGCTTGGAAGAGCAGCCAGTGCTCTTAACCTCTGAGTCATCTCTCCAGCCCCTTCTGTGTCTTTTTTACATGCCCCATTTCCATTATTTTTTGAGTAGCATTACTTTTTGAGCTAAGGTATTTCTGGCATAAATGCACACCCATTTCTATAATCTCTATCATCTGTGTGTATGTTGTTGTCCCTATCCCTGCACTGGAAGTCATAGCTGGCTATAAGAGGTAGCCACTTCAAGCTGCATATCCCTAATGCTAAGAGTCTCAGCTAGGATCACCCCATAGACCTCCAAGAGCCTTCCGCCTACCACCCTGAACATGTCCAATCTTGTCTGATGTTTTGTTTTTAATACCTGTGTAGTTTTACTACCTGAGTGTAAAAGTACCACATTTTATGTATTCATCCTGTGGTTGAGGGACATCTAGGTTGTTTCCAGATATATAATAACAGCTTTATAAGTAAAGCTGTTATAGACATAGTTGAACAAGTTTCTTTTGGAGTGGGATTGTTAGGTCTTGTGGTAAGACTATTTCAGTTTGCTGAGAAACTGCCAGACTGATTTCCACAGTAGTTGTACAACTGTGCATCCCCACCAGCAACAGAGGAGTGTTTCCCTTCTTCCACATCTTTGCCAGCATGCACTGTCTCTTGAGTTCCTGATTGTAGGTTCTGACAGGTATAAGATGGAATATCACTGCTTCTCAGCCATTAGAGATTCCTGATGAATATTTTGTATTTTGTTCTGTACCCAATTTTTAATTGGCTTATTTGGTTTGATGGTGTTTAATTTCTTGAGTTCTTTATGTATTTTGGTTATTAGCCCTTTGTCAGAAGTAGAGTTGGTGAATATCTTTTCTAATTCTGTCTGATGCCATTTTGTCTTCTTGACACTGTCCTTTGACATGCAGCTTTTCCATTGCATGAGCACCCCTTTATTAATTGCTTATTTTAGAGCCTGAGATGTTAGTGTTCTGTTCAGAAGCTTGTCTCTTGCACTGATGTGGTCAAGGATATTTCTGCTTTCTCTTCTGCTAGATTTAGTGTATCTCATTGTTTGTTCAGGCATTTTATCTGCTTAGATTTGAGTTTTATTCAGCATAAATATTTGCATTCTTCCACATGCAGATAACCAGTTAGCCCCATACCATTTGTTGAAGTTCCCCCACCAGTACCACCACTGTATAGCTTTGTCTACTTTGTCAAATATCAAGTGTCTGTAGGTGTGTGGGTTTATTTTTGGGGGTGTTCAGTTTAATTCAATTGATCAACCTCTCTGTTTTTATGCCAGTATCATGCAGTTTTTATTACTAATGCTCTGTAGTACAGTTTGGAGAAGATGATCAGTCCTCATTTAGAAAGACAAATGGGATGTGCATTGAACGTATGACAGGAGTCTACTGCAAAAGGCATCTGAAAGACTCTACCTAGCAGTGTTTCAAAGCAGACACTAAGACTCATAACCAAACCCTCGGCAGAATGCAGGGAATCATATGAAAGAAGGGGAGTTAGTATGATATGGAAAGAATAGGAGCTCTACAAGGACCAAATATATCCGGGCACAGGGTCTTTTCTGAGACTGACACTCAACCAAGCACCATCTATGGATATAACCTAGAACTTCTGCTCAGATGTGGCCCGTGGTAGCTCAGTAACCAAGTAGTTTTCCAAAGTAATGGGAACAAGGACTATTTCTAACAGCATCTCAAGGTCAGGCTCCTTGACTCCCCCAGGGAGGAGCAGTCCTGTTAGGCCACAGAGGAGGACTTTGCAGCCAGCCCTGAAGATACCTGATAAAAACAGGGTCAAATGAAAGGGGAGGAGGTCCTCCCCTATCAGTGGACTTGGAAAGGGGCAGGGAGGAGACCTGGGAGGGAGTGTGGGGTTGGGGAGGGAATGAGGGAGCGGGATACAGCTGGGACACAGAGTTAACAAAATGTAACTAAAAAGAAAAATAAAATTAAAAAAAAAAAATGACAAAGGGTGAAAAGGGTCTAAAAGTTACAAGAATATTTCTTCTCAATTAGGACTGACCTGGCTACACATTTTCAGCTATCTCTATTTTACAATGAGTTCAGGACAATAATTTTTTTCTGTCTTTCATTCTAACAAACAAAATGAATTTAAAATGACAATAGATTTTGTTTTTACTTGACAAGGTATGAGGAATTACAATACAGATTATATTTCAAGACCTTAATATTTGTTCTTATTTTAGACATTTCATGGTAGCCCCATTATATTTGGGGTTCATGGAAAGTATAAAGCAACATACCTATATTTATGTTGTATACCAGAAATCAAGGTATCATCTGGAGTAAAGGCTATCTGAGGTCACAGATATGCCTCATATCTATTGCATAGTGCACAAAGGTATTTATTGCAGTCATAAACTTGCTAAAATTGATTTGGAAGTTCTAAAGCAATATAACCTTAAAATTGTTTGAATCAAATCAGAATTATAATCAACAACTTTACACAGCAGTGAATTTTTTCAATCAGAATGGGTAAATACCCAGTAAGCGACAACTCACACCATATCAGATTTTAGAGATGCAGCAGTGCAAAAATTGATTGGGTTGTCAGAGGTTGGACTAAATTTTGGGGTGACTCATGGTACAGACCTAGCATAATATCAGATTACCTTTCAGAGAACTCTCACACCTACTGAACTTCCCTAAATAAATGGCTCTTGACATCATGTCAGAGGCTGGAAGCATTTCTGGGGCTGCATCACAGTACAGATGCAAAATGTCAAATCACCTTCTAGAAAGCCCACTTGCCTAAGGAACTGCCTTCACAGAATAGATCCCCATGATAGATTCTGTATAATTTATTTTCTAGTCTTGTGTAATTGGCATTATGTAATTCACTCATAACTTCTTAGGCATCAGTTTTATTAGCTTTTGGAAATTTTCTTCAGTACTTTTACTGAAGATAATTTCTATGCCTTGGCTGATATTTTCTTCTCCTCTTTTTGTAATCATAACTTAGGGATTAGGTATTTTCTCGGTATGCCAAACTCTCTTAAGCTCCATTCATATGTGCTTTTAAATTTCACATTTTCAGCATCTACTCTGATATCCTGCTGGGTAGAGTATTTCAGAGGACCTCTGTGATAGGACCCTGTCCTGTTACCTGTTTTCTCCCTCTTCTAATGACTGTCCATTTGCCTTTCTGAATGAAAATTGTTCATCTTACCCAGCATCTTCAGATATAGGGTTGGAGAAGATCCTTTCCCAATCTGTGGGCTGTGATTTTGTTCTGATGACAGTGTCCTTTGCTTTGTAGAAACTTTTAAGTTTCATGAGGTCCCATTTATTGATTTTTGATCACAGAATCTATGTAGTTGCTCTTCTATTCAGGAAGTTGTATCCTGTGCCAATAAATTCAAGGATCTTCCCCACTTTTTCTGGTAACACTTTTTCTGGTATAGTGTGTCTGGTTTATTGTTGAGGTCTTTGATACACTTGGACTTTACTTTTGTGCAGGGTGATAAATATGGATCTACTTGCATTTAGTGTAGACATTCAGTTGGTGCAGCACCATTTGTTTAAGATGCTGTCTTTCCTCCATTATGTGGTTTTGACTTCTTTCTCAAAAATCACATATATGTATGTGTATGGGTTTCTTTCTGGGTGGTCTATTCAATTCTATTGATCTACCATTCTGTTTCTATGCCAGTACAATGTGGTTTTTATTAATTCTGCTCTGTAGTATAGCTTGCGATCAGGGAAGGAGATACCTCCAAATGATCTGTTGCTGTACAGGATTATTTTAGCAAATATGTTCTTTGTTTGTTTGTTTTGTTTTTCCACATGAAGTTGAGAATTGTTCTTTCAAGTTCTGTGCTTGTATTTTGATGGGAATTGCATTGAATCTGTATATTGCTTTTGACAGGATGGCCATTTTCACTATGTTAATCCTACCAATCCATGAGCATGGGAGATCTTTAGTATCTCCTGGGTATAAAAGCAGATGCTGAGACCCATAGTCAACCTTTGGGTAGAGTGCAGGGCATCTTATGAAAGAAGGGGGAGTTAGAAAGCCCTGTAGGGAATAGGAGCTCCACAAGGAGAGCAACAGAACCAAAAATTCTGGGCACAAGGGTCATTTCTGAGACTGATAATCCAACCAAGGACCATACATGGAGATAACCTAGAACCCATGCACATATGTAACCCATGGCAGCTCAGTCTACAAGTAGGTACCCTAGTAAGGGGAACCAGGGCTGTTTCTGACATGAACTCAGTGGCTGGTTCTTCTATCACTTCCCCCTGAGAGGGGAGAAACCTTACCAAGCCACAGAGGAAGACAATACAGACAGTTTTGATGATACATAATTGGCTAGGATTAGAGGAAAAGGGAGAATACTGACCCTACCAGTGGAATAGGGGAGTGGCATGGGAGTAGAAGAGGGAGGAAAGGTGGGATTAGGAGGGGACAAGCAAAGGTGCTCCAGTTGGATTAAAATGTGAATAAATTACAACTTCCTGAACAGAACAACAACAGCACAGGATCCAAGATTAACATTTCATAGATGCGACCTCATGAAACTGAAAAACTTCTGTAAAGCAAAGGACAATATTGTCAGAGCAAAACGACAGCTTACAGACTGGGAAAGGATTTTCACCTACCATAGATTTGACATGAACATATATTATATATATATATATATATATATATATATATATATATATATATATATGATATATATAAATAACTCAAGAATATATAAAAGCAACAAATCAAGTAATCTGATTTAAAAATGGGGTGCAAAGCTAAACAGAGAATTCTTAATTGAGGAATGCCGAATTGCAGAGAAACACTCAACATCCTTACACAACATCCTTACTCATCAGGGAAATGCAAATCAAAACAACCCAGAGATTTCACATTAGACCCATCAGAATGGGTAAGATAAAAATCTCAAATGACAATATATTCTGGAGAGAATGTGGAGAAAGGGGAACCCTTCTCCATTGCTGGTGAGAATGTAAACATTTACAACCACTTTGGAAATCAATCTGGCCTTTTCTCAGACAATTAGGAATACTGCTTCCTCAAGATCCAGCTATACCACTCCTAGCATATATCCAAAAGATGCTCAAGTACACAAAGACATTTGCTCAACCGTGTTTGTAGCAGCTTTATTTGTAATAGCCAGAACCTGGAAACAACCCAGACGCCCCTCAAAGGAGGAATGGATATGGAAAATGTGGTTGACTTATACAATGGAATACTACTCAGCAATTAAAAACAAGGAAATCATGAAATTTGTAGCTAAATGATGGCATCTAGGAAAGATTATCCTGAGTGAGATATCCCAGAAGCAGAAAGATACACACAGTATATACTCACTTATAAGTGGATAATACTCATATAATATAGGATAAACATACTAAAATGTGTAAATCTAAAGAAGCTAAGCAAGAAAGAGGACCCTGGCTAAGATGATCAATCCTCACTCATAAAGACAAATGGGATGGGCATTAGAGGAAACAGGACAGGACCCTACCACAGAGGGCCTCTGAAAGACTCTACTCTGCAGGGTATTGAGGCAGATATTGAAACTTATAGCCAAATTTGGGCAGAGTGCAGGGAATCTTATGAAAGAAGGTAGAGATAGTAAGACCTGGAGGGGACAGGAACTCCTCAAGTAGAGCAACAGAACCAAAATATCTTGGCACAGGGGTCTTTTCTGAGACTGACACTCCAACCAAGGACCATGAATGGAGATATCCTAGAACCCCTACTCAAATGTAGCCCATGGCTGCTCAGTATCCAATTTATTACCTATAAGGGGAACAGGGACTGTCTCTGACATGAACTCAGTGGCTGCCTCTTTGATCACCCCCAAACCAGGGTAGGGGAGCAGCCTTGCCTGGGCACAGAGGAGGACAATGCAACCAATCCTGATAATCTAAGGCCAGATGGAAGGGGAGTAGGACCTCCCATATTAGTGGATTTGGAGAGGGGCATGGGTGGAGATGAGGGAGGGTGGGATTGGGAGGAAATGAATGGGGGGACTACAGCTGGGATACAAAATGAGTAAACTGTAATTAATATAAAAATAAAAAGTTAAAAAGTGAATAAATTGTAATTAATAAAAAATGAATTAAAGGAAGAAAAATAAGTTAAAAATAAAACAAACTGCTCTTATATCACACTGATATATTACTTCTGACCTCTACAGCCATGAGGCAATAAACATTTCTTGTTAAAAAAAAAGTTTCTCATTTTCTGTTATTGAGTGTTTCAATTCCTCTATTTAGCCTTCTTTCCTCAACTCTATTTTCAAAATGATCCTTTTTGTTAGTGTGGATTTACACTGAAGTTTGTAATCATTTCATTGGGTTTTCTTTTTTAGCATTGTTTCATTTTGAGTTTTCTTGAAAAGTTCAAGCTATATTTATGTCATGGATTGATCTCCTTATATAGTTTTCTTTGTCTTTGTGTTTTTAAGTATTTTGACCATACTTATAGTCATGCTTTTGGATTCTTTGAAATTTCTTCCATTTCTTTTTTACATGGTGTCATGTACATGGGATCGGAAATTTGTGGAGATGACATGTTACCGGGGGTTTTCATGTATTTAAAATTGGTTAATTATTAGTTAAGAAACTTTTTCATTCGGATTTTCACACCCTGTTAGTTTGTGTGCAACATTTTTTTTTCAAACTACCTTTGGTATTTCACTAGAAGTGTTCACAGTGTTCAAAATGGGGCAAGTCATAGCAATCTTTCAACATTTAAAAGTTTTACTATTTTAGATGTTTTGTCTATTCCCACATGTGTTTTTTTTTTTTATGACATGGTTGTCTATTGCCCGCAGAGGCCAGAAATAGGTAAGGAATTACTGAAAATATACCTATCAAAAGTTGTGAACTACTATGTCAGTACTGGAAATAAATCCCTAGCATTGTGGAAGCCTTTTGTTAATTTTTATTTTTATATTAATCACAGCTTATACACATAGTATCCTAGTTGTAGTCCCCTCCCTCATTCCCTAAAATCCCACCCTCCCTCCCTCATCTCCTCCCATGCCCCTTCCATGTCCACTGATTGGAGAGTTCCTCCTTCATTTCCATCTGACCCTAGTTTATCAGGTCTCATCAGGACTAGCTGCATTGTCCTCCTCTGTGGCCTTGTAAGGCTGCTTCCCCCTTAGGGCAGAGGTGGTCAAAGAACCAGCCACTGATTTCATGTCAGAGACAGACCCTGTTCCCCTTACAAGGGTACCCACTTGGGTGCTGAGCTGCTATGGGTTACATCTGAGCAGGGGTTCTAAGTTATATACATGAATGGACCTTGGTTACAGTATAAGTCTCAGAAAAGGCCCCTGTGCCCAGATATTTTGGTTCTGTTGCTCTCCTTGTGGAGCTTCTGTCCTCTCCAGGTGTTGCTATCTCTGCCTTCTTTAATAAGATTCCCTGAACTTTACCCAAAATTTAGCTATGAGTCTCAGCATCTGCTTTGATACACTGCTAGGTAGAGTCTTTCAGAGGCCTTTTGTGGTAGGTTCCTATCCTGTTTCCTGTTTTCTCCCTCTTCCAATGTCCATCTTGTTTGTCTTTCTGAGTGAGGGTCCTCTTACCCAGGGTCTTTCTTCTTGATTAGCTTCTTTAAGTGTACAGATTTTTGTAGGTTTATCCTATATTATATGTCTAGTGTCCACTTTATAAATGAGTATATACCATGTGTGTCTTTCTGCTTCTGGGATACCTCACTCAGGTTGATCTTTTTCAGGAAAAAGTTTCTGCTTTTCTGAAAAAAGAAAAGATGATTTCAAAACCAGGCAATCACAGTCACTTGTCATGTATGATGGAACAATATCTTGTAATAAAACTTCAGAGTCAAAAGAGTCAATTCCAGGCTGTTTTGGATCCCTGAGCAAACTTCCTCTTATTTTGCTTTGCTGAAAACATGAGTTTCAGGCCTGTGGATCTAGAGAAGATTCAAAAAAACCATACTTTCATAAAAGTTTTCTTCAAAAAGAACAAAGGACCTCAGAAGTTGATCCCTGAGCTCTTAAAAAAAAAAAGCAAATCATGGTGCCTGAATAAAAGATTCAAAACATAGTGGAGGAAATTGTCAGAAACAAGAACCTCAGATTAGAGCCTAAGAGAGTTTTTTGACAAAAAAAACTAAAACCATACAGGACTGAACTCATTAACAAAAATGAGAAAGAACTTAGTCTTGATTAGTGTTCCCAAACACAAAATGAGATATACACAATGTTGGTAACACTTGAGCCATATTAAGTCTTGTCTGATCATAGTTATGCACCAGTCTTATGGCTGGGCATATGTGCATGTTAATAGGATGATCTGGGTTTTTATCTTCGATTTCCTGTATATTCCCAATTTTACTGACAATGAATGCTATGGAAAAATCGAGGAAGATTTTCACCGTGAAGGAGATGTGATGCTTGGTGCATTTTTCCCTCTTCATATTGTTTATACAACCAAAACCAGTCTAAAGGAAATCTATTTCCATGACTTTTATGTACAGTAAGTATAATTATTCATTTTAAAAGTTCAGAATTCTGTGACTTAAATGATGTATGGATTAAAACTTCCTTTTTTTCACAATATTTTCCATGATCAAGTATGTTCAAGTATATTTTCATGTGGACTTATTTACCTCTTTCAAAGGAAAAACGATAATTTTTATGTTATTTAGTTTGCTTTCCTCTTATGCTTTTGGAACTTCCTAATTTTTTTATCATGCTTGTAATTGAAAATGATTCTAATATTTTTGGAGATATGTTTTTAGAGTATGGATAATTTTACCTAAGTACAACATGATAAAGAAAGCTGCTGGGCTTTCTTTAAGTCCAGATATGCTCATGTAAGAAGAAATGATGCCACTGAATGTAGAGACTCCTGAGTGCCTACAATGTTGCTAAAGTGACAATATTGTCTATGTTAAATACAGTTGATTTTACAGCATATCTGTCACCACTTTGGGTACAGTACATAATTTTGGGTGTTTTTTCTCAACATATAACTTTATCTCATTTTCTTTGTTTTGCATCTCAGTGTTTCCTTGCTATTTTTTTATTATCATACAGATTTTAATATGTTTATCTGTTTGCCATATGTTTCCAGTGCTTTGGTTCCAATTATATGGTTGTGCACATTAAAATGCTCATTATGTGAGAGTGGCCACTTAAGACTGTTTTTACTGTAGCTTTTCAGAACTGTGCAAGTTTAAGGAATAATAATGCCAGAAGTCACATTTTCCTACACAAATATTCAATTGTATCTCTTTATAGAGGAAATAAAGGGTGCTTATCTAATACAGATATCACAAATCTCTATGGGTAAATTAAAAAGACACTTAAATAGAGCAATAGAACTTGTATGAGGAAATTGGTAGAAACACAATAGGTAGATATTTACAATATTATATATAGTTATGAAGGTGAATTGTGCTCAGTGTGACGTTACATATTTGTTAAAACCTTGGTGGGATGTTAAGTAAAAAATCAAGGACAGTGAAGTAAGATATATGATCAGATGTAAAAAATTATCAGATATATGGGGGTGATGACACATTTAGTTTGAAACAAACACATCATAGATGGCCATAGAGTCAAAATTTTATATGTAAATGCAATAATTTGTAACTCAGTAATTATAATCAGCAATTCAAAGTAAACAATTTCTTAAGGGTCATATTTTCTCTCAAATAAAATCACAAATCTGTCTCATAGGCTTAGAATACTGGGGACTTGGGATGTTTGGTGGAGCCCTTTTACTTCATCATAACTAATACCCATTATTACTTTCCTTTTTCCCTGCTCTCTACTTTCAGCAGCTTAGGCCCCAGTGTACATCTGTATGTGCTTTTCTCAATATTGCGCACCAACAAGTCAATATGTGAAAAGAGTTTACTTTCAGTTACATGACCTGTGAGTGTCTTGCTTGTAAATGATGAATGAAAGGGTTGTAACCTGTAAAAGGTATTTGATTTTATATAGTCAGAATAAAATCAAAGCAGTTCACAAAGGAAAACAATATTTTTATTATAAAATATCATCAAACTCTTTATCCAAAACATTTTTCTAAGTATATATACATTAGTTTGTATTATTTTCTCCTGGATATATATGTGTGTGTGTTTATGTGTGTGTGTGTGTGTGTGTGTGTGTGTGTGTGCATGTGTGTATGAGCAGTTGAAAGTGTTCTAGAACATTGCTACAAGTATGTAAAAAAAATCATCCTGGAATTTTTTCTACATTTTGACCCTTTCCGAATATTTACAATGAAAATTGTATCTTGAGCATGAGAACATTTTTCCACTCCTGTCTTCAGCCTTATAACTGAGTTCTATATCTCCATGAATTGCAGTCTTTGTACACAGTCAGAATGTCCATTCAGTGTCCTTTAAATCCTATCATGGAGGTCTAGAGTGTATCTGGCCTGCATTCATTTAACAGAGAAGTACACCTTTGGTATCTGCTCTTCTGTATCCACTGATCTTTCTTCATCTCCAGATTGTTCTTTTAACTGCTACCCCAGTTGTATTTCCCAGCTCCACTTTTCTCAGAAAATTTAATAAAGATGTAAGTTTTTTTTCAGAGTCTAGCAGAAGTGAGTTCTGATGACAGTCATTGTCAACATTGTTCTACCATTTATTGTTCAACCAATTATCTCAAAATCTTACTTACAGAAATAGAGGTGAATTCAGAACTGTGTAGATTACTTAGTAGATTACTTTTCTCATAATTTAGAGATTATAAGAGTATTACTTTGTATTATGTTGCAAATTTATTTACTCTAATTAAATAAGTAAACACTTCATGAAGTATTCTCTCATTTTTATAAGATTACCTGCACTCTGACCAAAGCGTGGCTATAAGTCTCAGACTCTTCTTTGATACCTCAATCAGCACAGTCTTTTAGAGGCTCCTGTCATGTTACCTGTATTCTCCTTCTTCCAAAGTCTATTCTGTTTGTCCTTCTGAATGAGGATTGAGCATCTTCCATAGGGTCTTCCCTTTCTGTTTAGCTTTTTAGGAGTTTAGATTTTAGTATGTTTATCCTTCATTATGTGTCTAATAACCACTAATGAGCTGAGTATATACCATGTATGTCTTTCTCCTTCTGGGTTACCTAACTCAAGATCATCTTTTCTAGTTCACACCATTTTTGCCTGGAAATTTCATGATTTCCTTGTTTTTAATTGGTGAGTAGTATTCCAGTGTGTAAATGAAATGTACCACAATTTCTGTATCCATTCCTCCGTTGAGGGACATCTAGTTTTTTTCCAGCTTCTGGTTATTATGAATAGAGCTGTTAAGAACATGGTTGAACAAATGTCCTTATTGAATTGTTGAGCATATTTTAAATGTATGCCTAGGTGAGGTATAGCTGGATGTTGAGGTAGCACTATCCCCAATTTTCTGAGAAAGTGCCAGATTGATTTACAAAGTGATTGTACAAGTAAACATTCCCACCAGAAATGTAGGAGGGTTCCCCTTTCTGCACATCCTCTCCAGCATGTGTTGTCACTTGAGTTTTTGATCTTAGCCATTTTCATGGTTGAAATCTCAGGGTTGTTTTGATTTCCCTTTACAGATAACTAAAATTTTGAGCATTTAAAAAATGTTTCTCTGGCATTCAATATTCCATTATTGAGAATTCGCTGTTTAGTTCTGTACCACATTTTTTAACTGGATTACTTGGTTTGTTGGTATTTAACTCTTAAATTCTTTATGCATTTTGGATATTAGCCCTCTGTCAGATATACGGTTGTTGATGATCCTTTCCCAATCTGTATATTGTTTTGTTCTGACAACAGTGATCCTTGCTTTACAGAATCTTTTCAGTTTCATGAGATCCCATTTATGGATTGGTGATCTTAGAGCCTGTGCTGTTGTTATTCGTTTCTGGAAGGTTGTCTCCTGTGCCAATGATTTTAAGGATCCTCCCCACATTTCTTCTTACAGATGTAGTATGTATGGTTTTATTTTTATTGATTGATTGATTGATTGATTGATTGATTTTATTTTATTTTTCTTTATTAATTACATTTTACTCACTTTGTATCCTCCCTGTTGTTCCCTCCCTCCTCCTGTCTCAATCCCTCCCTTCCTCCACTCTCTGCATGCACGCCCCTCCCCAAGTCTGCTGATAGGGGAGGACTTCTTTTCCTTCCTTCTGATCCTAGTCAATTTGGTCTCATCAGGAGTGGCTTCCTTGTCCTCTTCTGTGGCCTTGTAATGCTGCTTCCCCCTCAGGGGGAGGTAATTAAATAGCAGGCCAATCAGTTCATGTCAGAGACAGTCCCTGTTCCTATCCAATGGAACCCACTTGGATACTGAACTGCCATGGGCTACATCTGTGCAGGGGTCTTAGATTATCTCCATGCACTGTACTTGGCTGGAGTATCAGTCTCAGGAAAGACCCCTGTGCTCAGATTTTTTGGGTTTTTTGCTCTCCTTGTGGAGTTCCTGTCCTCTTCAGATCTTACTGTTTCCCACTTGTTTCCTAAGATTCCCTGCACACTGCCCAAAGGTTGCCCGTAAGTCTCAGCATCTGCATTGATAGTCTGCAGGGCAGAGCCTTTCAGAGGTCCTCTGTGTCAGGCTCTGACTTGTTCCTTTTTTCTCCTTCTTCTGATGTCCATCCTCTTTGCCTTTCTGGATAGGAATTGAGCATTTTAGCAAGAGTTCTCCCTCTTGATTAGTTTCTTTAGGTGTACAGATTTTAGTAGGTTTATCCTATATTATGTGCCTATATGAGTGAATATATACCATGTACATCTTTCTGCTTCTGGGATAGCTCACTCAGGATTATCTTTTCCAGAACCCACCACTTATCTTAAAATTTCATTATTTCCTTGTTTTTATTGCTGAGTAATATTCCATTGTGTCTATATACCACAATTTGTGCATCCATTCCTCCACTGAGGGGCATCTGGGATGTTTTCAGGTTCTGGCTATTACAAATAAGGCTGCTACAAACATGGTTGAGCAAATGTCCTTACTGTGTACTTGAGACTCTTTTGGATATATGCCTAGAAGTGGTATGGCTGGATCTTGAGAAAGCGCTATTAATTTTTGAACAAGGGGTCCTTCACTTATGTTTTGCACTGGACTCTGCAAATTATGTAGCCAAGGCCTGTTTACCAAACTTGCAATCTAAGTAAGAGCAGCCTGCAAAGCATCACAGTACCTATTTATACTGTAGCCACTGCAGTCACGGGTACTTAAAAAAATGTCAAGACTCAGTGGCCTAGGACACAGTCAATCAGCCATCTCTGAATTTCTCTTTCTTTCACCCCAAACATAGTTCAAACTGAAAATGGTGTGTTTGGTACACAAACATTTTTTTTTCTCAAGACAGTGATTTTCTGTGTAGCCTTGGCTGTCTTGGCTTTGTAGACCTGGCTGGCACTGAACTAACAGCCTCTCTGATTGCTGGGCTCACAGATATGGCTCAGTATATTTGGATTACAGACTTAATTTTAAGACAGACTTAATTTTAAGTCAATAGCCTGCTTTTTGTCCTTAGGTTTTCTATATAAGAACTTGGAATGTAGCTCATCTGATAAACATTTGTATCCATGAAACCTTTCCTTTGGTACACACCTGTAAACCCAATAAGGAGATGCAGTCAGGAGGATCAGAAGTTCAATGTCATCTTTGTTTACTTGGCAAGTTTGAGGCTAGCCTAAGATACATAAAACCTGATCTTAAAATAAGTTTTTCATATATAAAGCCATCTTTTACATACATGGAACCAATGAACAGGGAAACAGGTGAGGAAGTTATTATAAACTAACAAGACGGGAGATGACAATGATGTGAGGGTGAAGTGGACATGTGGGAAGTAGGAGCAACAGGACTGAATAACAAATGTGGGACTGAGAGAAAGGCCAGTATCAAGGGTAGCAGTCATTAAGATCCTTGCTTATGCAATTGAGTGGTCTGAGTTGTGGTGATGTATCAGGGAAATTTCCAACAAATCTATCAGTCTCCTTTGTTATGGGTTGGGAGAAGCAATCTGAAGGGGTCTTTGTTGTGCCTGCGGGACATACGGTCAAATCCAACTCTCAGACTACCTCCCTGAACTTGGAATGTCGCTCATCTGGTAAACACTTGTATCCATGAAATCTTTCCTTTGGTACACACCTGTAAACCCAATAAGGAGGTGCAATCAGGAGGATTAGAAGTTCAATGTCATCTTTGTGTGCTTGGCACATTTGAGGCTAGCCTGAGATATGTAAAGCCACAGGAAGCTCTTGCAATGACTGTACAATGAAACCACTTATCCCATCACAGCTCACTGGGGGTGTACCAGGGTGAGAAATCCTTCCCACAAGGTGGAATCATCTCCATCTTCTCTTCTAAGGCAAGAAATGCTGTCGTCTCTCTTGAGTAGCTTCATTGTTAACTGAACTAAGTTCAGTTCCTAGTATCCATGCTGGGTAGGTCACAATTGCCTCTAACTCTATCTATGGGAGCCTGACACCCTCTTTTGGTCAGCACAGGCACATGTATACACATGTATAGCCTTCCTCCCTTGAGGCTCCCAGCCCTTAGCAAAACAAATCTGGACTTGCTTTATTCTATCCCTTGTTGGTGAAAGGTAATTGTAGTTATCTTATGGGTGAGATTGACTTCAGCCAACCTGCCCTGTCTGGGCTTATCAATTTCAGCAGCCTGGCAGTTGTTGGGTGAGAAATCAAAATATACCTTCAGTGGATGCTAATGTGTTCATGTGTAGATAGGACCACACAGGACCTTTAGGCCTTTACCTTATGTCATGGTAAAACTTCATTTACAAAGCATCGATTTAAATATCTACTAGTCTATCTAAGACCTTAATAGAATAAATATACTCAGGAAGGTAGTGCTCAATTCTAGGTTGAGAAACAACTTTGATCAAAAGAAAGAAATTAAAATAACTTGCAGGTTGGGAATGTAGTTTAGTATTAGTAGGGGGAATAATGATTACCTTGGGTTAATGTCAATATTTGTAAATAGAATTTAAACAATATGCATTTAAAGAGTAAATGTGGACTGGGGAGATGGCTCAGTGCTTAAGAGAATTTGATTCTCATCCAAAGAACTAAGTTCAGTTCCTAGCATCCATGCTGGGTAGCTCAAAATTGCCTCTAACTCCAGCTCTGGGAGCTCTGACAGAGTCTTTTGGTCATCACAGACACACACATACACATTTACACACACAGAGTTACACACACACAGAAAATAAAAATAGATCTTTGTTACATTGCCTCATATTATTTAATAGAGTTAAAACGTGTGTGTGGTAAAAAGGTATGGTAATCCATATATTAAAAGCTTTTTCTTCATGCATATTTTTTGTTACCTGTATAGTATAAAACACATATAGTGTTTTATGCATATATATCTTTACACATACATTGTAAAGATATATCATGTACATGTATGTGTTTGTATGTGTTATTCTATATTTTAAAAATGGTTTTCTTTCTGTTTATTTTTGTTACTTTTGAATTAAAACAAAATATATTTACTTAAAAAAAGTTAAATGAGAACCCTACCAATATATTGTCAACCCAAAATGGATCAAAGACCCAAATATAAGAGCTATAACTATGCAGAGCTTACATAGAAGTGGATCTTCATGATGTCAAATTCAATAATGGATTCAATAATTCAATATTCAATAATGGATTCAATAATTCAATAATGACACCATGAGTCATTAAAGAAATATAAATCAGGAGGACAGTAAGGTATCTACTCAGCTAGGCCTGGTGGTTTAATTCCATGCTGTTATCCTCAATATTGGGGGTGAAAATTAGGGAGGAGGGTCCAGAGTTCAAGAATAAATGCTTCATAGAAAATAGAGACCAACTCCCTTGTAATAATCAATGGGAATTAGTTGGAAATCGGGTGGAAAAATTCAGATGTTTCAGATATGGTTTAGAAAAATAGCCATTGTGATTATATGTAGCCATTGTGATTGTGTGCCTCAGAAAAGGTCACCCCGCCCTGCTAAACTTCACCCAATTCTGTAATGCCAATACTTGTGCTCCCCTGCTTGTTGCCATGGAAAACAACCCCCTGATCACTCAAAGCTCATGGTCACACTTCTCTACTGCTGTATCAGTGGGACTTGGGTCCCGAGTTCGATCACTCTTGGATTAAAGCTCTCTTGCTATTGCATCGTGTCATCTCCTGGTGGTCTCTGACGGTCCCATGAACCTGGCATTACAATATTAAATAGGCAAACCCATAGAATCAGAAAGCAAGTGTTATTGGCAGGGCCTAGAGATGGAAATGTCAGTATCTGTTTAATGGATTTTAAGGAAGAAGAAGAAGAAGAAGAAGAAGAAGTATAAGAAGAAGAAGAAAATATTTTGAAACTAGATAGATGTATTCATTGTCCAACGGTGAGATATATTAAATGCCACTGGAGTGTACATATAATTTGATGATATATAAACTTTATCACAGGTATAAAAAGATTTAAAAAATTATGTGTGTGGATTTTGCATGTTCATGTTCCCCATGCATGTCTGTTTCTGCAGGATACCAGAGGAGGATCCCATGTACCTGGTGTTACGGATGGATGGTGTGGACAGTCAAGCAAATGCTGGGAGTCAAATCTGGTCTTCTGGAAGAGAAACACAGTGCTCTCAACTGTGTAGTCATCTCTCCAGTCCCTTATCTCAAATTTCAAAAAGAAGGTAAAATTGGCGGGGGAGGGGACCCCACATGAATAATTTAAAAAAAAATCACACACAGTCATGTGGTGTCCAGCTTCAGAGAACATGTGGGAGATTACAGGGGGCCAACTCTGACTTCATAACTCTGCTGTTAAGCCATGGAACAGGTTGTCTCTCGAGGAACTGAGATTACTCTTTACTGAAAAAAGTGGAGAAAGAGCTCCCAGGAACATGACTGGGAGGTGTGGTGGGAGGTTTTGTTTGCTTTAATTATTTTAAAAACCATCCTACTCTTCATCACTTATGCTGACTCCCCCAGCCAACTAGGAACCATTTACAAAGGAGGTCTTGACTTAAAGTACCCCCTCAGTTTCAATTCTTCTAGCATGGCCTGGCCCAACTGGGACGCTCAGACCCTTGCTGAAAAAGTCTGCCCTGTCACTGGGAATATGGCTTAATGGTAGAAGGCTTCCTAGCATGTATGAGACCATAAGTTCAATCACCAGCACGGAACTGGGAAGAGAAACACTCATAAAAGCGAACTAGTCAGTCAGAGCAGCTGAGCTCATGACTCTGAGTTCACAGCTCTAGTCACTAGCTTTCTTATAGTCATTGGCACAGGGTGTACGTGTTGCACTAAGCACATTGGCATCTACTATATACAACATGTTAAGGATCAAAACCCTCAGCGAATGATGTCTTCACAAAGATAATTTCTAAACCACAGGTTCTGAAAACTTCAGTCTTAATTTGGGTACATATTCAACTACTGAAACTTCATGATCATTAAGAAGTGACAAAGTAAACTCATCCAAGTGTTGTGCCAGCCAAATCTGAAAACATTAGTAGTGGATATTTTGGCAACATTGACTGTCTCTGACATGAACTGATTGGCCTGCTCTTTGATCACCTCCCCTTGAGGGGGGAGCAGCCTTACTAGGCCACAGAGGAAGACAATGCAGCCAGTCCTTATGAGACCTGATAGACTAGGATCAGCATGAAGGGGAGGAAAACCACCGCTATCATTGGACTGGTGGAGGGTGTGAAAAGGGAGAGGGTGGTGGGATTAGGAGGGGAGGAGAGAGGGAGCTACAAGGGGGGTACAAAGTGAATAAATTGTAATTAATAATAATTAAAAAAATAACAATATAAAAAATAAACTCAATCGACTTGGATAATCTCTAGACTGGACAAAGAGCCCCACGAATTTATTCGATTGTGCTTTTGCAGTAGAACAACTTGGAAGTTAACCCTTGATTCAGCTACCAGAACCTTGAGACAAAACAAAACAAAACAAAAAAAAAAAACAAAAACAAAAAAACAGTGAAAGTCAGGTGGGCTGGACTGGGGGTGGGTTTGGGGGCTGGCCCATTTCAGGAGGATTCCGAGGATGCTCTGTTCCTAGGTGGAATCCAACTCCTTCAGGACCTCAGTGGAAGGCCCAAGCTGACCGCCCCCAGCCCAGAGATCATAGGCGCCTCTGAAGATTGCACAAGTCTTTTCCTCCACCGCCAGCTCGGTGGCATGTTTCTAAAATCCCCATCTGCACAACATAAACAGGGAACAGGCAGCGAAAAGCCTTGGTGGTGCAAATTCCAAGCTTTCAGGCTGTGTGTGTGTGTGTGTGTGTACACCGTGGCATATGTCTAGAGTTGAGAGGATGACTTGCTGGAATGTGCTCTCTCCTACAAAGCATGTTCTGGAGATCATCAGGAATGTCTGCAAGCACATGCTGAGCTGTTTCTATGGCTTTGAAAATGAGAGTTCTTAAGAACCAAGAATTAACAAAATTGTGACTCAAGAAGGACCTGTGTGAAGAAAGTCAGGAGTACTTGCTGTGGAAATGATGGTGTGGATGCTAGAGTTAGAAAGCTGAAATTAGTAAAGCTTCATGATAAATTAATGTGAGGGCTGTAGTAGGAAAAGTGGTTGAGAGCAACAAAGATTCTAACCTGGGTAACTGATATATAAATTCAAGCAAAGGTAGAAATAACTGAATTTAATTTTGGATGTGTTAAATATGATTGTTTTTAATCAAGATGGAACTGTTATTTGGGTGTTCAAATACATGAGCCAGGAATAAAGACAGGTGATGATTAGAGATTTATTTAGCAGTTATCAATACCCAGTTTTTTTGGTCAGACAGCAAGAAAGGAATGTGTAACTTAGCAGAATTGCAGGCAGGGTGCAGGGAAGTGGTTATAATTTCAGTTGAGGATCTAATGATGTTCTCCTGACCCTTTTGTAGGTAATCATAACTGCTGTCATTAAGCAGGTAACAGTCACATCATGCCCTGAATTGTGATCATCACCATCCAAGTGAAGTGTGAAAAGATAGAGCAAATAGTGACTAACCATGAAGATCTGGGAGTCATCAGCACAGACAGAGCTGTGGTTTGTTTAGATGTCCTCAGAATGTTGTCACAGAGATAGGAAAATAAATGACCAGGGCCCAGGCTTTGGGGTACACCATTGCTTAGGGGATGAAAGAAGAGGAACAGCAAAAGGATTTGGTGGACCTTGAAGAGACCTTCAACTCTCCCTAATAGATATTATTCTTCTTATAGGTGATATGCACCCTATTTTCCTCTAGTTACATGGCTGTGCAGAAGAGAAAGATTACTTTCAAATTAAAACTATTTTTTAGATTCCTTTTCTTCTTCTTTTTGGAGGAGGGAGAGTCCTGAAGGCAGGTTTTCTCTATGTGTGTAGCCCTGGCTATTCTGGAACACTGAAGACCAGTCTGGCCTCATACTCACAGAGGTCTGCTTACCTCTGTTTCCCAAGTGCTGAGATTAAAGGTGTGTATCACCTAATGAGCAGTCAGTACTCTTAACCACTGAGCCAACTCCAGCTCTCTTTAAAATTTTAACAGATATAATCATGTGACTATGTCTACATTAGTTGAATATAAATGGAATGACAAATTCAATGTTTCAAAAAATGTTCTAAGGAGAAGAGGGTGTGTATTCCCAGCTTTTCTTTACCTGAGACTGGAGATAAGCTGGGCAGTGGTGGCTCAGGCATTTAATCCCAGAGTTTGGGAGGCAAGGCAGAAGCATTTGGATCTCTGAATTAAAGTCCAGTCTGGTTTATAGATCTAGTTTCAGGACAGCCAGGAAACCTACAGAGAAACCCAAACCAATCAATCAATCAAGCAAGCAAGCAAGCAAGCAAAGGACTAGAAATCTAGCAGTCATCTTGGGTAGGAGTAAGAGAACAAAGATCTAGAAAGAACTTGGATGATGAATGACTAACAGTAGGGTTGCTATAGCAGGTCTAGATAGCTGCTTTGTGTTTGTTTGTTTGTTTGTTTGTAACATGATAATTAATAACATATGTTTAAGTCACTATAGATCTGAGTTTTTAGTTTCATGATGGCAAAACAGGTAGAAGGTGACAGGATGGGATTATTAGGATCTAGAGTCATAGATAGTGAAGGAATGTTTCCCAGTGTCCTGGTTAGCCAATTGAGACTGTTGAAAGGAACAGTTTTTGAAGAACTTTGTGGATGAACATACAAATGATCTAGTAATATACAATGTACAGTTAAGAAGGAGAAAGGAAAGTCTCCCTCCTCCCTGTGGCCTCCTATTTTTTCTTCTGAGTATTTAACTCCATCATTGAATGGCAAATCATAAACTGCAAGTTTACTCCAGTGGATGATGTATTCTTTTGAGAATTTTTATAGGGTTTTCTTTTCCGTTTTTGTTGTTTGTTTGTTTCCCCAAGACAAGGTTTCTCCTTGAAGTCCTGACTATCCTGGAATTTCCTCTGTAAATTGAGACTGCTCTCAACTCAGAGATCTGCCTTTCTGCTGGGATTAAACGTGTGTACCAGCACTGCCTGGAATATAAGATTATTTTTAACTCTGATTTTTCTTAGTTAATTGTTGTTTTATTAGCCAAATTGCAGAATATTGGTAGAAGAAATGATAAGAATTGAGGTTAGCTGATTAAACACCCCATGTGAGTAATCTCATTGTTTTAGCTATGAATATATGTTTGGAAAACTTTGAATGTATTTTATTAAAACTTAAAAAGACCAGCTCCATGTACTAGTGTGGTCTGGCTTTTTTCTTTTCTTCCTTCCTTTCTTCCTTCCTTCCTTTTTACTTTTGAGACAGGATCTCTGTAGCCTAGTCTGTCCTGTAACTCATTAGGTAGTTGACACCAGTACTTGCAAACTTTACAATTTAAGAGGAAAATACAAAGGAAGCAATTTTTTTGAGACAGGATAATTTTTTTTTGAGACAGGATTTCTCTGTGTACCCTTGGCTGTCCTGGTCTCACTTTGTAGACCAGGCTGGCCTGGAACTCACAGAGTCTGCCTGCCTCTGCCTCCCTGAGTTGCTGGAATTATAGGCTTGCACCAAGATGCCCGGCTTCTAATCCTTATTTTTTTTTTAAATATTTTATATCCCTCTCTCTCAGTTTATTTTATTTTCACTTTTTATATTTAAGATTTTTGAAATGGGGTTCCTCTGTGTAGTCCTAGTTGTCTTGGAACTCAGATCTGCTGGCTTCTGCCTCCCAAATTCTGGAATTAAAGACATTGGCCTAATTCTGTTTCTTAATGATGTATTACATAAGAGTTACAAGTTAGTTTTCCAGCATTGGAGCTGCTATAATAAAGAGTCATAAATTTGAGGGCTTAAAACAACAGGTGGTTATTGCATAATTTTGGTGGGTAGCTCTGAAGTTTATGTGTTAGGAGATAACTCCTTTGGGGGCTGCTAGGGAAGAATAGTCATCCTCTCTGGTTTAGGGGGATCCACAGTGTTCTACCACTTACGGCACCATAATTCTATTTTTGCCCTCTCTTCATATGGTTTTCTTTGTTTGAATATTTTTTTTTCATAAAAACAATTTCGTTGTTTGGCCTGTTGCATTTCTATAATCCCAGCTATTTTGAGGGCAGATGCTAGAAGATGGCAAGTTCAAGTCTTTTATGAGTTACAGAATGAGTTCAAGGCCTGACTGGGAAAGCCAGAGCCTGCCAACAGAGTTGAACAGTAGCTGAGTGGTGAGTGAGAACAAATCACACTACACACGGGATGGTTTGAGGGGGCTGTCATTCTGGCTGAAGCAGCGCAGGTTTATTCCATGGTTCATTATTTATAGGCAAAGCAAAAACAAGTCACATCAATACAAAAAGTAAAAGATAAGGAAATGTCTAACTTCTTTTCAAAAACTACTTCCCCAGAAGAGTAGCTAAGGCGAGGGGTTTGAAAACAGGAGAGAAATGCTTTGACGCACACTTATCTCTAAGATCCTTTTGTCCTGTAAAATTAATAACAAGATTTCAGAAATTTCAGGCTTCACAGCGCCCCTACCCAGAAGGCAGATCCTACTCGGGTGGGGCGGGGGAGGGGCTTGCGCGAGGCGCAGCGCAGGCGCAGTGCGCGCCTCCATTGTCCAGCGTGACAGAAGCGCCGTTGCTATGGCTGCAGACGCTGAAGGGAAAGACGCTGAGCTTGTCCAGGTCCTGGTGGATGGCGGCGGCGAGGGTTGGCAAGGGGAAGCCGCTTCCTGGACGCGGTGGCAGCTGTTATGGCTCGGCTAGTGGATTACTTCAACGTGGTAGGTTGAGACCAGGAGAAGCCAGGTAAGGCTGTGGGGCGGGCGCCGTCTGGGCTCTGCCTTCGCCTCAGGCTCTGCCCCCGGACTCCGCCTCTACCCACCCAGGCTCTGCCTCCACACCTGGGCTCTGCTTCCGACCCCCAGGCTCCGCCTCCATCCCCGAGCTCTTCCCCGGCTCCTGGGCTCTGCCTCCGCACCCTGGCCCCTCCCCCGTCCACGCCCTAGGCTCCACCTCCGCCCTCGAGCTCTGCCTCCGCTCCCAGGGCTCCGCCCCCCGACTGGGCTCCTCCCCTGCCTCTCCCTCTGGGCTCTGCCTCAGCCCACAGCAGCCATTCAGTAGGCTAGGTGGCGCCGGGCCTGCCATCCCGGCTGGGAGGAGAGAGGGTTCTGTCCCGCGGTGGAAGAGCAGCAGGTCCACAGGTGTTGGCCATCACGGAGTGGCCGAGCCTGGCTGAATGTGAGCATGTGTGAGGGACCCGCAGGACGGCGGTCGCTGGGAGAGGCCGTGGCTGTACAGTTGGGGGCTGGCGGGCTGGGCGGAGTGGGAGAGCCTCCCTGATTTCTGCCAAGAGCTTCTGTGGAGACTGCTGGTTCCCGGGACTGCGCCCTAGGGCTGCAGGGGTTGGGAGGGTGGGAGCACAGTTTGTGGAGTTCCTAGGGATTCACTTGTGCCCTGCATCCTGAGGAAGAGTGATGCAGGGCCAGGCCTCCTGGAAAGGAAGTGCAGAGAGTCCGGTTCTGCCTCCTGCCTGCACTGGGGCTCGTGGGGTGGGGGAGCTTGGACATCCAGATTGAGAGAAAGTAGGGTACTTGGAAAGGCTACAGGATCTGTGCACATTTCTAGGAACATTGTTTCAGGACGTATGTGCAGGCATTCCAGAATGAAGTGACTCTTCTTAAGTAAAGACAGCCACTGCAAGTGCTCTCTCTCACTTAGCTTCCATGAGATTTTATTATTCTCTTTATTCGTCAGAGAATTCTTCATAAGGAACAGTTTGTCGGATACACTGCTGTTTATACTTTGATGGACTTGCACAACCAGGAGTATACAGGGTTCACACAGGCTTATTTTCTTATTTTTATATCTTTGTGTTGTTATGTATAGATAAGTGAGATGTAATAACAAGGTTACTGTAGAGCTGGGAAAGGTCTTTTATTTCAGGGTAATTCCAGTTTTACCCTTGCAAGGAATTTTAGCTAACAGCCATGCAGCCCTTTGTCTCAGGAAGTGCTTAGGTTGTGTTTGGATGATTGTTGGTCGTTGGTAGCACTAGAGTACAAATGTTCTACTCATCTCTTTTTTATTATTTATTCATCGCTAAGAAATTGTTTAAGAGAAGGGACCCTTCACATTTTTTTTTCACTATTACCTAATTGAGGTCATTTAAGAGAATCACTTGCAGGTCGGTAAGATGGCTTAGCAGATAAATGCTCTTGCTGGGCAAGCCTGGAGACCTGGGTTTGATCCCTGAATTCATGAAAAGGTGAAGGCAAAAATGATTGCACAGAGTTGTCATCTGACCTTCTCATGTGTTCACTAGTATTCATCCTTTACCCACATCATGAACACTCCCCCCCTCACACACACACATACACAATAACAAAAGTAGACTGTGGGCTGTATTTAGAGAATCTTCTTGCTGCTCCAAAATGTCATGTCATTTCATTTTTCAGTCTCTTACAGACAAAGTCTTACCCAGACTGCCAGTGGGGAGAATCAGCTTTGTTTTTAATCTTGTTCAGTTTTCAGTTACATTGTTCTTCTTACAACAATTTTATTTAGTTTTTTTTTTTTTTTTTTTGACACAAATTCTTTCTACAGAGAACTGGTTGTCCTGGGCTTCCCTATGTAGACCAGGCTGGCCTTGAACCTACAGAGATCTGCCTTCCTCTGCCTCCCAAGTGCTGGAGTTAAAGACCACACAGCTTCCCACAAGAATTTTGAAATAATAAAAAACTTGAAGATAGTTCCAAGTATGTACAATTAATTGGTGATTTAATTTGCACATTTTGAGAGGAAGTTGCTGACCTTATGCCCTTATGACCTTCTGACCTTAATGGAATGGCTTAGTGTTGATTTTATACAAACAAGAACTTTGTCTTACATAATGACAGTGCAGTTATCAAATTTGGTAATTCACACTGACACAGTATTGCATTTAATTTGGGGTTTTGTTGACAATGTCATTACTCACATAATTGTCAATGAAGTTGGTACATTTAAGTGTTGTATTGTTTCCTTATCTCTTTAGTCTCTTTCAATATGGAATAGTTCCATCATCTTTTTCATGATCCTGTCACTTTTGATGACTGTTGGTTAGTTGTATTTTGTCTTCATTAATTTATTTATTTGTTCATTTTACATCCCACTCACAACCCCACTCCCTCTTCTCCTCCCAGTTCAACCTCATCACACTCACCCATTTTCCCCAGATAGCCCCCAACCAATCCACCCTGGAACATCAAGTTACATCAGTATTAAGTACCTCCTCTTTTCACTGAGGCAAGACAAGGCAGCCCTGCTAGGAAAATGGGATCCAGAGGGAGCAACAGAGATAGGAGCCCAAGTCAGAGACAGATTCTGATCTAGTTGTTAGGGACCACTTGAGGACAAACAGCCCTTCAATTTCATATGGAGGGGTCCTAGGACTAGTCCAGGCATGTTGTTTTGTTGGTGGTTCAGTCTCTATGAGGCCCCATTTTCCCAGGTGAGCTGGCTATGTAAGTCTTGTGGTGTACTACCCTCCCAGCTCCGTAAATCTTTCCTCTAACTCTTCCACAAGACTCTCCAAATTCTGCCTAATGTTTGTTTGGCTGTGGGTCTCTGCAACTGTTTCCATTATCTGTTGGATGAAGCCTCTCAGATAATAGTTATGATAGTCCCCTGTCTATAAGCATATCAGAGTATTATTAACAGTGTCAGAACTTGAGTCTTTCCCATGGGTTAGGTCTCAAGTTGTGCCAGTCATTGTTTGGCCATTTCCTCAATCTCTGTTCCATCTTTTATTCCTACATGTCTTGTAGGTGACAAATTTGGGTGGAGGGTTTTGTGAGTTGATTGGTGTCCCCTTCCTCCACTGGCTACAAGATGGGTCCACTTCAGTCTCAATATCCTGCTGCTGGGCATCTCAGCCAGGCTGACAACCCATATTTTCCCAGGTACCTCCAGAATTCCAGGTCTTCATCTTATCGTCCATATGTGGCAACACGAATTTCCCTTCTCTCCTAGCCCTCTCACCCACATCTGCACTTTTTC
>JAEOAE010004238.1:0-10345 GCA_036365155.1 Meriones psammophilus | reverse complement strand
TGAAAACCCGCCCAACGAAATGAGCCAAGAGCCAGAGCACTTAAAACCCGCTCTAACAAATGAGCCCAGAGGCACTTTGAAAACCGTGTTCTGAAACGGAATGAGCCCAGGGTAGTTAAAAACTAAACGCAAAAATGAGCCAGGGCGCGGGCACTTAAAAACCCGCTTCCAATGAAAAATGAGCCCAGGGCAGTAAAAACCAGCTTCCAAAAAATGAGCCCAGGGCACTTAAAACCCACTTCAAAAGAAATGAGCCCAGGGCACTTAAAAACCAGCTTCAACGAAATGAGCCCAGGGCACTTAAAAACCCGCTTCAACGAAATGAGCCCAGGGCACGCAAAACCAGCTTCCAACGAAATGAGCCCAGGGCACTTAAAACCGCTTACAACAAAAAATGAGCCAGGGCATAAAAAACCGCTTCAAAGAAATGAGCCCAGGCACTTAAAAACCCGCTTCAAAGAAAAATGAGCCCAGGGCAAAACCAAAACCAAAGAAAATGGGCCAACGAAATGAGCCCAGGGCACTTAAAACCCGCTTCCAACAAAATGAGCCAGGGCACCAAAACCCGCTTCCAACGAAATGAGCCCAGGGCACTTAAAACCCGCTTCAACAAAAATGAGCCCAGGGCATGAAACCCGCTTCCAAAAATGGGCCAGGGCCCAAAACCCACTTAAATGAGCCCAGGGCATAAAAACCTGCTTCCAAAAAATGAGCCCAGGGCACTTAAAACCGCTTCCAAAAATGAGCCCAGGGCACTTAAAAACCAGCTTCAAACAAAATGAGCCCAGGGCATACAAAAACCAGCCACAACGAAATGAGCCCAGGGCACTAAAAACCGCTTCCAAAGCGAAATGAGCCCAGGGCACTTAAAACCGCTTCCAACAAAATGAGCCCAGGGCACTAAAAACCAGCTTACAAAAATGGGCCAGGGCCAAAAACCAAACAAACAAAATGAACCCAGGGCACTTAAAAACCTGCTTCCATGATGCCCAGGCACATAAAAACCGGCTCAAAAAAATGAGCCCAGGGCACTTAAAAACCGCTTCAACGAAATGAGCCCAGGGCACTTAAAAACCGCTTCAACAAAATGAGCCCAGGGCGCTTAAAAACCGCTTTCAAATGGGCAAAGAAATGAGCCCAGGGCAATGAAAACCCAGGAAATGAGCCCAGGGCACATAAAAACCCAGCAAAAAAAATGAGCCCAGGGCACTTAAAACCCGCTTCAAAGAAATGAGCCCAGGGCACGTAAAAACCGCTTCCAACAAAATGAGCCCAGGGCACTTAAAACCGCTTCCAACGAAATGAGCCCAGGGCACTTAAAAACCCGCTTCAACAAAATGAGCCCAGGGCACTTAAAAACCAGCTTCCAACAAAATGAGCCCAGGGCACTTAAAAACCCGCTTCCAACAAAAATGAGCCCAGGGGCATTAAAACCGCTTCCAAAAATGAGCCCAGGGCACTTAAAACCGGCTTCAACAAAATGAGCCCAGGGCACTTAAAAACCCGCTTCCAACGAAAATGAGCCCAGGGCACTTAAAAACCCGCTTCAAATGAAATGAGCCCAGGGCATAAAAACCCGCTTCCAAAAATGAGCCCAGGGCATAAAAACCCGCTTCAACAAAATGAGCCCAGGGCAAAAACCAACTAAAATGAGCCCCACTTAAAACCGCTTCAACAAAATGAGCCCAGGGCACTTAAAACCGCTTCCAACGAAATGAGCCCAGGGCACTTAAAAACCCGCTTCCAACAAATGAGCCCAGGGCACTTAAAACCCGCTTCAACGAAATGAGCCCAGGGCACTTAAAACCCACTTCCAAAAAATGAGCCCAGGGCACTTAAAAACCAGCTTCAACGAAATGAGCCCAGGGCACTTAAAAACCCGCTTCAAATGAGCCAGGGCACTTAAAAACCCGCTTCAACAAAATGAGCCCAGGGCACTTAAAAACCCTTCCAACAAAAATGAGCCCAGGGCACTTAAAAACCGCTTCAACGAAATGAGCCCAGGGCACTTAAAAACCAGCTTCAAAACAAATGAGCCCAGGGCACTTAAAAACCGCTTCAACGAAATGAGCCCAGGGCACTTAAAAACCAGCTAAAACCCAGCACGCTTCAACCGCTGAAATGAGCCCAGGGCACTTAAAAACCGCTTCCAACAAAATGAGCCCAGGGCACTTAAAACCGCTTCAACGAAATGAGCCCAGGGCACTTAAAACCCGCTTCCAACGAAATGAGCCCAGGGCACTTAAAAACCCGCTTCCAACGAAATGAGCCCAGGGCACTTAAAAACCCGCTTCAAACGAAATGAGCCCAGGGCATTTAAAAACCGCTTCAAACGAAATGAGCCCAGGGCACTTAAAAACCCGCTTCCAACGAAATGAGCCCAGGGCACATAAAAACCCGCTTCCAACAAAATGAGCCCAGGGCACTTAAAAAACCAGCTTCAACGAAATGAGCCCAGGGCACTTAAAAACCCGCTTCAACAAAATGAGCCCAGGCACTTAAAAACCCGCTTCCAACAAAATGAGCCCAGGGCACTTAAAAACCGCTTCAACAAAATGAGCCCAGGGCACTTAAAACCCGCTTCAACGAAATGAGCCCAGGGCACTTAAAAACCCGCTTCAAACAAAATGAGCCCAGGGCACTTAAAAACCGCTCCAAAAAATGACCCAAATGAGCCCAGGGCATTAAAAGCCCAGGGCAAAAAACCAAGGCAATGTTCAAACCAGCCAGGGCATAAAAACCGCTTCCAACGAAATGAGCCCAGGGCACTTAAAAACCAGCTTCCAACGAAATGAGCCCAGGGCACTTAAAAACCGCTTCCAACAAAAATGAGCCCAGGGCACTTAAAACCAGCTTCCAAAAAAAATGAGCCCAGGGCATAAAAAACCGCTTCAACAAATGAAATGAGCCCAGGGCACAAGCTAAATGAAACCAGGGCGCTTCAAACGAAATGAGCCCAGGGCACGAAAAACCAGCTTCAACAAAATGAGCCCAGGGCACTTAAAACCCGCTTCCAACAAAATGAGCCCAGGGCACTTAAAAACCCGCTTCCAACGAAATGAGCCCAGGGCACTTAAAACCCGCTTCAACGAAAATGAGCCCAGGGCACTTAAAAACCCGCTTCCAACGAAATGAGCCCAGGGCACATAAAAACCAGCTTCCAAAAAAATGAGCCCAGGGCACTTAAAAACCAGCTTCCAACGAAATGAGCCCAGGGCACTTAAAAACCCGCTTCCAACAAAATGAGCCCAGGGCACTTAAAAACCAGCTTCAACGAAATGAGCCCAGGGCACTTAAAAACCAACTTCAAAAAATGAGCCCAGGGCAAAAAACCCGCTTCCAATGAAATGAGCCCAGGGCACTTAAAACCCGCTTCAATCGAAATGAAAACCCAGGGCCCAGGGCAAAAAACCAGCTTCAACGAAATGAGCCCAGGGCACTTTAAAAAACCGCTTCCAACGAAATGAGCCCAGGGCACTTAAAACCCGCTTCAACGAAATGAGCCCAGGGCACTTAAAAACCGCTTCAATGAAATGAGCCCAGGGCATTAAAAACCCGCTTCCAACGAAATGAGCCCAGGGCACTTAAAACCCGCTTCCAACGAAATGAGCCCAGGGCATAAAAACCGCTTCCAACAAAATGAGCCCAGGGCACTTAAAAACCCTGCTTCCAACTGAGAAATGAGCCCAGGGCACTTAAAAACCAACTTCAAACAAAATGAGCCCAGGGCACTTAAAAAAACCAACAAAAAATGAGCCCAGGGCACAAAAAACCGCTTCCAAAAATGAGCCCAGGGCACTAAAAACCTTCAACGAAATGAGCCCAGGGCACTTAAAAAACCAGCTTCCCAGGGCACTTAAAACCAGCTGAGCCCAATGGGCCCAGGGCAAAAACCGCTTCCAAAAAATGAGCCCAGGGCACTTAAAACCGAGCCATGAGCCCAGGGCAAAAAACCCTTTCAACAAAAATGAGCCCAGGGCACTTAAAAACCCGCTTCAACGAAAATGAGCCCAGGGCACGCGAAAACCCGCTTCAAACGAAATGAGCCCAGGGCACTTAAAAACCGCTTCAACAAAATGAGCCCAGGGCACTTAAAAACCGCTTCCAACGAAATGAGCCCAGGGCACTTAAAACCAGCTTCCAACGAAATGAGCCCAGGGCACTTAAAACCCGCTTCCAACAAAAATGAGCCCAGGGCACTTAAAAAAACCGCTTCCAACGAAATGAGCCCAGGGCACTTAAAAACCACTTCAAAAATGAGCCCAGGGCGAAAAAACCCCAGGGAAATGAGCCCAGGGCACTTAAAAACCCGCTTCCAACAAAATGAGCCCAGGGCACTTAAAAACCGCTTCAATGAAATGAAATGGGCACCAAAACCGCTTCAAAAAAATGAGCCCAGGGCGCTTAAAAACCGCTTCCAACAAAAATGAGCCCAGGGCACTTAAAAACCAGCTTCAATGAAATGAGCCCAGGGCACTTAAAAACCCGCTTCCAACAAAATGAGCCCAGGGCACTTAAAAACCCGCTTCCAACAAAATGAGCCCAGGGCACTTAAAAACCGCTTCCAACGAAATGAGCCCAGGACACTTAAAAACCGCTTCCAAAAAATGAGCCCAGGGCACTTAAAACCCGCTTCAACGAAATGAGCCCAGGGCACTTAAAACCCGCTTCAAACGAAATGAGCCCAGGGCACTTAAAAACCGCTTCAACGAAATGAGCCCAGGGCATTAAAAACCGCTTCCAACGAAATGAGCCCAGGGCACTTAAAAACCAGCTTCCAACGAAATGAGCCCAGGGCACTTAAAAACCAGCTTCCAACAAAATGAGCCCAGGGCACTTAAAAACCCGCTTCCAACGAAATGAGCCCAGGGCACTTAAAAACCGCTTCCAACGAAATGAGCCCAGGGCACTTAAAAACCCACTTCCAAATAAATGAGCCCAGGGCACTTAAAAACCGCTTCCAACGAAATGAGCCCAGGGCACTTAAAAACCAGCTTCCAACAAAATGAGCCCAGGGCACTTAAAACCAGCTTCCAACAAAATGAGCCCAGGGCACTTAAAAACCCGCTTCCAACGAAATGAGCCCAGGGCACATAAAAACCCGCTTCAACGAAATGAGCCCAGGGCACTTAAAACCGCTTCCAACAAAATGAGCCCAGGGCACAAAAACCCGCTTCCAACAAAATGAGCCCAGGGCACTTAAAAACCAGCTTCAAACTTCCAGGGCACCAAAAACCCGCTTCCAACGAAATGAGCCCAGGGCACTTAAAACCCGCTTCCAACGAAATGAGCCCAGGGCACTTAAAAACCCGCTTCCAACAAAATGAGCCCAGGGCACTTAAAAACCGCTTCAACAAAAATGAGCCCAGGGCACTTAAAAACCGCTTCAAACGAAATGAGCCCAGGGCACTTTAAAAACCCGCTTCCAACGAAATGAGCCCAGGGCGCCAAAACCCGCTTCCAACAAAATGAGCCCAGGGCATTTAAAAACCCGCTTCCAACGAAATGAGCCCAGGGCACTTAAAACCCTTCAACGAAATGAGCCCAGGGCACTTAAAAACCGCTTCCAACGAAATGAGCCCAGGGCACTTAAAAACCAGCTTCCAACGAAATGAGCCCAGGGCACTTAAAAACCCGCTTCCAACAAAATGAGCCCAGGGCACTTAAAAACCCGCTTCCAACGAAATGAGCCCAGGGCACTTAAAAACCGCTTCAAATGAAATGAGCCCAGGGCACTTAAAACCAGCTTCCAACAAAATGAGCCCAGGGCACTTAAAACCCGCTTCAAACGAAATGAGCCCAGGGCACTTAAAAACCCGCTTCAGGGCAACGAAAAACCAGAGCCCAGGGCACCAGGGCACAAAACCGCTTCCAACGAAATGAGCCCAGGGCACTTAAAACCCGCTTCAAAGAAATGAGCCCAGGGCACTTAAAACCCTTCAACAAAAAAATGAGCCCAGGGCACTTAAAAACCGCTTCCAACGAAATGAGCCAGGGGCACTTAAAAACCGCTTCAACAACGAAATGAGCCCAGGGCACTTAAAAACCGCTTCAACAAAATGAGCCCAGGGCATAAAAAACCAGCTTCCAACGAAATGAGCCCAGGGCACATAAAAACCAGCTTCCAACGAAATGAGCCCAGGGCACAAAAACCAGCTTCCAACAAAATGAGCCCAGGCACATAAAAACCAGCTTCAATGAAATGAGCCCAGGGCACTTAAAAACCGCTTCAACAAAATGAGCCCAGGGCACTTAAAAAACCGCTTCAAAATGAAATGAGCCCAGGGCACTTAAAACCCAGGGCGCTTCCAGCGAAATGAGCCCAGGGCACTTAAAACCCGCTTCAACGAAAATGAGCCCAGGGCACTTAAAACCCGCTTCAAAAAAATGAGCCCAGGGCACATAAAACCCGCTTTCCAACGAAATGAGCCCAGGGCACATAAAAAACCCGCTTCCAACAAAATGAGCCCAGGGCACTTAAAAACCGCTTCAAACAAAATGAGCCCAGGGCACTTAAAAACCGCTTCAACAAAATGAGCCCAGGGCACTTAAAAACCAGCTTCAAAAAATGAGCCCAGGGCATTAAAAACCCGCTTCCAACAAAAATGAGCCCAGGGCACTTAAAAAAACCAGCTTCAAGCAAATGAAACCCAGGGCAGGGCAAAAACCGCTTCCAACGAAATGAGCCCAGGGCACTTAAAAACCGCTTCAAGCAAAATGAGCCCAGGGCACATAAAAACCAGCTTCAAACAAAATGAGCCCAGGGCACTTAAAACCCGCTTCAAAGAAATGAGCCAGGGCACTTAAAAACCAGCTTCCAACGAAATGAGCCCAGGGCACTTAAAAACCGCTTCAACGAAATGAGCCCAGGGCACATAAAAACCCGCTTCCAACGAAAATGAGCCCAGGGCACTTAAAAACCAGCTTCAAAATGAGCCCAAAATGAGCCCAGGGCCAGGGCAAAAACCAGCTTCAAACAAAATGAGCCCAGGGCACTTAAAAACCCGCTTCAAATGAAATGAGCCCAGGGCACTTAAAAACCCTTCAAAAATGAGCCCAGGGCATCAAAAAACCCGCTTCCAAAAAATGAGCCCAGGGCACGCCAAAACCAACTGAAATGAATGAGCCCAGGGCACTTAAAAACCGCTTCAAACAAAATGAGCCCAGGGCACTTAAAAACCGCTTCCAACAAAATGAGCCCAGGGCACTTAAAACCGCTTCCAACGAAATGAGCCCAGGGCACTTAAAACCGCTCCAACGAAATGAGCCCAGGGCACTTAAAAACCTTCTTCCAAATGAAATGAGCCCAGGGCACTTAAAACCGCCCAGGGCAAACAAAATGAGCCCAGGGCACTTAAAAACCCGCTTCCAACGAAATGAGCCCAGGGCACTTAAAAACCAACTTCCAACGAAATGAGCCCAGGGCACTTAAAAACCGCTTCCAACGAAATGAGCCCAGGGCACTTAAAAACCGCTTCAGCGAAATGAGCCCAGGGCATTTAAAAACCGCTTCCAACAAAATGAGCCCAGGGCACTTAAAACCAGCTTCAACGAAATGAGCCCAGGGCACTTAAAAACCCGCTTCCAACAAAATGAGCCCAGGGCACTTAAAAACCGCTTCAACGAAATGAGCCCAGGGCACTTAAAAACCAGCTTCCAACGAAAAATGGCCCAGGGCACTTAAAAACCGCTTCCAAAAAAAATGAGCCCAGGGCATAAAAAACCGCTACAACGAAATGAGCCCAGGGCACCAAAACCCGCTTCAACAAAATGAGCCCAGGGCACTTAAAACCCGCTTCAAACGAAATGAGCCCAGGGCACTTAAAAACCCGCTTCCAACGAAATGAGCCCAGGGCACTTAAAACCCGCTTCCAACGAAATGAGCCCAGGGCACTTAAAAACCCGCTTCCAATGAAATGAGCCCAGGGCACTTAAAAAACCAGCTTCAAATGAAATGAGCCCAGGGCACTTAAAAACCCGCTTCAAACAAAATGAGCCCAGGGCACTTAAAAAACCCAGCTTCCAACAAAATGAGCCCAGGGCACTTAAAAACCCGCTTCCAACGAAATGAGCCCAGGGCACATAAAAACCGCTTCCAACGAAATGAGCCCAGGGCACATAAAACAACCTCTTCCAACGAAATGAGCCCAGGGCATTTAAAAACCCGCTTCAACAAATGAGCCCAGGGCACTTAAAACCCGCTTCCAACGAAATGAGCCCAGGGCACTTAAAAACCGCTTCCAACGAAATGAGCCCAGGGCACTTAAAAACCGCTTCCAACAAATGAGCCCAGGGCACTTAAAAACCGCTTCCAACGAAATGAGCCCAGGGCACTTAAAACCGCTTCCAACAAAATGAGCCCAGGGCACTTAAAACCAGCTTCCAACAAAATGAGCCCAGGGCACTTAAAAACCGCTTCAAACGAAATGAGCCCAGGGCACTTAAAAACCAGCTTCCAACAAAATGAGCCCAGGGCACTTAAAAACCGCTTCCAACGAAATTAGCCCAGGGCACTTAAAACCCGCTTCCAACGAAATGAGCCCAGGGCACTTAAAAACCGCTTCCAACGAAATGAGCCCAGGGCACTTAAAAACCAGCTTCCAACAAAAATGAGCCCAGGGCACTTAAAAACCGCTTCAAACGAAATGAGCCCAGGGCACTTAAAACCCGCTTCCAGAAATGAGCCCAGGGCGCATAAAAACCGCTTCAAAAAATGAGCCCAGGGCACTAAAAACCCGCTTCCAACAAAATGAGCCCAGGGCACCCAAAAACCTTTCCAACAAAATGAGCCCAGGGCACTTAAAAAAAAAGCGAAAATGAGCCCAGGGCAAAAAAACCGCTTCAACAGAAATGAGCCCAGGGCACTTAAAACCCTTCTTCAACAAATGAGCCCAGGGCACTTAAAAACCGCTTCAAAAGAAATGAGCCCAGGGCACTTAAAAACCAGCTTCCAACGAAATGAGCCCAGGGCACTTAAAAACCAGCTTCAAGCAAATGAGCCCAGGGCACAAAAAACCAGCTTCAAACGAAATGAGCCCAGGGCACTTAAAAACCGCTTCAACAAAATGAGCCCAGGGCACATAAAAACCCTTTCCAAAGAAATGAGCCCAGGGCACAAAAACCCGCTCCATGAAATGAGCCCAGGGCACTTAAAAACCGCTTCCAACGAAATGAGCCCAGGGCACTTAAAAACCCCTTCAAACAAATGAGCCCAGGGCGCAAAAAACCCGCTTCCAACGAAATGAGCCCAGGGCATAAAACCGCTTCAATGAAATGAGCCCAGGGCACTTAAAAACCGCTTCAAAGAAATGAGCCCAGGGCACTTAAAAAACCGCTTCCAACCCGAAATGAAATGAGGGCACTTAAAAACCCGCTTCCAACGAAATGAGCCCAGGGCACTTAAAAACCCGCTTCCAACGAAATGAGCCCAGGGCATTAAAACCCGCTTCAATGAAATGAGCCCAGGGCACTTAAAAACCGCTTCAATGAAATGAGCCCAGGGCACTTAAAAACCCGCTTTCAAAATGAGCCCAGGGCAAAAACCCGCTTCAACCAAATGAGCCCAGGGCACTTAAAACCCTTCAGAAAATGATGAGCCCAGAACACTTAAAAACCCGACAACAAAAATGAGCCCAGGGCAGTTAAAAACCGCTTCAACGAAATGAGCACAGGGCACTTAAAAACCGCTTCCAACGAAATGAGCCCAGGGCATTTAAAAACCCGCTTCCAACGAAATGAGCCAGGGCAAAAACCAAAAAACCCAGCTTCCAACAAAATGAGCCCAGGGCACTTAAAAACCGGCCAAACGAAATGAGCCCAGGGCACTTAAAAACCGCTTCCAAAAATGAGCCCAGGGCACTTAAAAACCAGCTTCAAGAAAATGAGCCCAGGGCACAAAAACCCGCGCTTGAAACGAAATGAGCCCAGGGCACTTGAAAACCCAGCTTCCAACAAAAATGAGCCCAGGCACATAAAACCGCCTCCAACAAAATGAGCCCAGGGCACTTAAAACCCGCCTAACTAAATGAGCCAGGGCACATAAAAGAAATGGGCCCAGGGCACTTAAAAACCGCTTCAATGAAAAATGAGCCCAGGGCACTTAAAACCCTTCCAAAAATGAGCCCAGGGCACTTAAAACCCGCTTCAAACGAAATGAGCCCAGGACACTTAAAACCCTTCAAAGAAATGAGCCCAGGGCACTTAAAAAACCCGCCTCAAAATGGACAGGGCACTTAAAAACCGGCTTCCAACCAAAATGAGCCAGGGCACTTAAAACCCACTTCCAATGAAAATGAGCCCAGGCACTTGAAAACCCGCTTAAAAATGAGCCCAGGCACTTAAAAAC
>JAEOAE010002675.1:0-35997 GCA_036365155.1 Meriones psammophilus | reverse complement strand
TACTCTGAGTCATTTCGCTGGAAGCGGTTTTAGAGTGCTCTAGTCATTTCAATGAAAGCTGGTTTTTGGTGTGCTCTGACCATTTCTTTGGAAGCCGGTTTTTAAGTGCTCGGGATCATTTTGTTGGAAGCGGCTTTGGCGCTGGAGTCCTTTTCACAGCGGGCTTTAAGTGCTCTTGGATCGTTGAATGGGGTTTTATGCACTGAGGACATTTTGTTGAACTGGGCTTTTAAGTACTTGAGTCGTCAAAGGGCTTTAAGTGTTTCAGTTACTTCTTTGAAGCGGTTTTAAGTGCTCTGGAGTCATTTCGCTGGCGCCGGGTTTAGGCGCTATGGAGTCATTTTAATGGACGCCGGTTTTGAGTGCCTGAGTCATTTCATTGGAAGAGGGTTTTTATGTGCTCAGAGGTCATTTTGAAGCGATTTTTAAGTGCTCTGGGACTCATTTTGTTGAAGCTGTTTTTTAAGTGCTGTGGAGTCCTTTTGTTGTTAGCAGGTTTTTTAGTGCTCTGGAGTCATTTCGCTTGAAGGGGGTTTTTATGTGCACTGAGGACATTTTGTTGAACTGGGCTTTAAGTACTATGGAGTCATTTCATGGAAGCGGTTTTAGAGTGCTCTGGAGTCATTTCCAGTCGGTTTTGAGTGCTCTGGAGTCATTTCTGCTGGAAGCAGGTTTTTAAGTGCTCTGGGATTATTTCTGGAAGGGGTTTTAAGTGCTCCTGAGTCATTTTCTGGAAGCGGGTTTTAAGTGCTCCTTTGTCATTTCATTGGAAGCGGGTTTTAAATGTTCTGGTGTCCTTTCGTTGAATCGGGTTTAAGATCTCTAGGGTTGTTTCGCTGGGGAAGCAGGTTTTTAAAATGCTCTGTAGGCATTTGGTTGGAAGTGGTTTTTATGCTCTGGAGTCATTTCGTTGAACTGGGCTTTAAGTGTCTAGAGTCATTTCCACAGCTTTGAGGTTTTAAGTGCTCTGTAGTCATTTCACAGCTGGGTTTTAGAGTGCTCTGAGTCATTTCATGAAGCAGGCTTTTAAGTGCTCTGAGTCATTTCGCTGGAAGCGGGTTTTTTAGTGCTCTGGAGTCATTTCTTTTGGAAGCTTTTTTAAGTGCTTTGAGTCATTTCTAGCTAAGGTTTTAGTACTCTGAGTCATTTCTTTTGAAGTTTTTTTATGCTTTGGATTAATTTCCTGAAGCAGGTTTTTAAGCACTGGAGTCATGTCATTGGAAGCTTGTTTTTGAGTGCTCTGGAGTCATTTCGATGGAAGCGGTTTTTATGTGCTCTGAGGTCATTTCAGGAATCACTTAAGCGTGTTTTTTGAGTGCTCTGGGAGTCATTTCTGATAGCGGATTTTAGAGTGCTCTAGTCATTTCCTGGAACCCGGTTTTAAGTGCCCTGAGTCTTTTCGCTGGAAGGGGTTTTAAGTGCTCTGAGTCATTTCGCTGGAAGTGGGTTTTTAAGTGCTCTGGAGTAATTTCCTTGAAGCAGGTTTTTAAGAGCTCGAGGCATTTCATTGAAGCAGGTTTTTGAGTTCTCTGGGATTCATTTAGTTGGAAGCGGGTTTTTGAGTGATCTGAGTCATTTTTTTGGAAGCGGCTTTTAAGTGCTCTGGAGTCAATTCCTGGAAGCGGATTTTGAGTACTTGGAGTCATTTTGAAGCGGGTTTTTATGTGTGCCGGAGGTCATATCGCGTGGAAGGGGTTTTTAAGTGCTCTGGGATCATTTCATGGAAGCGGTTTTTGGCTGCCTGGAGTCCTTTCGCTTGTATCGGTTTTTAAGTGCTCTGGAGTCATTTCTTTGAAAGCGGGTTTTTAAGTCCTCTGAGTCATTTAGTTTGAAGGTGGTTTTTATGTGCACTGAGGACCTTTGTTGAACTGGGCTTTTAAGTACTGGAGTCATTTTGTTGGAAGCAGATTTTAGAGTGCTCTGAATCATGTCGATGGAAGCGGTTTTAGAGTGCTCTGGAGTCATTTCTGCTGGAAGCAGGTTTTTGAGTGCTCTGAAGACATTTCATGGAAGGGGGTTTTTAAGTGCTCTGGATCATTTCATTGAAGCGGTTTTTTAAGTGCTCTGGAGTCATTTCGCAGCTGGGGTTTAAGTGCTCTGGAGTCAATTCATTGGAAGCAGGTTTTTGAGTGCACTGAGTCATTTAGTTGGAAGCGGTTTTTATGTGCTCGGAGGTCATTTCTGTTGAAGGGGGTTTTAAGTGCTCTGGGATCATTTCTCGTGGAAGCGGGTTTTTAAGTGCTGTGGAGTCCTTTCGCTTGAAGCGGGTTTTGGTGCTCTGAAGTCATTTCGCTGAATGGGGTTTTATGTGCACTGAGGACATTTTGTTGAACTGGGCTTTTTAAGCACTTGAGTCATTTCGCAGCGGTTTTAGAGTGCTCTAGTCATTTCAATGAAAGCGGTTTTTATGTGCTCGGACGCCATTTCTTTGAAGCGGTTTTTAAGTGCTCTGGGATCATTTTGTTGGAAGCGGGTTTTTATGCTGTGGAGTCCTTTCATGGAAGCGGGTTTTAGTGCTCTGGAGTCATTTCGTTGAATGGGGTTTTTATGTGCACTGAGGACATTTTGTTGAACTGGGCTTTTAAGTACTCTGAGTCGCTTCGCTGAAGGGGGTTTTAAGTGCTCTGAAGTCATTTTTTGGAAGCGGTTTTAAGTGCTCTGGAGTCATTTCGCTGGAAGCGGGTTTATAAGTGCTATGGAGTCATTTAATTGGACGCTGGTTTTGAGTGCTCTGAGTCATTTCGCTGGAAGAGGGTTTTTATGTGCTCAGAGGTCATTTTTTGGAAGCGGATTTTTAAGTGCTCTGGGATCATTTTGTTGGAAGCTGTTTTTAAGTGCTGTGGAGTCCTTTTGTTGGCAGCAGGTTTTTAAGTGCTCTGAGTCATTTCGCTTGAAGGGGGTTTATGTGCACTGAGGACATTTTGTTGAACTGGGCTTTAAGTACTATGGAGTCATTTCGATGGAAGGGGTTTTAGAGTGCTCTGAGTCATTTCCTTGAAGCCGGTTTTGAGTGCTCTGGAGTCATTTCAGCAGGTTTTTAAGTGCTCTGGGATTATTTCGCTGGAAGCGGGTTTTTAAGTGTCCTGAGTCATTTCGCTGGAAGCGGGTTTTAAGTGCTCCTTAGTCATTTCATTGAAGCGGGTTTTAAATGTTCTGGTGTCCTTTGTTGAATCGGGTTTAAGAGCCTAGGGTTGTTTCGCTGGGAAGGAGGTTTTAAATGCTCTGTAGGCATTTGGCTGGAAGTGGTTTTTAAGTGCTCTGAGTCATTGAACTGGTTTTTGGCGCTCTAGAGTCATTTCTGGAAGCTTAGGTTTTTGTGCTCCAGTCATTTCGCTGGAAGGGTTTTAGAGTGCTCTGAGTCATTTCATTGGAAGCAGGCTTTTTTAAGTGCTCTGAGTCATTTCATGGAAGTGGGTTTTTAGTGCTCTGAGTCATTTTTTGAAGCCGTTTTTAAGTTTGGAGTCATTTCGCTGAAGCAGGTTTTTTAGTACTCTGGAGTCATTTTTCTCGGTTTTTAAGTGCTTTGAGTAATTTCCTGAAGCAGGTTTTGGCACCTGAGTCATGTCATTGGAGCGTGTTTTTGAGTGCCTGGAGTCATTTCGATGGAAGCGGTTTTTATGTGCTCTGAGGTCATTTTGTTGGAAGCGTTGTTTTTTGAGTGCTCTGAGTCATTTGCTGGAAGCGGATTTTAGAGTGCTCTAGTCATTTTTGAACCCGGTTTTTAAGTGCCCTGAGTCTTTTCAGTGGTTTTTAAGTGCTCTGGGAGTCATTTTTGAAGTGGGTTTTTGAGTGCCTGGTGTCATTTCTGGAAGTGGTTTTAAGTTCATTTCGCTGGAAGGGTTTTAATGCCTGAGTAATTTCCTTGAAACAGGTTTTAAGGCGTTTCAAGGCATTTCATTGAAGCAGGTTTTTGAGTTCTCTGATTCATTTAGTTGGAAGCGGGTTTTTGAGTGATCTGGAGTCATTTTGTTGGAAGGGCTTTTAAGTGCTCTGGAGTCAATTCGCTGGAAGGGATTTTGAGTACTCTGAGTCATTTCGCTGGAAGGGTTTTTATGTGCTCGGAGGTCATATCGCTGGAAGGGGGTTTTAAGTGCTCTGGGATCATTTCGCGGGTTTTTAAGTGCTGTGAGTCCTTCGCTTGTATCGGGTTTTTAAGTGCTCTGAGTCATTTCAAAGCGGTTTTTAAGTCCTGAGTCATTTAGTTTGAAGGTGGTTTTTATGTGCACTGAGGACCTTTGTTGAACTGGGCTTTTAAGTACTGAGTCATTTTGTTGGAAGCAGATTTTAGAGTGCTCTGGGAATCATGTCGATGGAAGGGTTTTAGAGTGCTCTGGAGTCATTTCGCTGGAGCAGGTTTGAGTGCTCTGAAGACATTTCGATGGAAGGGGTTTTAAGTGCTCTTCGGTATCATTTCATTGGAAGCGGTTTTTAAGTGCTCTGGAGTCATTTCTGAAGCGGTTTTTAAGTGCTCTGGAGTCAATTCATTGAAGCAGGTTTTGAGTGCTCTGGAGTCATTTCGTTGGAAGCGGGTTTTTAAGCTCTCGGAGGTCATTTCGTGGAAGGGGGTTTTGAGTGCTCTGGGAGTCATTTCGTTGGAAGGGGGTTTTTAAGCTGTGGAGTCCTTTCGCTTGAAGCGGTTTTTAAGTGCTCTGGGAGTCATTTCGTGGAATGGGGTTTTATGTGCACTGAGGACATTTTGTTGAACTGTGCTTTTAAGTACTTGGAGTCATTTCGCTGGAAGCGGTTTTAGAGTGCTCTAGTCATTTCAATGAAAGCGGTTTTTATGTGCTCGGACGCTTTTCTTTGGAAGCGGTTTTTAAGTGCTCTGGGGATCATTTTGTTGGAAGGGTTTTAAGTGCTGTGGAGTCCTTTCGCTGCGGGTTTTAAGTGCTCTGGAGTCATTTCATTGAATGGGGTTTATGTGCACTGAGGACATTTTGTTGAACTGGGCTTTTAAGTACTCTGAGTCGCTTTGTTGAAAGGGGTTTTAAGTGCTCTGAAGTCATTTCTTTGGAAGGGGGTTTTAAGTGCTCTGAGTCATTTTGTTGGAACTGGGTTTATAAGTGCTATTGAGTCATTTGATTGGACGCGGGTTTTGAGTGCTCTGAAGTCATTTCGTTGGAAGAGGGTTTTTATGTGCTCAGAGGTCATTTTTGGAAGCGGATTTTTAAGTGCTCTGGGATCATTTTGTTGGAAGCTGTTTTTAAGTGCTGTGGAGTCCTTTTGTTGGCAGCAGGTTTTAAGTGCTCTGGAGTCATTTCGCTTGAAGGGGGTTTTTATGTGCACTGAGGACATTTTGTTGAACTGGGCTTTTAAGTACTATGGAGTCATTTCGATGGAAGCGGGTTTTAGAGTGCTCTGAGTCATTTCCTGGAAGCCGGTTTTGAGTGCTCTGGAGTCATTTCGCAAATGGGTTTTTAAGTGCTCTGGGATTATTTCTGTTGGAAGGGTTTTTAAGTGCTCTGAGTCATTTCGCTAGCGGGTTTTAAGTGCTCCTTAGTCATTTCATTGGAAGCGGGTTTTAAATGTTCTGGTGTCCTTTTGTTGAATCGGGCTTAAGAGCTCTAGGGTTGTTTCTGCTGGAAGCAGGTTTTTAAATGCACTGTAGGCATTTGGTTGAAGTGGTTTTTAAGTGCTCTGGAGTCATTTCGTTGAACTGGGTTTTTAAGTGCTCTAGAGTCATTTCAATGCGCGGGTTTTAAGTGCTCTGTAGTCATTTCTGTTTTTAGAGCTCTGGGTCATTTTAGAAGTGGCTTTTAAGTCTGGAGTCATTTCAAAAAGTGGTTTTTTAGTGCTCTGAGTCATTTTTGTTGAACTGGTTTTTAGTCATTTCTGGGTTTTTTTTCTTTGAGCAGGTTTTTGCATTTCTTCAAGTTTTTTTAAGTGCTTGGAGTAATTTTGAAGCAGGTTTTTAGTGCTTGGAGTCATTTCAGCAGGTTTTTGAGTGCTCTGGAGTCATTTCATTGGAAGCGGGTTTTTAATGTGCTCTGAGGTCATTTTGTTGAAGCGCGGTTTTTGAGTGCTGTGGAGTCATTTTGTTGGAAGCAGATTTTTTGCTCTAGTCATTTGTTGAAACCGGGTTTTAAGTGCCCTGAGGTCATTTTGTTGGAAGCGGTTTTTGAGTGCTCTGGAGTCATTTCGTTGGAAGTGGTTTTGAGTGCTCTGAAGTCATTTCGTTGGAAGCAGGTTTTTGAGTGCTCTGGAGTCATTTCATGAAGGTTTTAAGTGCTCTGGAGTCATTTTTGAACAGGTTTTAACCCGGGCATTTCATTGAAGCAGGTTTTTGAGTTCTCTGATTCATTTAGTTGGAAGCGGGTTTTGAGTGATCTGAGTCATTTTTGTTGGAAGCGGGTTTTTAAGTGCTCTGGAGTCAATTCGCTGGAAGCGGATTTTGAGTACTTGAGTCATTTCTTTGAAGCGGTTTTTTAGTGCTCGGAGGTCATTTCGTTGGAAGGGGTTTTTAAGTGCTCTGGGTCATTTCGTTGAAGCGGGTTTTTAAGTCCTCTGAGTCATTTAGTTTGAAGGTGGTTTTTATGTGCACTGAGGACCTTTTGTTGAACTGGGCTTTTAAGTACTTGGAGTCATTTTGTTGAAGCAGGTTTTAGAGTGCTCTGGAGTCATTTCGATGGAAGCGGTTTTAGAGTGCTCTGGAGTCATTTCGCTTGGCGGGTTTTTGAGTGCTCTGAAGTCATTTCGTTGGAAGCGGGTTTTTAGTGCTCTGGTTTTTTTCATTGGAACGTGTTTTTGAGTTTCAGTCATTTCATTGAAGGTTTTTGAGTGCTCTGAGTCATTTAGTTGGAAGCGGTTTTGAGTGACCTGAGTCATTTTGTTGGAAGCGGGCTTTTGAGTGCTCTGAGTCATTTCATATGTTTTTTGAGTGCTCTGAGTCATTTCGTTGAAACGGGTTTTAAGTGCTCTGGAGTCATTTCGATGGAAAGCTGTTTTTAAGTGCTCTGGAGTCATTTCGTTGGAAGCTGGTTTTGAGTGCACTGAGTCATTTTTGTTGAACTGGTTTTAAGTAGTCTGGAGTCATTTTCATTTTTGAGTGCTCTGAGTCATTTGTTGGAAGGGTTTTGAGTGCTCTGAGTCATTTCGGGAAGCAGGTTTTTTGAGTGCTCTGTCATTTCATTTGAAGCGGTTTTTAAGTGCTCTGAGTCATTTCTGTTGGAAGCGGTTTTTGAGTGCTGGGAGTCATTTCCTGAAGCGGGTTTTAAGTGCTCTGGAGTCATTTCGTTGGAAGCAGGTTTTTAGTGCTCTGAGTCATTTTGAACTGGTTTTTAGTGCTCTGGAGTCCTTTCGTTGAAAGCAGGTTTTAAGTGCTCTGTAGTCATTTCTTTGGAAGGGTTTTAGAGTGCTCTGGGAGTCATTTTGTTGGAAGCAGGCTTTTAAGTGCTTGGGAGTCATTTCGTTGGAAGTGTTTTTTTAGTGCTCTGGAGTCATTTCTTTGAAGCGGTTTTTAAGTGCTTTGGAGTCATTTTGTTGGAATCGGGTTTAAGAGCTCTAGGGTTGTTTTAAGTGCTCTGGAAGCAGGTTTTTAAATGCTCTGAGGTCATTTGGTTGAAGTTTTTTAAGTGCTCTGAGTCATTTTGTTGGAAGGGTTTTTAAGTGCTCTGGTCATTTCTTTGAAGGGTTTTTAAGTGCTCTCGAGTCATTTCATTGGAAGCAGGTTTTTGAGTTCTCTGGATTCATTTAGTTGGAAGCGGGTTTTGAGTGATCTGGAGTCATTTTGTTGGAAGCGGGTTTTATGCTCTGGGAGTCATTTCCTTGAAGTGGGTTTTGAGTGTTCTGGAGTCATTTGTTGGAAGCAGGTTTTATGTGCTCGGAGGTCATTTCGTTGGAAGGGGTTTTTAAGTGCTCTGGGATCATTTCGTTGGAAGGGGTTTTTTAAGTGCTGTGGAGTCCTTTCGCTTGAAGCGGGTTTTTAAGTGCTCTGGATTCATTTTTGTTGGAATGGGGTTTTATGTGCACTGAGGACATTTTGTTGGAACTGGGCTTTTAAGTACTCTGGAGTCATTTCTGGAAGCGGGTTTTAGAGTGCTCTAGTCATTTCAATGAAAGCGGTTTTTATGTGCTCGGACGCGCATTTCTTTGGAAGCGGTTTTTAAGTGCTCTGGGATCATTTTGTTGGAAGCGGGTTTTTAAGTGCTGTGAGTCCTTTCGTTGGAACTGGGTTTTTAAGTGCTCTGGAGTCATTTCGTTGGAATGGGGTTTTTATGTGCACTGAGGACATTTTGTTGAACTGGGCTTTTAAGTACTCTGGAGTCGCTTCGTTGGAAGGGGTTTTTAAGTGCTCTGAAGTCATTTCTTTGGAAGCAGGTTTTAAGTGCTCTGGAGTCATTTCTGCTGGAAGCGGTTTATAAGTGCTATGGAGTCATTTAATTGGACGCTGGTTTTTGAGTGCTCTGGAGTCATTTCATTGGAAGAGGGTTTTTATGTGCTCAGAGGTCATTTTTTGGAAGCGGATTTTTAAGTGCTCTGGGATCATTTTGTTGGAAGCTGTTTTTAAGTGCTGTGGAGTCCTTTTGTTGGCAGCAGGTTTTTAAGTGCTCTGAGTCATTTCGCTTGAAGGGGGGGTTTTATGTGCACTGAGGACATTTTGTTGGAACTGGGCTTTTGAGTACTATGGAGTCATTTCGATGGAAGCGGGTTTTAGAGTGCTCTGAGTCATTTCCTTGAAGCGGTTTTTGAGTGCTCTGGAGTCATTTCGTTGGAAGCAGGTTTTTAAGTGCTCTGGGATTATTTCGTTGGAAGCGGGTTTTAAGTGCTCTGAGTCATTTCGTTGAGCGGGTTTTTAAGTGCTCCTTAGTCATTTCATTGAACTGGTTTTAAATGTTCTGGTGTCCTTTGTTGGAATCGGTTTTTAAGATCTCTAGGGTTGTTTCGTTGGAAGCAGGTTTTAAATGCTCTGTAGGCATTTGGTTGGAAGTGGTTTTTAAGTGCTGGGAGTCATTTCGTTGGAACTGGGTTTTTAAGTGCTCTAGAGTCATTTCAGCTGGAAGCGGTTTTTTAAGTGTTCTGTAGTCATTTTTAATTGGAAGCGGTTTTAGAGTGCTCTGGAGTCATTTTGTTGGAAGCAGGCTTTTAAGTGCTCTGAGTCATTTCGTTGGAAGCAGGTTTTTAGTGCCTGGAGTCATTTTGGAAATGTTTTTAAGTGCTTTGGAGTCATTTCCTTGGAAGCAGGTTTTTAAGTACTCTGGAGTCATTTCATTGGAAGTGTTTTTGAGTGCTCTGGAGTCATTTCCATGGAAGCGGTTTTTATGTGCTCTGAGTCATTTCATTGGAAGCGTGTTTTGAGTGCTCTGGAGTCATTTCGTTGGAAGCGGATTTTAAGTGCTCTGGAGTCATTTCCTTGAACCCGGTTTTTAAGTGCCTGAGTCATTTCCTTGAGCGGGTTTTAAGTGCTCTGGAGTCATTTCGCTGGGGTTTTTGAGTGCTCTGGAGTCATTTCGTTGAACTGGGTTTTTAAGTGCTCTAGAGTCATTTCGTTGGAAGTGGGTTTTTAAGTGCTCTGAGGTCATTTCGCTTAGGTTTTAGAGTGCTCTGAGTCATTTTGAAGCAGGCTTTTATAGTGCTCTGGAGTTTCCTTAGTTGAAACAGGTTTTTAGTGCTCTGGAGTCATTTCATTGGAAGCTCTGGTTTTAAGTGTTTTGGAGTCATTTTGTTGAATCAGGTTTTTTTAGCTCTAGGGTCATTTCGTTGGGAAGCAGGTTTTAAAGTGCTCTGGAGTCATTTGTTGGAAGTGGTTTTTATGTGCACTGAGTCATTTTGTTGGAAACTTTTTAAGTGCTTTGCCATTTCATTTGGAAGCGGGTTTTAGTGCTGAGTCATTTCATGGAAGCAGGGTTTTGAGTGCTCTGAGTCATTTTGAAGGAAGGGGTTTTGAGTGCTCTGGAGTCATTTTGTTGAAGCGGTTTTTTAAGTGCTCTGGGAGTCATTTCTTTTGGAAGCGGGTGTTTTAAGTGCTCCTGGGAGTCATTTCGTTGGAAGAGGGTTTTAAATGCTCTGAGTCATTTCGTTGGAAGGGGGTTTTTAAGTGCTCTGGGTCATTTCACAGGAAGCGGTTTTTAAGTGCTCTGGAGTCCTTTCGCTTGAAGCAGGTTTTTAAGTGCTCTGGAGTCATTTCTTTGGAATGGGGTTTTTAAGTGCACTGAGGACATTTTGTTGAACTGGGCTTAGAGCTGGTCATTTCTGGAAGGGTTTTTTAGTGCTCTGGAGTCATTTCAATGAAAGGGTTTTTTAGTGTGCTCTGGAGTCATTTTGTTTGAAGCGGTTTTTAAGTGCTCTGGGAGTCATTGTTGGAAGCGGGTTTTTGAGTGCTGTGGAGTCATTTTTCATTGGAAGCGGGTTTTAAGTGCTCTGGAGTCATTTCGTTGGAATGGGGGTTTTTAAGCACTGAGGACATTTTGTTGAACTGGTTTTAAGTGCTCTGGGAGTCATTTCTTTGAAGGGGTTTTAAGTGCTCTGTTTCTGGAGTCATTTTTTGGAAATGGGTTTTTTGGCCTCTGGAGTCATTTTTGGAAGCGGGTTTTAAAGTGCTCTGGAGTCATTTAATTGGAAGCGGGTTTTTAAGTGCTCTGGAGTCATTTTGCTTGAAGAGGGTTTTTAAGTGCTCTGGGATCATTTTTTGGAAGCGGGTTTTTGAGTGCTCTGGAGTCATTTTTGTTGGAAGCAGGTTTTTGAGTGCTCTGGAGTCATTTAGTTGGAAGGGGTTTTGAGTGCACTGGGAGTCATTTTGTTGAAAGCGGGGCTTTTAAGTGCTGGGGAGTCATTTCCTTGAAGTGGGTTTTAGGAGTGCTCTGGAGTCATTTTTTTGGAAGCAGGTTTTGCGCGCTCTGAGGTCATTTCGTTGGAAGGGGTTTTTGAGTGCTCTGGGATCATTTCGTTGGAAGCGGGTTTTTAAGTGCTGTAGTCATTTTTTTTGAAGCGGTTTTAAGTGCTCTGGATTCAGTTTCGTTGGAATGGGGTTTTATGTGCACTGAGGACATTTTGTTGAACTGGGCTTTAAGTGCTCTGAGTCATTTCGATTGAACTGGGGTTTTTAAGTGCTCTAGTCATTTCAATGAAAGCGGGTTTTATGTGCTCTGAGGCATTTCTTTGAAGCGGGTTTTTAAGTGCTCTGGGATCATTTTGTTGAAGCGGGTTTTTAAGTGCTGTGGAGTCCTTTCGTTGAAGCGGGTTTTAAGTGCTCTGAGTCATTTCGCTTGGGGGGTTTTTATGTGCACTGAGGACATTTTGTTGAACTGGGTTTTAAGTACTCTGAGTCATTTCGTTGGAAGGGGTTTTAGAGTGCTCTGAGTCATTTCTTTGAGGCATTTGGTTGGGTTTTTAAGTGCTCTGGAGTCATTTCGTTGGAAGCGGGTTTTAAGTGCTATGGAGTCATTTAATTGGAAGCGGTTTTTGTGCTCTGGAGGTCATTTCGTTGGAAGAGGGTTTTTAAGTGCTCTGAGTCATTTTTTGGAATGGGTTTTAAGTGCTCTGGGTCATTTTGTTGAAGCTGGGTTTTAAGTGCTGTGGGTCATTTTGTTGGAAGCAGGTTTTTAAGTGCTCTGGAGTCATTTCGTTTGAAGGGGTTTTATGTGCTCTGGAGTCATTTTGTTGGAACTGGGTTTTAAGTGCTATGAGTCATTTTGATGAAGTGCTCTGGGGGTTTTAGAGTGCTCTGGAGTCATTTCCTTGAAGCAGGTTTTTGAGTGCTCTGGAGTCATTTCGTTGGAAGGGTTTTAAGTGCTCTGGGATTATTTTGTTGAAGCGGGTTTTTAAGTGCTCTGAGTCATTTTTGAGTACTCTGAGCTATGGAAGCGGGTTTAAGTGCTCTGGGGTCATTTCATTGGAAGCGGGTTTTAAATGCTCTGGTGTCATTTAGTTGGATCGGGGTTTTAAGTGCTCTGAGTCATTTAGTTGGAAGGTGGTTTTATAGTTTTAAATTTCTGTTGGCATTTTGGTTGGAAAAGCAGGTTTTTAAGTGCTCTGAGTCATTTTGTTGGAAGGGGTTTTTAAGTGCTCTGAGTCATTTCGTTGGAAGCGAGGTTTTTAAGTGCTCTGGAGTCATTTTGGAAGCGGTTTTTAAGTGCTCTGGAGTCATTTCATTGGAAGCAGGTTTTTAAGTGCTCTGGTCAGTCATTTTTGAGTGATTGAGTCATTTGTTTTTTAGTTTTAGAGCTCTGAGTCAGTTCATTTTGGAAGGGGTTTTGAGTGCTTCATTTTGTTGACGTGCGTTTTTTAAGTGCTTTGGAGTCATTTCATTGGAAGCAGGTTTTTTAGTGCTCTGAGTCATTTCTTGTGGTTTTATGTGCACTTATGTGCATTTTGTTGAGGTCATTTTAGTTGGAAGCGGGTTTTTGAGTGCTCTGGAGTCATTTTGGAAGCGGTTTTTGAGTGCTCTGGAGTCATTTTGAAGTGGTTTTATAGTGCTCTGGAGTCATTTCGTTGGAACCAGGGCTTTTATCATGCTCTAGGGTCATTTCGTTGCTGGAGTCATTTTTTGAACTGTTTGCTCTGAGTCATTTCGTTGGAAGTGGTTTTTGAGTGCTCTGGAGTCATTTCTTGGAAGCTGGTTTTAAGTGCTCTGAGTCATTCATTTTAAGTTGGAGTCATTTAACAAGGGGTTTTGAGTGCTCTGGAGTCATTTCAGCTGGAAGAGGGTTTTTAAGTGCTCTGGAGTCATTTTTTGGAAGCAGGTTTTTAAGTGCTCTGGAGTCATTTGTTGGAAGCTGTTTTTAAGTGCTTTGAGTCAGGTTACAGGTTTTGAGTGCTCTGAGGTCATTTCGTTGGAAGCGGGTTTTAAGTGCTCTGGAGTCATTTTGTTGGAAGCGGCTTTTAAGTGCTCTGGAGTCATTTTGTTGGAAGCGGGTTTTAAGTGCTCTGAGTCATTTTTGGAAGCTGGGTTTTTGAGTGCTCTGGAGTCATTTCGTTGGAAGCAGGTTTTTGAGTGCTCTGGAGTCATTTCGTTGGAAGCGGTTTTTGAGTGCTCTGAGTCATTTTGTTGGAAGCGGTTTTTTAAGTGCTCTGGAGTCATTTCCTTGGAAGCGGGTTTTAAGTGCTCTGGAGTCATTTCGCTGGAATCGGGTTTTGAGTGCTCTGGAGTCATTTCATTGAAGGGGGTTTTAAATGCTCTGGGATCATTTGGTTGAAGTGGGTTTTTAAGTGCTGGAGTCATTTCGCTTGGAAGCGGTTTTTAAGTGCTCTGAGTCATTTCTTGGAAGGGGGTTTTTAAGTGCTCTGAGGTCATTTTGTTGGAAGCTTGTTTTACTGCTTTGGAGTCATTTGTCATTTTGGTTTTAAGAAGCGGTTTTTAAGTGCTCTGGAGTCATTTCGTTGGAAGCGGGTTTTGAGTGCTCTGAGACATTTCGTTGGAAGCGGTTTTTAAGTGCTCTGGGAGTCATTTCTGGAAGCGGGTTTTTGAGTGCTGGAGTCTTTGGAGTCAATTTTTTGTGCACTGGGTTTTTGTGCTCTGGGTTTTTTTCTGAGTGAAGGGGGTTTTTAAGTGCTCTGAGGTCATTTTGTTGGAACTGGGTTTTAAGTGCTCTGGAGTCATTTGTTGGAAGGGGTTTTTGAGTGCTCTGGAGTCATTTTTTGAAGCTGGGTTTTATGTGCTCTGAGTCATTTCATTGAAGCGGGTTTTTAAGTGTCTCTGGAGTCATTTTGTTGGAAGCGGGTTTTTGAGTGCTCTGGAGTCATTTTGTTGGAAGGGGTTTTAAGTGCTCTGAGTCATTTCGTTTGGAAGCGGGTTTTATGTGCTCTGAGGAGTCATTTTGTTGGAAGCTGGTTTTAAGTGCTCTGGAGTCATTTGTTGGAAGGGGGTTTTAAGTGCTCTGGGAGTCATTTCCTTGGAAGCGGGTTTTATGTGCTCTGAGTCATTTTGTTTGAACTGCGGGTTTTAAGTGCTCTGGAGTCATTTTGTTGGAAGCGGGTTTTTGTGCTCTGAGTCATTTTTGCTGAACTGGGCTTTTTGAGTGCTCTGAGTCATTTTGTTGAAGCGGGTTTTAAGTGCTCTGGAGTCATTTCAATGAAAGCGGGTTTTAAATGTTCTCTGAGTCATTTCATTTGGAATAGGGTTTTGAGTGCTCTGAGGTTGTTTTGTTGGAAGCGGGTTTTTTAAATGCTCTGAGTCATTTTGTTGGAATCGGGTTTTAAGTGCTCTGAGTCATTTCTGTTGGAAGCGGTTTTTAATGCACTGGAGGACATTTGTTGAAGTGGGTTTTAAGTGCTCTGGAGTCATTTCGTTGGAACTGGGTTTTTTAGTGCTCTGGAGTCATTTCATTGGAAGCAGGTTTTTAAGTGCTCTGGGAGTCATTTTCTGAGCGGGTTTTAGAGTGCTCTGGAGTCATTTAATTGGAAGCAGGCTTTTAGTGCTCTGAGTCATTTCATTGGAAGGGGTTTTTAAATGCTCTGAGTCATTTTTGAAGCGGGTTTTTAAGTGCTCTGGGGATCATTTTGTTGGAAGCTGGTTTTAAGTGCTCTGAGTCATTTTGTTGGCAGCGGGTTTTAAGTGCTCTGGAGTCATTTCGTTTGAAGGGGGTTTTTATGTGCACTGAGGACATTTTGTTGGAACTGGGCTTTTTAAGTACTCTGGAGTCATTTCGATGGAAGGGTTTTTAGTGCTCTGGAGTCATTTTTGGAAGCGGGTTTTTGAGTGCTCTGAGTCATTTCGTTGGAAGCGGGTTTTTAAGTGCTCTGGGGTCATTTCATTGGAATTGGTTTTTAAGTGCTCTGAGTCATTTTGTTGAAGGGCTTTTAAGTGCTCTGAGTCATTTCATTGGAAGGGGTTTTAAATGCTCTGGAGTCATTTTGTTGAAGCGGGTTTTTTGAGCTCTGGAGTCATTTTGAAAGCGGGTTTTTAAGTGCTCTGGAGTCATTTCATGAAGCGGGTTTTTAAGTGCTCTGAGTCATTTCGTTGGAAGGGGATTTTGGTGCTCTGGAGTCATTTCGCTGGAAGGGTTTTTAAGTGTTCTGTAGTCATTCGCTTGAAGCGGGTTTTTAGTGCTCTGGAGTCATTTCTTTGGAAGTGGGTTTTGCTGCTCTGGAGTCATTTCATTGTTGAGCAGGGTTTTGAGTTCTCTGGAGTCATTTTCTTGGAAGCAGGTTTTAAGAGCTCTGGAGTTTTCTGAAAGCGGGTTTTTATGTACTCTGGAGTCATTTTGTTGAAGCGGGTTTTGAGTGCTCTGGAGTCATTTCGTTGGAACTGGGGTTTTAAGTGCTCTGAGTCATTTTTGTTTAAGTGCTCTGGTTTTTGAGAATGGGGTTTTAAAAGTCATTTTGTTGGAACTGGTTTTTTATAGTGCTCTGAGTCATTTCCTTGGAACCCGGTTTTTAAGTGCTCTGGGTCATTTTGTGGAAGCGGGTTTTAAGTGCTCTGGAGTCATTTCGTTGGAAGGGGTTTTTAGTGCTCTGGAGTCATTTCGTTGGAATGGGGTTTTATGTGCTCTGAGATCATTTTGTTGGAAGAGGGCTTTTAAGTGCTCTGAGGTCATTTCTTTGAAACGGGTTTTAAGTGCTCTGGAGTCATTTTGTTGGAAGCTGGTTTTTAAGTGCTTGAGTCATTTAGTTGGAAGTCATTTTTGAGTGCTCTGAGTCATTTTTGCTGAAGGGGGTTTTTAAGTGCACTGAGTCATTTTGTTGAACTGGGTTTTTAAGTACTATGAGTCATTTTGGTGGAACTGGGTTTTAAGTGCTCTGGAGTCATTTCGTTGGAAGCGGGTTTTTTGAGTGCTCTGGAGTCATTTTGTTGGAAGCGGTTTTTGAGTGCTCTGGAGTCATTTGTTGGAAGCGGGTTTTTAAGTGCTCTGAGGATCATTTTGCTTGGAAGGGGGTTTTAAGTGGGGTTTGAGTCATTTCCATTTCTTGGAACTGGGTTTTTAAGTGCTCTGGAGTCCTTTCGTTGAAAGCGGTTTTTAAATGCTCTGTAGGATCATTTCGTTGAAGCGGGTTTTTAAGTGCTCTGGAGTCATTTTGTTGGAAGCAGGTTTTTAAGTGCTCTGGAGTCATTTCTTTGGGCGGTTTTTATGTGCTCTGGAGTCATTTCGTTGGAATCGGGTTTTAAGTGCTCTGGAGTCATTTCGTTTCTCGCGGGTTTTTAGAGCTCTGGAGTCATTTCATGGAAGCGGGTTTTAAGTGCTCTGGAGTCATTTGGTTGGAAGCGGGCTTTTAAGTGTTCTGAGTCATTTTGTTTGAATCAGTTTTTAAGTGCTCTGGGTCATTTTGTTGGAAGCAGGTTTTTAAGTGCTCTGAGTCATTTCATTGAAGGGTTTTAAGTGCTCTGGGATCATTTTGTTGGAAGCAGGTTTTGAGTGATCTGGAGTCATTTTGTTGGAAGCAGGTTTTTAAGTGCTCTGGGTCATTTCCCATTGGAAGGGGTTTTGAGTGCTCTGGAGTCATTTTGTTGGAAGCAGGTTTTGAGTGCTCTGGAGTCATTTCGTTGGAAGCGGTTTTAAGTGCTCTGGAGTCATTTCATTGGAAGCGGGTTTTTAAGTGCTGTGGAGTCATTTCGTTGAAGCGGGTTTTTAAGTTTCCTTGGAACTGGAGTCATTGAGTCATTGGAATGGCTCTGGAGTTTTTGTTGGAAGCTGGTTTTTACATTTGAGTCATTTTGTTGAAGGTGGTTTTAAGTGCTCTGGAGTCATTTTTGAACTGGGCGGGTTTTAGAGTGTCTAGAGTCATTTTGAGTGCTCTGCGGTTTTTTATGCTTTGGAGTCATTTCTTTTGGAAGGGGGTTTTAAGTGCTTCTGAGGATCATTTTGTTGGAAGTGGTTTTTAAGTGCTCTGGAGTCATTTCGTTGGAAGCGGGTTTTAAATGCTGCTCTGAGTCATTTCATTGGAATTTCGCGGGTTTTGAGTGTGCACTGAGTCATTTTGTTGGAAGCTGGTTTTTAAGTACTCTGGAGGTCATTTAGTTGGAAGGGGTTTTAAGTGCTGGAGTCATTTAGTTGGAAGGGGTTTTAAGTGCTCTGGAGTCATTTTGTTGGAAGCGGGTTTTAAGTGCTGGAGTCATTTAATTGAACTGGGTTTTGAGTGCTCTGGAGTCATTTTGTTGGAAGGGGGTTTTTAAGTGCTCTGGAGGTCATTTCTGGAAGGAGTCGGTTTTTAAGTGCTCTGGGAGTCATTTTGTTGGAAGCTGGTTTTTAAGTGCTGTGGAGTCATTTCTTGGACTGGTTTTTAAGTGCTCTGAGTCATTTCGTTGGAAGGGTTTTATGTGCTCTGAGGACATTTTGTTGGTTTTGGAGGTTTTAAGTGCTTTGGGAGTCATTTTGTTGGAAGCGGGTTTTATGTGCTCTGGAGTCATTTTGTTGGAAGCGGTTTTTTAAGTGCTCTGAGTCATTTCGTTTTTAAGTGGGGTTTTTATGTTTTAGAGCACTGAGGACATTTTGTTGAACTGGGCTTTTTGAACTACTGGAGTCATTTTTTGGAAGCGGGTTTTAAGTGCTCTGGAGTCATTTCCTTGGAAGCGGGTTTTTAAATGCTCTGGAGTCATTTCGTTGGAATCGGGTTTTAAGTGCTCTGGAGTCATTTAATTGAAAGGGGGTTTTAAAGTGCTCTGAGTCATTTTTTTGGAAGCGGTTTTTAAGTGCTCTGGGAGTCATTTCATTGGAAGCTGGGTTTTAAATGTTCTGGAGTCCTTTTGTTGAAATCGGGTTTTTAAGTGCTCTGGAGTCATTTCGTTTGAAGGGTTTTAGAATGCTCTGGAGTCATTGTTGAAGGGGCTTTAAGTGCTCTATAGTCATTTTGTTGGAAGTGGGTTTTGTGCTCTGGAGTCATTTTCTTGGATGCGGGTTTTAAGTGCTCTGGAGTCATTTTGTTGGAAGCAGGTTTTAAGTGCTCTGGAGTCATTTCTTTGGAAGCGGTTTTAAGTGCTCTGGAGTCATTTCATGTTGGCAGGGTTTTAAGTGCTCTGAGTCATTTCTTTGAAGCGGGTTTTAGTGCTCTGGAGTCATTTTGTTGGAAGCAGGTTTTTAAGTGCTCTGAGTCATTTCTCGTTGGAAGATTCGGTTTTTAAGTGCTCTGAGTCATTTAAACGCTGGAAGCAGGTTTTTTAAAGTGCCTGGAGTCATTTCATTGAACTGGGTTTTTAAGTGCTCTGGAGTCATTTCATTGGAAGCAGGTTTTTAAGTGCTCTGAGTCATTTCAATGGAAGCGGGTTTTTGAGTGCTCTGGAGTCATTTAGATGGAAGCAGGTTTTTGAGTGCTCTGGAGTCATTTTGTTGGAAGCGGGGCTTTAGTGCTCTGGAGTCATTTCATTTTGAAGCGGGTTTTTAAGTGCTTTGGAGTCATTTCAATGGAAGCAGGTTTTTAGTTCTCTGAGTCATTTCTTGGAAGCAGGTTTTGCTGCTTTGGAGTTGGAAGGGGTTTTTAAGTGCACTGAGAGTCATTTTGTTGGAAGCGGGCTTTTGAGTGCTCTGGAGTCATTTTTTAATGGAAGGGTTTTTAGTGCTCTGGAGTCATTTCGTTGGAAGTGCCTGGAGTCATTTCTGCTGGGTTTTTATGTGCTCTGGAGGTCATTTTGTTGGAAGGGGGTTTTAAGTGCTCTGGGATTTTTCCTGGAAGCGGGTTTTTAAGTGCTGTGGAGTCATTTCATTGGAAGCAGGTTTTTAAGTGTTCTGAGTCATTTAGATGGAATGGGGTTTTTTGAGTGCACTGAGGACATTTTGTTGAACTGGGTTTTTAAGTGCTCTGGAGTCAATTCTTGGAAGCGGGTTTTTAAGTGCTCTGGAGTCATTTCATTGGAACTGGGTTTTTATGTGCTCTGGAGTCATTTCGCTGAAGGGGGTTTTTGTACTCTGGGGATCATTTCGTTGGAAGCGGGTTTTAGAGTGCTGGGGAGTCCTTTCGCTGAAGCAGGTTTTTAAGTGCTCTGAGTCATTTCGTTGGAATTGGGGGTTTTATGTGCACTGAGGGACATTTTGTTGAACTGGGCTTTTAAGTGCTGGAGTCATTTTCGTTGAGCGGGTTTTTAGAGTGCTCTGAGTCATTTCATTGGAACTGGGTTTTGAGTGCCTGGAGTCATTTCATTGAAGCGGGTTTTGATTGCTCGGAGGTCATTTCATTGGAATTGGTTTTTAAGTGCTCTGGAGTCATTTCATTGAAGCGGGTTTTTAAGTGCTCTGAGTCATTTTGTTGGAATGGGTTTTTAAGTGCACTGAGGACATTTTGTTGAACTGGGTTTTTGAGTGCTCTGGAGTCATTTCGCTTTAAGCGGATTTTAGAGTGCTTTGGAGTCATTTCCTTGGAAGCGGGTTTTTGAGTGGATCTGGAGTCATTTTGTTGGAACTTGGTTTTGATTGCTGTGGAGTCAATTCATTGAATTGATTTTTAAGTCCTTTGAGTCATTTCGTTGAATGCGGTTTTTAAGTGCTCTGGAGTCATTTTGTGGAACTGGGCTTTTTAACTGCTGAGTCATTTCTTGAAGCGGATTTTGAGTGCTCTGAGTCATTTCAAGCGGGTTTTGCGTGCTTGACGCCATTTCTTTGGAAGGGGTTTTTAAGCTCTGGGATCATTTTGTTGGAAGCGGTTTTTAAGTGCTGTGGAGTCCTTTCGTTTTTTAAGTCCTCCTGAGTCATTTCGCTGGAATGGGGTTTTAAGTGCTCTGAGAGTCATTTTGTTGGAACGGGTTTTAAATGTTCTCTTGTCCTTTCGTTGGAATAGGTGTTTAGAGTGCTCTAGGGTTGTGTCATTGGAAGCGGTTTTTAAATGCTCTGAGTCATTTGGTTGGAAGCTCTTTTTAAGTGCTCTGGAGTCATTTTGTTGAAAGCGGGTTTTAGAGTGCTCTGGAGTCATTTTCGTTGGAAGCGGGTTTTTAAGTGCTCTGAGTCATTTCGCTGGAAGCGGGTTTTAAGTGCTCCTGAGTCATTTCATTGGAAGCGGGTTTTAAATGTTCTGGTGTCCTTTTGTTGAATCGGTGTTTAAGAGCTCTAGGGTTGTTTGAATTGGAAGCAGGTTTTAAATGCTCTGTAGTCAATTGGTTGATGCGTTTTTTAAGTGCTCTGGAGTCATTTCTTTGAAAGCGGGTTTTTAAGTCCTCTGAGTCATTTAGTTTGAAGGTGGTTTTTATGTGCACTGAGGACATTTTGTTGGAACTGGGCTTTTAAGTGCTCTGAGTCATTTCTTTGGAAGCGGGTTTTTAAATGCTCTGGGATCATTTTGTTGGAATCGGGTTTTTAAGTGCTGTGGAGTCCTTTCGTTGGAAGCGGGTTTTTAAATGCTCTGGAGTCATTTCGTTGGAATGGGGTTTTTATGTGCACTGAGGACATTTTGTTGGAACTGGGCTTTTAAGTACTCTGAGTCATTTAGTTTGGAGGTGGTTTTTAGCGTGCACTGAGGACATTTCCTTGAACGGGTTTTTGAGTGATCTGGAGTCATTTCTTGGAAGCTGGTTTTTATTGCTCTGAAGTCATTTTTGTTGGAATTGGTTTTTAAGTGCTCTGAGAGTCATTTTGTTGGAAGCGGGTTTTTAAGTGCTCTGGAGTCATTTCATTGGAATGGGGTTTTGATTTGCTCTGGATTCATTTAGTTGAAGCGGGTTTCTGAGTGATCTGGAGTCATTTCGTTGGAATCGGTTTTTAAAATGCTCTGGAGTCAATTCGTGAAAGCGGATTTTGAGTACTCTGGAGTCATTTCTTGAATCGGTTTTTTAAGTGCTCTGGAGTCATTTCTTTGAATGGGGGTTTTAAGTGCACTGAGTCATTTTGTTGGAACTGGGTTTTTAAGTGCTCTGGAGTCATTTTGTTGGAAGCGGTTTTAAGTGCTGTGGAGTCCTTTCGTTGGAAGCGGTTTTTAAGTCCTCTGGAGTGATTTCGTTGGAATGGGGTTTTTATGTGGACTGAGGATATTTTGTTGAACTGGGCTTTTAAGTGCTCTGGAGTCATTTTGTTGGAAGGGGGTTTTTAAGTGCTCTGAAGTCATTTCTTTGGAAGCGGGTTTTAAGTGCTCTGAGTCATTTCGTTGGAAGCGGGTTTTTAAGTGCTCTGGAGTTATTTCATTGGACGCGGGTTTTTGAAGTGCTCTGGAGTCAATTCGTTGGAAGAGGGTTTTGATGTGCTCAGAGGTCATTTTTTGGAATCGGGTTTTTAAAGTGCTCTGGGAGTCATTTCGTTGGAAGGGTTTTTAAGTGCTGTGGAGTCCTTTTGTTGGAAGCAGGTTTTAAGTGCTCTGGGATCATTTTTGAACTGGGTTTTTAAGTGCTCTGAGTCCTTTCGTTGAAAGCGGTTTTTAAGTGCTCTTTTAGTAGTCATTTGAGGACATTTTGTTGAACTGGGTTTTAGAGTGCTCTGAGTCATTTCGTTGAAGCAGGCTTTTAAGTGCTCTGGGAGTCATTTTTTGGATCGGTTTTTAAGTGCTTGGAGTCATTTTTTAAATCGGGTTTTTAAGAGCTCTGGGTTGTTTTGTTGGGAAGCAGGTTTTTAAATGCTCTGGAGTCATTTGGTGGAAGTGGTTTTAAGTGCTCTGAGGTCATTTTGTTGGAAGCGGGTTTTTTAAGTGCTCTGGGATCATTTCTTTGGAAGCGGGTTTTAAGTGCTCTAGTCATTTCATTGGAAGCAGGTTTTTGAGTTCTCTGATTCATTTAGTTGGAATGGGGTTTTTAGTGCACTGAGTCATTTTGTTGGACTGGGCTTTTAAGTGCTCTGAGTCATTTCCTGGAAGTGGGTTTTGAGTGTTCTGAGTCATTTCGTTGGAAGCAGGTTTTTATGTGCTCGGAGGTCATTTCTTTGGAAGGGGGTTTTAAGTGCTCTGGGATCATTTTGTTGGAAGCGGGTTTTTAAGTGCTGTGGAGTCCTTTCGCTTGGAAGGGTTTTTAAGTGCTCTGGAGTCATTTCGTTGGAATGGGGTTTTTATTGCACTGAGGACATTTTGTTGAACTGGGTTTTAAAATGTCTGGAGTCATTTCTTTTGAAATAGGTTTTAGAGTGCTCTAGTCATTTCAATGAAAGCGGGTTTTAAATGCTCTCGGACGTCATTTCTTTGGAATTGTTTTTAAGTGCTCTGGGATCATTTTGTTGAAAGCGGGTTTTTAAGTGCTGTGGAGTCCTTTCGTTGGGGGCGGGGGTTTTTAAATGCTCTGGAGTCATTTCATTGGAATGGGGTTTTTAATATGCACTGAGGACATTTTGTTGAACTGGGCTTTTAAGTACTCTGGAGTTGTTTCGTTGGAAGAAGGTTTTAAATGCTCTGTAGTCATTTGGTTGGAAAGCGGGTTTTAAGTGCTCTGGAGTCATTTCGTTGAACGGGTTTATAAGTGCTATGGAGTCATTTCATTGGACGCGGGTTTTTTGTGCTCTGAGTCATTTCGTTGGAAGAGGGTTTTAGAGTGCCTTTTGAGGTCATTTTTTGAAGCGGATTTTTAAGTGCTCTGGAGTCATTTTGTTGAAGCTGTTTTTAAGTGCTCTGAGTCCTTTTGTTGGCAGCAGGTTTTAAGTGCTCTGGAGTCATTTCGCTTGAAGGGGTTTATGTGCACTGAGGACATTTTGTTGAACTGGGCTTTTAAGTACTATGGAGTCATTTCGATTTTTGAGTGCTCTGGAGTCATTTCAAGCGGTTTTTATGTGCTCTGAGGTCATTTCTTTGGAAGCAGGTTTTTAAGTGCTCTGGGATTATTTCGTTGGAAGCGGGTTTTAAGTGCTCCTGAGTCATTTCATTTTGGCGGGTTTTTAAGTGCTCCTTAGTCATTTCATTGGAAGCGGGTTTTAAATGTTCTGTTGTCCATTCGTTGGAATCGGGTTTAAGAGCTCTAGGGTTGTTTCGTTGGGAAGCACGTTTTAAATGCTCTGTAGTCATTTGGTTGGAAGTGGTTTTAAGTGCTCTGGAGTCATTTCGTTGAACTGGGTTTTTAAGTGCTCTAGAGTCATTTTGTTGATGCGAGGTTTTTAAGTGCTCTGTAGTCATTTCGTTGGGCGGGTTTTAGAGTGCTCTGTAGTCATTTCTGGAAGCGGGTTTTAGAGTGCTCTGAGTCATTTAGCTTTGGAAGCAGGCTTTTAAGTGCTCTGGAGTCATTTCGTTGGAAGCGGGTTTTTAGTGCTCTGGAGTCATTTCTTTGGAGCGTGTTTTAAGTGCTTTGGAGTCATTTCATGGAAGCAGGTTTTTTAGCACTCTGAGTCATTTTTTTGGCTTGTTTTTAAGTGCTTTGGAGTAATTTCCTTGGAAGCAGGTTTTTAAGTACCTGGAGTCATGTCATTGTGCAGGCGTGTTTTTGAGTGCTCTGGAGTCATTTCGATGGAAGCGGGTTTTTATGTGCTCTGAGGTCATTTCGTTGGAAGTGGGTTTTGAGTGCTCTGAAGTCATTTGTTGGAAGTGGGTTTTTAAGTGCTCTCACGATCATTTCAGAAGCGGGTTTTTAAGTGCTCTGGAGTAATTTCCTTGGAAGCAGGTTTTTAAGTGCTCTCGAGGCATTTCAATGGAAGCAGGTTTTGAGTTCTCTGATTCATTTAGATGGAAGCGGGTTTTGAGTGTTCTGAGTCATTTTGTTGGAAGCGGGCTTTTAAGTGCTCTGAGTCAATTCAGGAAGCGGATTTTGAGTACTCTGGAGTCATTTCGTTGGAAGCGGGTTTTTATGTGCTCGGAGGTCATATCGTTGGAAGGGGGTTTTTAAGTGCTCTGGGATCATTTCGTTGGAAGTGGGTTTTTAAGTGCTGTGGAGTCCTTTCGTTGGAAGCAGGTTTTTAAGTGCTCTGGAGTCCTTTCGTTGGACGGGGGTTTTTATGTGCACTGAGGACATTTTGTTGGAACTGGGTTTTTAAGTGCTCTGGAGTCTTTTCGTTGGAAGCGGGTTTTTAAGTGCTCTGGAATCATTTCATTGGAACTGGGTTTTTGAGTGCTCTGGAGTCATTTCATTGGAAGCGGGTTTTTATGTGCACGGAGGTCATTTCGTTGGAAGCGGTTTTTTAAGTGCTGTGGAGTCCTTTCTTGGAAGCAGGTTTTTAAGTGCTCTGGAGTCATTTTGTTGGAATGGGGTTTTTATGTGCACTGAGGACATTTTGTTGGAACTGGGCTTTTAAGTACTCTGGAGTCATTTCGTTTGAAGCGGATTTTAGAGTGCTTTGGAGTCATTTCCTGGAAGCGGTTTTTGAGTGATCTGGAGTCATTTCGTTGGAAGCTGGTTTTTGATTGCTCTGAAGTCAATTCATTGGAATTGTTTTTTAAGTGCTCTGGAGTCATTTCATTGGAAGCGGGTTTTTAAGTGCTCTGGAGTCATTTCGTTGGAAGCGGGTTTTTAAGTGCTCTGAGTCATTTCTTGGAAGTGGTTTTTGAGTGCTCTGGAGTCATTTCGTTAGGCGGGTTTTTATGTGCTTGGACGCCATTTCTTTGGAAGCGGGTTTTTAAGTGCTCTGGGATCATTTTGTTGGAAGCGGGTTTTAAGTGCTGTGGAGTCCTTTCGTTGGAAGCGGATTTTAAGTCCTTTGGAGTCATTTCGTTGAATGGGGTTCTTATGTGGACTGAGGACATTTTGTTGAACTGGGCTTTAAGTACTCTGGAGTCATTTCGTTGGAAGCGGATTTAGAGTGCTCTAGTCATTTCCTTGAAGCGGGTTTTTATGTGCTCGGACGCCATTTCTTTGGAAGCGGGTTTTAAAGTGCTCTGGTATCATTTTGTTGGAAGCGGTTTTTAAGTGCTGTGGAGTCCTTTCGTTGGCGAAGTTTTTTAAGTGCTCCTGAGTCATTTCGTCAAGACGGGTTTTTGTGCTCCTGAGTCATTTCGCTGGAAGCGGGGTTTTAAATGTTCTCTTGTCCTTTCGTTGGAATAGGTGTTTAAGTGCTCTAGGGTTGTGTCATTGGAAGCAGGTTTTTAAATGCTCTGTAGTCATTTGGTTGGAAGCTCTTTTTAAGTGCTCTGGAGTCATTTCTTTGAAAGCGGGTTTTAGAGTGCTCTGGAATCATTTCGTTGGAAGCGGGTTTTTAAGTGCTCCTGAGTCATTTCGTTGGAAGCGGGTTTTTAAGTGCTCCTTAGTCATTTCATTGGAAGCGGGGTTTTAAATGTTCTGGTGTCCTTTTGTTGGAATCGGGGTGTAAGAGCTCTAGGGTTGTTTCGTTGGAAGCAGGTTTTTAAATGCTCTGTAGTCAATTGGTTGGATGCGGTTTTTAAGTGCTCTGGAGTCATTTCGTTGGAAGCGGGTTTTTAAGTCCTCTGGAGTCATTTAGTTTGAAGGTGGTTTTTATGTGCACTGAGGACATTTTGTTGGAACTGGGCTTTTAAGTACTCTGGAGTCATTTCTTTGGAAGCGGGTTTTTAAGTGCTCTGGGATCATTTTGTTGGAAGCGGGTTTTTAAGTGCTGTGGAGTCCTTTCGTTGGAAGCGGGGTTTTAAGTGCTCTGGAGTCATTTCGTTGGAATGGGGTTTTTATGTGCACTGAGGACATTTTGTTGGAACTGGGCTTTTAAGTACTCTGGAGTCATTTCGTTGGAAGCAGGTTTTTATGTGCACGGAGGTCATTTCGTTGGAAGCGGTTTTTTAAGTGCTGTGGAGTCCTTTCTTGGAAGCAGGTTTTTAAGTGCTCTGGAGTCATTTCGTTTAAATGGGTTTTTTATGTGCACTGAGGACATTTTGTTGGAACTGGGCTTTTAAGTACTCTGGAGTCATTTCGTTTGAAGCGGATTTTAGCGTGCTTTGGAGTCATTTCCTTGGAAGCGGGTTTTTGAGTGATCTGGAGTCATTTCGTTGGAAGCTGGTTTTTGATTGCTCTGAAGTCAATTCGTTGGAATTGGTTTTTAAGTGCTCTGCGATCATTTTGTTGGAAGCGGGTTTTTAAGTGCTCTCAGGCCATTTCTTTGGAAGCGGGTTTTTAAGTGCTCTCAAGGCATTTCATTGAAGCAGGTTTTGATTTCTGGATTCATTTAGTTGGAAGCGGGTTTCTGAGTGATCTGGAGTCATTTCGTTGGAATCGGGCTTTTAAGTGCTCTGGAGTCAATTCGGTGGAAGCGGGATTTTGAGTACTCTGGAGTCATTTCGTTGGAATCGGGTTTTTAAGTGCTCTGGAGTCATTTCGTTGGAAGCGGGTTTTTAAGTGCTCTGGAGTCATTTCCTTGGAAGCGGGTTTTTAAGTGCTCTGGGATCATTTTGTTGGAAGCGGGTTTTTAAGTGCTGTGGAGTCCTTTCGTTGGAAGCGGGATTTTAAGTCCTTTGGAGTGATTTCGTTGGAATGGGGTTTTTATGTGGACTGAGGACATTTTGTTGGAACTGGGCTTTTAAGTACTCTGGAGTCATTTCGTTGGAAGGGGGTTTTTAAGTGCTCTGAAGTCATTTCTTTGGAAGCGGGTTTTTAAGTGCTCTGGAGTCATTTCGTTGGAAGCGGGTTCATAAGTGCTCTGGAGTCATTTCATTGGACGCGGGTTTTTGAGTGCTCTGGAGTCAATTCGTTGGAAGAGGGTTTTTATGTGCTCAGAGGTCATTTTTTGGAAGCGGGTTTTTAAGTGCTCTGGGATCATTTCGTTGGAAGCGGTTTTTTAAGTGCTGTGGAGTCCTTTTGTTGGAAGCAGGTTTTTAAGTGCTCTGGAGTCATTTCGTTGGAATGGGGTTTTTATTGCACTGAGGACATTTTGTTGGAACTGGGCTTTTAAGTACTCTGGAGTCATTTCGTTGGAAGCGGATTTAGAGTGCTCTAGTCATTTCCTTGGATGCGGTTTTTTATGTGCTCGGACGTCATTTCTTTGGAAGCGGGTTTTTAAGTGCTCTGGGATCATTTTGTTGGAAGCGGGTTTTTAAGTGCTGTGGAGTCCTTTCGTTGGAAGCGGGTTTTTAAGTGCTCCTGAGTCATTTCGTTCCAAGCGGGTTTTTAAGTGCTCCTGAGTTATTTCGTTGGAAGCGGGGTTTTAAATGTTCTCTTGTCCTTTCGTTGGAATAGGTGTTTAAGTGCTCTAGGGTTGTGTTATTGGAAGCAGGTTTTTAAATGCTCTGTAGTCATTTGGTTGGAAGTTGTTTTTAATTGCTCTGGAGTCATTTCGTTGAAAGCGGGTTTTAGAGTGCTCTGGAATCATTTCGTTGGAAGCGGGTTTTTATGTGCTCCTTTGTCATTTCATTGGAAGCGGGGTTTTAAATATTCTGGTGTCCTTTTGTTGGAATCGGGGTGTAAGAGCTCTAGGGTTGTTTCGTTGGAAGCAGGTTTTTAAATGCTCTGTAGTCATTTGGTTGGATGCGGTTTTTAAGTGCTCTGGAGTCATTTCGTTGGAACTCGGTTTTTAAGTGCTCTAGAGTCATTTCATTGGAAGCGAGTTTTTAAGTGCTCTGTAGTCATTTCGTTGGAAGCGGGTTTTAGAGTGCTCAGGAGTCATTTCGTTGGAAGCAGGCTTTTAAGTGCTCTGGAGTCATTTCGTTGGAAGCGGGTTTTTTAGTGCTCTGGAGTCATTTCTTTGGAAGCGTGTTTTCAAGTGCTTTGGAGTCATTTCCTTGGAAGCAGGTTTTTAAGTACTCTGGAGTCATGTCATTGGAAGCGTGTTTTTGAGTGCTCTGGAGTCATTTCGTTGGAAGCGGGTTTTTATGTGCTCTGAGGTCATTTCTTTGGAAGCGGGTTTTTAAGTGCTCTGGGATCATTTCGCTTAAGCGGGTTTTTAAGTGCTCCTGAGTCATTTCGTTGAAGCGGTTTTTAAGTGCTCCTTAGTCATTTCATTTGAAGCGGGTTTTAAATGTTCTGTTGTCCATTCGTTGGAATCGGGGTTTAAGAGCTCTAGGGTTGTTTCGTTGGGAAGCACGTTTTTAAATGCTCTGTAGTCATTTGGTTGGAAGCGGTTTTTAAGTGCTCTGGAGTCATTTCGTTGGAACTGGGTTTTTAAGTGCTCTAGAGTCATTTTGTTGGATGCGAGTTTTTAAGTGCTCTGTAGTCATTTCGTTGGAAGCGGGTTTTAGAGTGCTCTGTAGTCATTTCGTTGGAAGCGGGTTTTAGAGTGCTCTGGAGTCATTTCGATGGAAGCGCGTTTTTATGTGCTCTGAGGTCATTTCGTTGGAAGCAGATTTTAGAGTTCTCTAGTCATTTCCTTCGAACCGGGTTTTTAAGTGCCCTGGAGTCTTTTCGTTGGAATCGGGTTTTTAAGTGCTCTGGAGTCATTTCATTGGAAGTGGATTTTGCGTGCTCTGAAGTCATTTAGTTGGAAGCGGGTTTTTAAGTGCTCTGCGATCATTTCGTTGAAAGCGGGTTTTTAAGTGCTCTGGAGTCATTTCCTTGGAAGCGGGTTTTTAAGTGCTCTCGAGGCATTTCATTGGAAGCAGGTTTTGAGTTCTCTGGATTCATTTAGTTGGAAGCAGGTTTTGAGTGATCTGAGTCATTTCTTTGGAAGCGGGCTTTTAAGTGCTCTGAGTCAATTCGCTGGAAGCGGATTTTGAGTATTCTGGAGTCATTTCAATGGAAGCGGGTTTTTAAGTGCTCTGGAGTCATTTCGATGGAGCGGTTTTTAAGTGCTCTGGAGTCATTTCGTTGGAATGGGGTTTTTATGTGCACTGAGGACATTTTGTTGAACTGGGCTTTTAAGTACTCTGGAGTCATTTCGTTGGCAGCGGGTTTTAGAGTGCTCTAGTCTTTTCAATGGAAGCGGGTTTTTATGTGCTCGGAAGTCATTTCTTTGGAAGCGGGTTTTTAAGTGCTCTGGAATCATTTTGTTGGAAGCGGGTTTTTAAGTGCTGCGGAGTCCTTTCCTTGGAAGCGGGGTTTTAAGTGCTCTGGAGTCATTTCGTTGGAATGGGGTTATTATGTGCACTGAGGACATTTTGTTGGAACTGGGCTTTTAAGTACTCTGGAGTCATTTCGTTGGAAGGGGGTTTTTAAGTGCACTGAAGTCATTTCTTTGGAAGCGGGTTTTTAAGTGCTCTGGAGTCATTTCGTTGGAAGCAGGTTTTTAAGTGCTCTGGAGTCATTATGTAGGAAGCGGGTTTTTAAGTGCTGTGGAGTCCTTTCTTGGAAGCAGGTTTTTAAGTGCTCTGGAGTCATTTCGTTTAAATGGGGTTTTTATGTGCACTGAGGACATTTTGTTGGAACTGGGCTTTTAAGTACTCTGGAGTCATTTCGTTTGAAGCGGATTTTAGAGTGCTCTGGAGTCATTTCCTTGGAAGCGGGTTTTTGAGTGCTCTGGAGTCATTTCGTTGGAAGCTGGTTTTTGATTGCTCTGAAGTCATTTCATTGAATTGGTTTTTAAGTGCTCTCATGATCATTTTGTTGGAAGCGGTTTTTAAGTGCTCTGACGTCATTTCTTTTGAAGCGGGTTTTTAAGTGCTCTGGGATCATTTTGTTGGAAGCGGGTTTTTAAGTGCTGTGGAGTCCTTTCACAGCGGGTTTTTAAGTGCTTTGAGTCATTTCGTTGGAATGGGTTTTTATGTGCACTGAGGACATTTTGTTGGAACTGGGCTTTTAAGTACTCTGGAGTCATTTCGTTGGAAGGGGGTTTTTAAGTGCTCTGAAGTCATTTCTTTGGAAGCGGGTTTTTATTTGCTCTGGAGTCATTTCGCTGGAAGCGGTTCATAAGTGTTCTGGGAGTCATTTCATTGGGCGCTGGTTTTGAGTGCTCTGGAGTCATTTCTGTTGGAAGAGGGTTTTTATGTGCTCAGGGTCATTTTTTTGGAAGGGTTTTTAAGTGCTCTGGGATCATTTCTTTGCAAGCGGTTTTTAAGTGCTCTGGAGTCCTTTTGTTGGAAGCAGGTTTTAAGTGCTCTGGAGTCATTTCATTGGAGGGGGTTTTATGTGCACTGAGGACATTTTGTTGGAACTGGGCTTTTAAGTACTCTGGAGTCATTTCGATGGAAGCGGGTTTTAGAGTGTTTTGGAGTCATTTCGTTGGAAGCAGGCTTTTAAGTGCTCTGTAGTCATTTGGTTGGGAAGCGGGTTTTTTGTGCTCTGAGTCATTTCTTTGGAGAAGCGTTTTTAAGTGCTTTGGAGTCATTTCCTGAAGCAGGTTTTTAAGTACTCTGGAGTCATGTCATTGGAAGCGTGTTTTGAGTGCTCTGGAGTCATTTCGTTGTTGGAGCGGGTTTTTATGTGCTCTGAGGTCATTTCTTTGGAAGCGGGTTTTTAAGTGCTCTGGGATCATTTCGTTTGGAAGCGGTTTTAAGTGCTCTGAGTCATTTTGTTGGAAGGGTTTTAAGTGCTCTTTAGTCATTTCATTGGAAGCGGGTTTTAAATGTTCTGGTGTCCTTTCATTGAATCAAAGAGTTTTAAGAGCTCTAGGGTTGTTTGTTGAAGCAGGTTTTTAAATGCTCTGTAGTCACTTGGTTGAAGCGGTTTTTAAGTGCTTTGAGTCATTTCGTTGGAACTGGGTTTTTAAGTGGTCTAGAGTCATTTCGTTGAAGTGAATTTTAAGTGCTCTGTAGTCATTTCTTTGGAAGCGGGTTTTAGAGTGCTCTGGAGTCATTTCAGAGGAATCGAGTTTTTAAGTGCTCTGTAGTCATTTTGCTTTGAGCGGGTTTTAGAGTGCTCTGAGTCATTTCTTTGAAGCGTGTTTTTAAGTGCTTTGAGTCATTTCCTGGAAGCAGGTTTTTAAGTACTCTGGAGTCGTGTCATTGAAGTGTGTTTTGAGTGCTCTGGAGTCATTTCGTTGGAAGCGGTTTTTATGTGCTCTGAGGTCATTTCTTTGAAGCGGGTTTTTAAGTGCTCTGGGATCATTTAAGAAGGCGGGTTTTTAAGTGCTCCTGAGTCATTTCGCTCAAGGGTTTTTAAGTGCTCCTTAGTCATTTCGTTGGAAGCAGGGTTTTAAATGTTCTGTGTCCTTTCGTTGGAATAGGTGTTTAAGTGCTCTAGGGTTGTGTCATTCAAGCAGGTTTTAAATGCTCTGTAGTCATTTGGTTGGAAGCGGTTTTTAAGTGCTTTGGAGTCATTTCGTTGGAACTGGTTTTTAAAGCTCTAGAGTCATTTCGTTAGAAGCGAGTTTTTAAGTGCTCTGAGGTCATTTCGTTTTGGAAGGGTTTTTACGGGCTCTCACGATCATTTTGTTGGAAGCGGGTTTTAAGTCCTCTGAGTCATTTAATTTAAAGGTGGTTTTTATGTGCACTGAGGACCTTTTGTTGGAACTGGGCTTTTGTACTCTGGAGTCATTTAGTTGGAAGCAGATTTTAGAGTGCTCTAGTCATTTCCTTGGAAGTCGGTTTTTAAGTGCTCTGGATTCATTTCTTTGAAGCGGTTTTAAGTGCCCTGAATCTTTTAGATTTGAGCGGGTTTTTAAGTGCTCTGAGTCATTTCATTGGAAGCGGTTTTTGAGTGCTCTGAGTCATTTCGTTGGAAGCGGGTTTTTATGTGCTCGGAGGTCATTTCGTTGGAAGTGGTTTTTAAGTGCTGTGAGTCCTTTCGTTTGAAGCAGGTTTTAAGTGCTTTGGAGTCATTTCGTTGGAATGTGGTTTTTTTGTGCACTGAGGACATTTTGTTGAACTGGGCTTTTAAGTAGTCTGAGTCATTTCGTTGGAAGCGTGTTTTTGAGTGCTCTGGTCATTTCCTTGGAAGCGGGTTTTTGAGTTCTCTGGAGTCATTTTAAGTTGAAGTGGTTTTTGAGTGCTCTGAAGTAATTTCGTTGGAAGCAGGTTTTAAGTGCTCTCTGATCATTTCGTTGGAAGCGGGTTTTAAGTGCTCTGGAGTCATTTCCTTGGAAGCGGGTTTTAAGTGCTCTCGAGGCATTTCATTGGAAGCAGGTTTTGAGTTCTCTGGATTCATTTAGTTGAAGGGTTTTTGAGTGATCTGAGTCATTTCGTTGGCGGCTTTTAAGTGCTCTGGAGTCAATTGTTGGGCGGGATTTTTGAGTGATCTGGAGTCATTTCGTTGGAAGCGGGCTTTTAAGTGCTCTGGAGTCAATTCGTTGGGCGGGATTTGAGTACTCTGGAGTCATTTCGTTGGAAGCGGGTTTTTAAGTGCTCTGGAGTCATTTCTTTTGAGCGGTTTTTTAAGTGCTCTGGAGTCATTTCCTTTGAAGTGGGTTTTTGAGTGCTCTGGAGTCATTCGTTGGAAGCGGTTTTTTATGTGCTCAGAGGTCATTTCGTTGGAAGGGGGTTTTAAGTGCTCTGGGATCATTTAGTTTTAGGCGGTTTTTAAGTGCTGTGAGTCCTTTGTTGAAGCAGGTTTTTTAAGTGCTCTGGAGTCATTTCGTTTGAAGGGGTTTTTATGTGCACTGAGGACATTTTGTTGAACTGGGCTTTTAAGTACTCTGGAGTCATTTCGATGGAAGGGTTTTAGAGTGCTCTGGAGTCATTTCCTTGATAGCGGGTTTTGAGTGCTCTGGAGTCATTTGGTTGGAAGCGGGTTTTTAGAGTGCTCTGAGTCATTTCCTTGATAGCGGGGTTTGAGTGCTCTGGAGTCATTTGGTTGGAAGCGGTTTTTAAGTGCTCTGGGATCATTTCGTTGGGCGGGTTTTTTAAGTGCTCCTAAGTCATTTCGTTGGAAGCGGGGTTTTAAATATTCTGGTGTCCTTTCGTTGGAATCGGGTGTAAGAGCTCTAGGGTTGTTTCATTGGAAGCAGGTTTTTAGTGCTCTGGGATCATTTCTTTGGAGGCGGTTTTTAAGTGCTGTGGAGTCCTTTTGTTGGAAGCAGGTTTTAAGTGCTCTGGAGTCATTTCCTGGAACTGGGTTTTTAAGTGCTCTAGAGTCCTTTCGTTGAAGCGCGGGTTTTTAAGTGCTCTGTAGTCATTTCGTTTGGGCGGGTTTAGAGTGCTCTGAGTCATTTCGTTGGAAGTGGTTTATAAGTGCTCTGGAGTCATTTCATTGACGCGGTTTTTGAGTGCTCTGGAGTCATTTCGTTGGAAGAGTGTTTTAAGTGCTCTGAAGTCATTTCGTTGGAAGCGGGTTTATAAGTGCTCTGGAGTCATTTCATTTGACGCGGGTTTTAAGTGCTCTGGAGTCATTTCGTTGGAGCGGGTTTATAAGTGCTCTGGAGTCATTTCATTGACGCGGGTTTTAAATGCTCTGGAGTCATTTCGTTGGAAGCGGGTTTATAAGTGCTCTGAGTCATTTAATTGGACACGGGTTTTTGAGTGCTCTGGAGTCATTTCGTTGGAAGAGGTTTTTATGTGCTCAGAGGTCATTTTTGGAAGCGGATTTTAAGTGCTCTGGGATCATTTTGTTGGAAGCTGTTTTTAAGTGCTGTGGAGTCCTTTTGTTGGCAGCAGGTTTTAAGTGCTCTGGAGTCATTTCGTTTGAAGGGGTTTTTATGTGCACTGAGGACATTTTGTTGGAACTGGGCTTTTAAGTACTATGGAGTCATTTGATGGAAGCGGGTTTTAGAGTGCTCTGAGTCATTTCCTTGGAAGCCGGTTTTGAGTGCTCCTGAGTCATTTTGTTGAAGCGGTTTTTAAGTGCTCCTTAGTCATTTCATTGGAAGCGGGGTTTTAAATGTTCTGGTGTCCTTTCGTTGGAATCGGGGTTTAAGAGCTCTAGGGTTGTTTAGTTGGGAAGCAGGTTTTAAATGCTCTGTAGTCATTTTTTGGAAGTGGTTTTTAAGTGCTCTGGAGTCATTTCGTTGGAACTGGGTTTTTAAGTGCTCTAGAGTCATTTCGTTGGAAACGAGGTTTTAAGTGCTCTGTAGTCATTTCGTTGGAAGCGGTATTAGAGTGCTCTGGAGTCATTTCGTTGGAAGCAGGCTTTAAGTGCTCTGAGTCATTTCGTTGGAAGCGGGTTTTAGTGCTCTGGAGTCATTTCTTTGGAAGCGTGTTTTTAAGTGCTGGAGTAATTTCCTTGAAGCAGGTTTTTAAGTGGAGTCATGTCATTGGAAGCGGATTTTTGAGTGCTCTGGAATCATTTCCTTGAAGCAGATTTTTATGTGCTCTGAGGTCATTTCTGTTGGAAGTGGGTTTTTAAGTGCTCGGAGGTCATTTCGTTGAAGCAGGTTTTTAAGTGCTCTGAGTCATTTCGTTTGAATGGGGTTTTATGTGCACTGAGGACATTTTGTTGGAACTGGGCTTTTAAGTACTCTGGAATCATTTCGTTGAAGCAGATTTTAGAGTGCTCTGGAATCAATTCCTTGGAAGCAGGTTTTGAGTACTCTGGAGTCATTTCTTTGAAGCGGGTTTTGAGTGCTGTGAGTCCTTTCGTTGGAAGCGGGTTTTTAAGTCCTCTGGAGTCATTTAGTTTGAAGGTGGTTTTATGTGCACTGAGGACCTTTTGTTGGAACTGGGCTTTTAAGTACTCTGGAGTCATTTCTTTGAAGGCAGTTTTAGAGTGATCTAGTCTTTTCCTTGAAGCGGGTTTAAGTGCTCTGGAGTCATTTAGTTAGCGGGTTTTTATGTGCTCGGAGGTCATTTCGTTGGAAGAGGGGCTTTTAAAGTGCTCTGGGATCATTTCGCTTGAAGCGGTTTTTAAGTGCTGTGGAGTCCTTCGTTTGAATCAGGTTTTTAAGTGCTCTGGAGTCATTTAGCTGAAGGGGGTTTTATGTGCACTGAGGACATTTGTTGCAACTGGGCTTTAAGTACTCTGAGTCATTTGTTGGAGGCGGGTTTTAAGTGCCCTGAGTCATTTCGTTGGAAGCGGGTTTTTAAGTGCTCTGGGAGTCATTTCATTGGAAGCGGGTTTTGATTGCTCTGAAGTCATTTCGTTGGAAGCGGGTTTTTAAGTGCTCGATCATTTTGTTGAAGCGGGTTTTTAAAGTGCTCTGGCGTCATTTTCTTTGGACGGGTTTTTTGTGCTCTCGAGGCATTTCATTGGAAGCAGGTTTTGAGTTCTCTGGATTCATTTAGTTGGCAGGGTTTTGAGGATCTGAGTCATTTGTTGAAGCGGTCTTTTAAGTGCTCTGGAGTCATTTCGTTTGAAGGGGGTTTTATGTGCACTGAGGACATTTTGTTGCAACTGGGCTTTTAAGTACTCTGAGTCATTTAGTTGGAAGGTTTTTAAGTGCCCTGGAGTCATTTGTTAGCGGGTTTTTAAGTGCTCTGGAGTCATTTCATTGGAAAGCGGGTTTGATTGCTCTGAAGTCATTTTTGGGCGGGTTTTTTAAGTGCTCTCTGATCATTTTGTTGGAAGCGGTTTTTAAGTGCTCTGGCGTCATTTCTTTGGAAGTGGGTTTTTAAGTGCTCTTTAGGCATTTCATTGAAGCAGGTTTTTGAGTTCTCTGGATTCTCATTTAGTTGAAGCGGGTTTTTGAGTGATCTGTAGTCATTTTGTTGGAAGCGGTCTTTTAAGTGCTCTGAGTCATTTCCTTGGAAGTAGGTTTTGGAGTGCTCTGGAGTCATTTTGTTGGAAGCGGGTTTTTATGTGCTCGGAGGTCATTTCGTTGGAAGGGGGTTTTAAGTGCTCTGGGATCATTTAGTTGGGCGGTTTTTAAGTGCTGTAGAGTCCTTTCGTTTGACGGGTTTTAAGTGCTCTGGAGTCATTTTAGATTGGAATGGGGTTTTTATGTGCACTGAGGACATTTTGTTGGAACTGGGCTTTTAAGTACTCTGGAGTCATTTCGTTAAGCGGGTTTTAGAGTGCTCTAGTCATTTCAATGAAAGCGGTTTATATGTGTGCGGACGCCATTTCTTTGAAGCGGTTTTTAAGTGCCCTGGAGTCTTTTCGTTGGAGCGGGTTTTTGAGTGCTCTGGAGTCATTTCATTGGAAGTGGTTTTGAGTGCTCTGGAGTCATTCGTTGGAAGCGGGTTTTTGTGCTCTGAGGCTCATTTCTTTGGAAGCGGGTTTTTGCGCTCTCGGATCATTTCGTTGGAAGGCGGGTTTTAAGTGCTCCTGAGTCATTTAGTTGATTCGGCTGGTGTTTAAGTGTCCTGAGTCATTTAGTTACAAAGGGTTTAAATGTTCTGGTGTCCTTTCGTTGGAATAGGTGTTTAAGTGCTCTAGGGTTGTGTCATTGGAAGCAGGTTTTAAATGCTCTGTAGTCATTTAGTTAGGCAGTTTTTAAGTGCTCTGGAGTCATTTCGTTGCAAGCGGTTTTTAGAGTGCTCTTGAATCATTTAGTTGGAATCGGGTTTTTTATTCTCTCTGAATATTTCGTTGAAGCAGATTTTTGTGCTCTGGGGTCATTTAGATTGGAGCGGGTTTTGTGCTCAGAGGTCATTTTAGTTGGGCGGTTTTTAAGTGCTGTGGAGTCCTTTACGTTGGAAGCAGGTTTTTAAGTGCTCTGGAATCATTTCGTTGGAATG
>JAEOAE010003214.1:0-10798 GCA_036365155.1 Meriones psammophilus | reverse complement strand
TAAAACACAAAAGTCAAGATGAAATAAACCTTTCTTTTTTTTTTCCCTCCAGAAATCTCCACTCCAGTGCCCACAGCACATGAGTCAAAACAAGTAACTAAGACCTCTCTGACATAACTTCCAAAATGGAGAGGGGAAGAAAGGAGGTGAAATGGTGTCAAGGGGTCGGTGCTGGCAGCAGTGCTTCACATCCTGGTCTATCATAAACCCCCTGCAAGGGGAGTCTCAGCAAGGCAAACGTTAGGAGAGTCTGGAACTGGACTTGGAAACACCTGGCAATGGACAATACTCTTTACTAATTTAAAAAGAGCCTCTTGTTCCACAACCAGTGCTCTCTGAGCAGCTGTCACAGCAGCCCTTCCATCTCCTTCATAAATGCTTCATAAGCATCGTCCTTAGTTTGTACGGAAGCAGGAACAGAAGGACCAGGTCTGGGGGCTGCTATGGCAACAGGCACAGCCGAGTCCTCCTCTGACCTTTGGGGAACAGCAGTAGCCCCCTTCTTCTCTCAGCACACTCTCAGTGCAGTGGGCACAAACCGCATGACCCCTGCCTTGGGATTGGTGATGTGGGGCTTGGCACTAATGGTCGCTGAGGCTTTCTTCTCAATAGTTACTGCTATACTTGCATCATCCAACTTTGGTTGCTGAATGAGGCTGGGTGGGGCCTCCACACCCTGGGTTGGGTAAGGGGGCTGGTGGGGAAAGCCCAGGTGGGGCAGGTCCAAGAGGAGGCACCAAGGGTGGGCACATCATACCAGGACCAGAACGGGGGATACCTGGAGGTGCAGGAGGAGGTAGTCTTGGTGGGGGTCCTCGAGGAGGGGGACCTGGGGGAGGGCCAGGAGGTTGGCCTGGTGGTGGTCCTGGAGGCAAAAGTTGTGGTAAATGCCCTCGGATTCCCAGCATTCCAGGTGGTCTCAGGAATGGAGGAGCCCCTGGAGGTAGTCCAGGAAGCCGTAAGGGTGGGGCAGGTGGTGGTCCAAGAGAGGTTGGTGGTCCTGGCAGGGGAGGTGCTGGATCTGAGAAGGAGGGGCAGACTGTGGAGGAGCCTGCTGCTGTGAAGGGGCAGCAGATGTGCCATTAGAGTGGGAGTCCTCTTTATGCCGCTTTTACCACTGCTTTTCTGATTCAGAATCATGAAAGTCCTCATCCTCATCCTCCTCTGAAAACTCCTCCACGTCTCGTCCTTCCTCAGGGATTTCCTGACCTGCCATTTGAGCATCATGGCTTGAAGAGTCAGATCCTTCATGTTCTTCTTCCTCGATTTTCCAGGCATATCAGCAAATCGGTGCCCCAACTCACCCCCCCTCCCACTCTCTGCATCATATCTGTCAGTTCAACTGTCCTCAGCGCTGTCATCATACTTATTCTGATCCATGTCCTCAGGATAGCCATCGTCGTCATGACCCCGCTGAGCAAGTTCTGAACCATACAACATGTCTTCACCTTGCCTCCGAGCGGGAAGATCTGGAGCAAAGCTCACTTTACGACCATACATCTGCAGGACTTGAGGAGGAGGTGGGCCAGGGGGAGGGCCAGGTGGTTTTCTGCCAGGGGGCAAATGTAGAACACCATGTCTGAGTAGAGGAAGTATAGACACTGCTTGAGGTGGAGGCCCATAGACTGAGGTTTTTCTCAGAATGGAGGGGGGCTGGGCACCAGGAAGTGGAATGTCCTGGATCAAGATGTTGGAAGGAGCATGAGGCATGTCTGGCAAAGGGATGCTCTCAAATTCTACATGCTGAGCATTCTTGACAGCATCAAAGTACTGGCTCAGCTGAGCTCTCTTCTGTTCATATTCTACTTCCAGCTTTCTCAATTCCTTGTACACATCTGGATTTTCTTTTTCATGAAGTCGTAGAATTTGCTCCAAGGTTTCCGCAGCTTTTTCCACTTGTCTTTCAGTACTTTCTCCTTCAACTGTGGCTGTTGCACTGGGCTACACTCCATTTCCTCTAATTTCTCCATGTCTCAGATAATCTGCTTGGGATCTTTCATCCTCAAAACCGCGGCTCGTACCATCATGTGCTGTTTTTTGTTCTTTTTCAATTCTCTTTTCCGGGCTTCCTTTCGAGCTTGGTCTGTGGGGTTCATAAACTTCCCACCCTTGGTGGAGGACGTCGATCTCTGTCCCATGTTGACAATTTATTTGATTTACTTCTTCATTCAAAGAAAAAAATGACTTCGGGGTTCTAACTTCTATTTTTTTTTTTTTCCTAAATGGTTTTATTTGAAACAAAAGCTGCACTAAGCAAGTCCTTAGTTTCCCCACTGCAAGGTAAGACAGCACAACAGGGCAGATGTATTTGGTAGCACAGTAAGTGTCACACACAAGGAAGTGGTCCTAATTCTGTGTGGGGCAGTATTTAAGTGCTGCAAGATGGGAGAAGCACAAACCTAACCCATTCTTTAAAAAAAAAAAAACTAATCCAAAGTATAATATTCAACCCCCAGTCTCCCGGAATAAAAAGTAGTGCTGGGATCTATTACCCAGATTTGGTTTTTATCCTGATCATTTACAAAGGGTTTCCCAGTGACTTGCATCATTAGGGCTGTGAGTAAGAGTTCATTTTCTTTGAAGAGACGCCTATCTATTCCTTCCTCCGTTTCTTGCCTTCATGCTCATGTTCCTTGGGGCGACTGCTATCAGAAGGTCTTTTAGAACCACCATGCTGTTTTGCTTCTTCCAAAAACTTGTCCAAACCAAAAGGATCTTCCTCAAACTGAACTGGTCCTTCTCGGCCTCTCTGTCTACGGTCTGAACCAGATAACGCCTTATCAGGAACAAACCTGTTGGTCTTTATCCCGGTTTCGAGGTCATCACCATACATACCCTTGTCTAGATTTTTACTGGGCCTGTACATACTCTGAGCCATATCTTTACCACCTCTCCAGGCCTGATCATAGACATTGTAAATTTCATCTTCTCCACCTGCAAATCCACTGTCCAGACCCTTGGATCGGTTGAAGAGCCTTTGGTCATACTGAACTTCATTGGAAGTTCGGGATGGGGCACACCGAGAGCAATGACTTCACTGATATCTCGATTCTCATTTCTCTGTAGTTTTGACCTCTTCTCAGGAGCTGCCCTGGAAGGTTCGGTCATGCTGTCTCTCTTTTCGCCTGTCATGACGGATTTCATCCCTTTCTCTTGCCTCTCCATCCTCTTTTTCCACGTGGGTTTTTATGCCAGCTCTCCTCTCTCTGGCTTTCTGGGCCATTTCTCTAAGTTTCTCTTCATGCTTCTCCTTTTCTTTTTGAGCCATCTTTCTCTCCACCTGGGCTCGCATCTCCACAGCTTCACGAGCCTTCCGATCAGCAATGTACAGTGCTTCAGCCAGCTTGGCAAAATGTTCATTGATGTGGACCGTCTGAAGTCCTCTTCCATCAGCAGCCAGCCGTTTATCTAAGGAATTGTGTAACCCTTAGCGTTCTTCCAATTGGAAACACAAGGGGATCTTCCACTCTTGTTGTTCTTTACAGTCATCTTCCGACTAGGAGAATGCATTACAGGTGCGGGGAGGAGATGGCGGGCCCCGGGGAATTTTCTTATTGATCTTGAATCTTGGAGGCTCCATTGGGTCTTTCTGCAGTTCTACCATCCGAATAACCCTTTGTTTAGCTCCAGAGTTGAATGCTACTCCTTGCTGAGATGGTGTATAGCGGACATACTGAGCAGGCGCCAGCTTGTCAGCTGCCCGAACTGGCATGGCTGCAGCCACTTTCTGCAATACGGACTTCTCCAAGGCTACTCTTTCTCTTTTCTGTTATCTCTTTGATTGCCCCTTCATCCGGCCTTTGCAGGTCTGGATCATCTGCGTTCATAACCTCTTTTTGAACCAGGTCAGTGTATTTGCTGTAAATGACCTTGTCTTTGGACTGTCCTTGTCGAGCAATTGCATCGTATTTAATTTTCCCTTCAGGATCCACCTGAATGGCCAGTGCATTCGACATTTTTTTCTTTCGGCCCATATCCAGTGGATATTGGGCCACGTGGATTTCTGGGAAAGCACCTCCATCTCCAAAATCCTCTAACAAGCGTGGAATCCAACCTTTCCTGTATCCGTATGGGGGAGGCTCCCTTCGAGAGGAGACCAGTGAGGTCTGCCGTGATCTCTGAGATCTTGCTCTTTCTTCAGCTTCAAGTTGGTCCTGAGATAGCTGAGTAGGTGCAGGTAAAAAGCTGGTGAGCGCCATCTTCTTGGGCTTCTTCCAGCACAAGCCCTAACTTCTATTTTATTAATGATTACTTTTAAACTTTTATAATGCCTAACCTATAAATTAAAATTTAATATAGGTATGTGTGTATAGGAAAAAACAGTTCAGATAAGGTTCAGAATTATCCAAGGTTTCGAAAATGCCCTGGGCAGCTTGGTGTTAGGGCCCAACTTCTTTGTATGACTGCAGGAATTTTAAAATACAGTTGATCCACAACTATGATACTGTGTTCCTCAAGTAATTGATACAGGGATACTGTGATAAAGAACTTCAGAGTTGCCAGAGACAATCTTGCTTGATTCCAAAGTTTGTGAGATGAGGGAAGAGGTAAAACTCAAAGTACACAGAGGGCAAGTCACACTGGGAGGAACATGCAAGCACAAGTCCTCAAAGCCAGAGCTTCCACATTGTGTGCCAGGAAGAGCACTTCCCAAATGCACTTCACAAACTCCTATAAACTGCAAGAAATAACCTTTTATGCTCAGGTACGCCTCCCGAGGGCCTTGGGTGGATCAGCACATCCCGGGAGCCTCAGAATTCCTTCCACGCCTGAAGCAAAGTGGAGCCCACGGGCTCCTAGGAGCACGCCTGAGAGAAGGAGAGCAGACATCTGGAACAGTCTACCTCTTAGGATCCTCCAGGATTTCACATCCAGTATGATGGGAACTACTGGAGCTCCCTTTCTAACAGATTAGGTTCTAGCCCCAGGAAACCGGTGCGAGGCACCTTAGGGCTTGGCGCGTCACAGTCTCTATCTGGAAAATGGGTCCCGAGATCAGGACTGAGGCCAATGAGGGCCTCCAGGGGCGGGACAAGTCGCCAGTGCCTGAAGGATGCTCCAGCAAGCAGGGGACTCGCGGGTTCCCAGGCTCCCCCCGCCCGGGAGCCTGGAGGTGCGGAGGTGGGGGCCAGAACCGAGCTGGTGCCTGAGGATGGGGAGGGACTGAGCACGTTGTGTAGCGGCGTCGTGGTACCACCCGCAGCCAACTGAGGCTACACAGTTAGTTCCAGACCAGCCTAGGCAACAAAAAAGAACAAGGCCCTAGATTTAAGCAGGGCCATGGCTTTAAAATGCTAAAGCCTCTGCCATGGACTCAAGAGTGAACCCAGTGAGTGTCCAGTGACCCCAGACTCCTGATGTTCACCTCTGTCCTGGTTTGCTTTCCTTTGCTGTGGTAAACACATGACCAGAAAGCAACTTTGACAGAAACAGTTTATTTGACACACATCCTGATCACAATCCATCATGAAGGGAAGTCAGGGCAGGCACTCAAGCAGAGACAATGAAGGAATGCTGCTAACTGCCTGGATCCTCATAACTCACTCAGCCTGCCTTTTGATACAGTCCTGACTACCTGTCCTCACGGTGACCCCACACACAGATGGCTGTGTCCTCCCACATCAGTCATTAAGTGAGAAAACCCTCACAGACCAATCTGAGGAAAGTATTTTCTCTGTTTTGATTGTCAGTTTTTGTCTTGTTTGTTGTTGTTTCAAGGGAAAGAACTTGAAGTTGAATGGGTAGGGAGGAGCTGAGAGAGGTGAAAAGGATGCTCAAAATATGTTGTATATGTATTTTGAAACAATAAAAATTAAAAATAATTATACATCTTAGCCTCCATGTACACACCCCCCATCTCCCCTGAGAGCAGGCTAGACCTAGCAACTTGCTTCTAAGAAGCAAGTGATGAGGGCTACCTCCAACGCCACACCCCAGAGCCTGGCTTCTGTCCTGCTCCTGAGCTCCAGCCCTCACCCACAGGCTTACCCTGACTGAATTGAGCTGCTGTGTTCTGAGTGGCTCTCTGATCAGGATCAAGGAGCCAACAAGAAACTTGAGGCCCTTGGCCTAACAACAGTCTATGAAGAGCAGAGTTGTGTAAACAGCTCCTTGGTGTGATGTGCTTGCCACATGCACATCCCTTCCTCCAGCTGGGCCACCTGGGAGACACTGCAGGCATTGGTGGGAGCCCTTGAGAGGCCTAAACCACAACCATCCCCCCACACACACACAGGGTAACAAAGAGATAATAACCGTGTGCTGTCTTAAGCTGCTAATACTGTTTTAAGCCACTGAATTTCATTTAAGCTCTCTGGAGGTTTTGATGATATCCATAGAGGATTAGCTCAGAACCAGTAAAAACTAAAAGAGAGGGAAGCATGGTGGCACAGGAATTGAGTCTCAACATTGGTTAGACAGAGGCAGATGGATCTTTGTGAGTTTAAGGCCAGCCTGGACTACATAGTAAATTCAGGCCAAACAGGGCTCTGAGACTCTGTCTATGGTTTGGTTTGGTTTCTCTTAGTCACCTTGGCTAACCTGGATTCACTTTTTAGAGCAGGGAGTCCTTGAACTCACAGTGATCCACCTGCCTCTGCCTCCCCAAGGGCTGGGATAAAAGACATGCCATTACACACAGCCACTGTCTTAAAAAAAAAAAAAAAGGAGGAGAGAGGCCATTAATGTCTCCTACAAAGTCCACATTCCTTCCCCAAGGCTACTTGTCTTGTGGCAACAGGTAACAAACATCCTTCACTATTGGAAGATAAGGGGATGGGGAGGTTGCTTTGCTGGTAGGAGCAATTGCTGCTCTTTCAGAGGACTCTGGTTTACTTTCCAGCACCTACCTGGTGGCTCACAACCATCCATAACTCTAGTTCCAAGGGACTGACTTCCCCTTGTAGCCTCAAGCAGCACCAAGCACACATGTGGTGCACATACACACATGCCAGCAAAAATCCTCATGTACATAAAATAAAATAAAACAAAATGAAATAAAATAAAATAAAATAACCTTTAAACTATTGTGAGGAATGTGAGCCAGAGCTGGCCAGATGTGGAAGCAGTGGAGAAAGCAGGTATTTTCTTGTATTTTCTCCCACCTCCAATGAGTGGAAGAGCTTGTTTCAAGACAGAAGTTGGGCACGTAGCTCAGTTGGTAAAATGTTTACATTGAGCCCAAGGGTCATTCCCCAGCCCCTCATAAACCAGGCTTGGTGGTCAGGCCTGTAATGCTAGCAGTCAGGAGGTAGAAACAGGAGGCCAGGCGCTCTGTAAGTTTGAGGCCAGGTTGGTCTCTACATAGCAAGTCTCAGGCCAGCCAAAGCTACATAGAGGTGCTTTGGTCATGGTCTCTTCACAGCAAGAGAACACGGACTAAGACACCCGCTAAGCCATCTCCACAGCCCATCAAAGTTTCTCTAGGTTCCTGCTGAGACTGGCAGATATTAAGAGTTACATCACCCAGGGAAGGCTCAAAGCTGAGGGAAGAAAGGGTACGAAGGTCAGGCCCAGGGAGAGAAGAGGAGGGTAAGCCAAGAGCCAAATGCAGGGCTTCTCTCCAGATAGAGGGCGCTGCAGATCACCACAGCAACAGCTTCAATGGCAGCCTGACCAGGGTACTACTGACCAGCTCTGCTCTAGCCAGATGTTAGTCTCTGTAAGCTTCTACTTCCTGGTCTGTAAATTGTGATGATGAGCCAGATGTGGTGGCACCTGTAATCCCAGGCAAAGTAATAATAATTATATATATATATATATATATATATATATATATATATATATATATATATATATATATATGTGTGTGTGTGTGTGTGTGTGTGTGTGTGTGTGTGTATATATATATATATATATATACATATGTGTGTGTGTGTGTGTGTGTGTGTGTGTGTGTGTGTGTCATTTGACTCTAGAAGTTAAAGACCAGCCTGGGCAACTTAGTGAGATTATAAAGGTTTAAATTATTTTTGTATTTTTAAAGACATGTTGTTTTGTTTTTGTGTGTGTGTGTGTGTAGCCTTATCTGTCCTGGACTTGCTTTGTAGACCAGGCTAGGCTCAAACTCAGAGATCCACCCACCTCTGCCTCCCTGAGTGCTGGGATTACAGGTGTGAGCCACCCTGCCCCACTGTATTTTTAATTTAATTATGAGTTTATGTATCCGTGGGGTTGCCACAGCATGTGTGTAAAGGTCAAAGGACAACTCTTCTGGCCTCCTTGGGTATCAGGCATGCGTGGGCACACATATATACATGTAGGCAAAACACTTTTACACATATATTTTAAAATTACAAATGTAGATTAAAAAAATTTATATTCCCTCACAGCAGGGAATGGTGATGCACGCCTGTAATCCCAGCAGTTTGAACCCAGCCTGGTCTACAGAGCAAGTCCAGGACAGTCAAAGCTGCGCAGAGAAACCCTGTCTTGGGCAGAAAAAAAAAAAAAAACAAAACAAAACATTCCCTCTCTCTCATGTTTGTGTGTGTGTGTGTGTGTGTGCATATGCATGTGTGTGTGTGTGTGTGAGTGTGTGACAGCTGTGGTGTAAATGTAGAGATCAGAGGACAACTTTGAGGAACAGTTTCTCTCCTTCTACCATGTGCCTCCCAGGGTCTGAACCAGATTTCTAGCCCCAGAAATTTTCATTGATAATGAAAATGCCCAAAGAGTGGGGGCTGACGTTGGTTCAGATGCATGGGATCCCTTAATCTTCAGATTATATGATTGTGGGGAAATTGCTGGTCCAGACCACCTCTCCCCAGTCACATTCTGCTGTGGGGGGCCTCACTCCACGTGCATGGTACCATGTTTTGTTTTGTTTTGTTTCCATACAACTCATTTTATAACTGAAGAAGCTTACAAAAGAAAGGTTTGGAACTGGAGAGATGGCTCAGGTTAAGAGCACCATCTGCTCTTCCAAAGGTCCTGAGTTCAGTTCCCAGCTACCACATGGTGGCTCATAACCATCTATAATGAGATCGGGTGCCCTCTTCTGGTGTACAGGCACACATGCAGGCAGAATATTGTATAAATCAGAAATAAATCTTTGAAAGAAACAAAGAAACAAAAAAAAAAAAAAGGAAAAAGTTCACACAAGAAAGAATGCCATCAACTCACTTTCAACATTTGCAGTGTCCAAGAACCAATACACCCCAGTCAGTTCACACAATGGCCTGAAGGGTTTTGTTTGTTTGTTTTGAGACAGGGTTTCTCTGTGTTGCTTTGGCTATCCTGGAACTCACTCTGTAGACCAGGCTGGCCCCAAACTCAAGGAGATCCACCTGCCTCTGCCTCCCAAGTGCTGGGATTAAAGTCGTTCACTACCCTGCTCAGCCCTGAGTTGTTTTTGTTTTGTTTGTTTGTTTGTTTTGTTTTCTGAGACAGGTTTTTCTGTGTAACAGCCCTGTCCTGAAACTCACTTTGCAGATCAGCCTGCCCTTGCCCCCTGAGAGCTGGGGTTAAAGGCATGTGCCACCATGCCTGCCTGTCTCTGGCCTGAGTTCTTTGTCGCTCTGGGGTGTAACTCAAGGTCCCAGAGCTTCCAGCAATGAAACTGCAGTTCACTTAGAAGACAGTGGTCCCCAGAGCTCGGGGCTCTTAAGCATGCTATGCTAGAGTATTGAGGACAAAGCGAAGGCTGGAAATTTCAGTCCTCCTGATACTGCCCCTGGAGATGTCCTGTTTTGTCTTCTTCCTCCCCCCTCCTCCAGGCTGAGGATGTAGCTCAGTTGGTACAGTGCTTGCCTGGCATGCACAAGGATCTGTGTTCCAGCCCCAGAACTATATACACAGAACATGGTGACCCATATTTGTAATCCAAGAATTCTGAAGTGAAGGGGGCAGAGGTTAGGGTTCAAGATCATCCTCTGCTACAGCAATTTTGAGATCTGTCTGGGCTACATAAGACCCGTCTAAAACAAAACAGTAAGTCTGGTATAGTGAGATAATATTTACTATGGATATTTTTCCTATTTTTTTTCTTTTCCTTTTTGGTTTTTACAAGACAGTGTAACAGAGTCCTGGCTGTCCTAGGCTCACTTTGTAGTCAGGCTGGCTTCAACCTCACAAGAGAACCACTTGTCTCTGCCTTCAAAGTACTGGGATCAAAAGCGTGGGCCAGCACACCCAGTCATATGGATCATTTTCTTTTCTTTGTGGCTCTGTGCAGTATATGTGTGTATGCGTGTGAGTGAAGGGTTCTGTGTATGTGTGTGTGTGTGTGTGTGTGTGTGTGTGTGTGTGTGTGTGTGTATGTAGACCAGAAGTTGACGTCAGCAATCTTCTTCTGTCATTCTCTACCTTTATTTATTTATTTATTTATTTATTTATTTATTTATTTAAAGTTTTGAGAGGAAACAGCTGTGTCAAACAGACTGGCCTCAAACTCACAGAGATCCTCCTAAGCATAGACCATGACACTGAGATTTGACCTGCAGCACTGCGCTTGGCCTCACCTTTTATATTTTCACTGAATCAGGCTCACAGATGCAGCTCAAATAGGGGGCCTGCCAGCCCCAGGAGTGGGTTCAGGCAGCAAAGGGTTAAGAGCATAGCTGACCTGAGGAGAGCCAAGCAAAACACCCAGGGATTGAATGCTTTCAACTGGAAAGCAGCTGGGGCACTGGGAGTCTATGAAGGTTGGAGGAGGGAGGACAAAGGGGGCCAGGGCGGAACACTCTCAGAGCTGTGTGTTTTTGAGATAGGGTTTCACGATGTAACTAACCCAGGGTGGCCTGGAACTCTTGGTCCTGTGTCCTGAGTTCTGGGAACACGGGGGACACTGCCATGCCAG
>JAEOAE010002623.1:0-10984 GCA_036365155.1 Meriones psammophilus | reverse complement strand
AAGAATTACTCAAATGAGTTTTATTTTTACTTTTTTTAAAAATGTAAGAGCTATTGTATGGGAGAACAAGATATATCTATTTAAATAAGACATAGATCCAAATTTAAAACCCTCTAGCATACTTACTAAATAGTCTTGAATGCCCTTTTAAAATGTTACCTCCTTTTTTTTCAAAATATTATACTTGAATATTTATTTTCAGAAAAATATCCAAAGGGAATATTTAATAAGTCCCTAAAAATAAGACATCTAAAATGAAGACAAGAACTTTTATTTTTATGGATATATTCCCTAGCACTGTTCAACTTGACTGATTAATTATTTAGTCTTAAGAAAAAAGAATTTTTGGGAATAGTTATAAAACAGAAATATATTTTCCCAAAAAAAACAAATGGCCCCCTTTTTATCATAAATGCTGGAATTGCTCTAATTATAGGACTTATTTTGATGGCTGGAATTTGTTTTTAATTTGCATTTGTATCTTATTCATATGATCCTTTTTACAAAAAAAAGGGGGTTTTCATTATTCATAAAGAACATTTGGGAAAAATAACTTTATTTGTAATAGTCACCCAAGAAAAAACCAAGAATTGGAAAAACTTAAAAAAGAAAGGGAGTTTTGGGAAAGGGGAGTGTTTTTGCTTTGTTTTGAAATTCCGGGGGAAAAAAATCTCGGGTTTTTAATTTAAAGAATCATTGAAAAAGAAGAGACAAAGGACCATCCTCCCAAATTATATTTTTAAAAAACAGAGTTTAGAACTCATGCCCATTCCCACCACTCAAACCCCCTATCTAGTAATATTTAGTTTTCTAGTTTTGTTTTTACGTGTTGTTTTTGGTCCACATGAGATTTAATTTGACACATAAAAGTATTATTGGCTAGTTTCCCACAAAATGAGAGAAATAGGGTTGTTTTTCCCTTCATCCTGAGAGCCTGAGTTTTTTGGGAAAAAAAAAGGGGGAATTGTTTTCCTTGTACTAACCCCTGTCATGGTTTTTCGCTGTTGTTGTTGTTTGATTTTTTGGGTGGATTAGGGAAATATTTTTGGGTGGGAAAGTGTAAAGCTACAAGCTTACGCCCCAGATGGAAAATTCAAACCCATATAGTGGGTTCATTGAAACATAAATATTGGTGATGTTTAATTTTTTTTGGGTTTGCTCTTATTTTTTGGGAAGGTTTATTACTTTAAAACAAAAAAAATTAAATTATTAAGAAAAAAAAGTACAGTATGTTATTTTTTTGTTCATATTTTTGGGAAGGCAACAGAAGAAGACAATGAGCCAGTCCTGAGGGAGACCGGGATAGCCCGGGGTAGTTTTAAGGAGAGGGAGGCCCCCTTTGGGAAAAGGGGGGACTAGGGGGGGGAAAGGGATGGAGAAAAGGGGGGCAGTTGTACTGGGGGGAAAAGAAGGATGGGGCCCACAGCTAGGATACAAAGTCAATGTTGTAAAAAAAAATAAAAAATTAAAATTTAAATGGAAAATTTAAATAATAAATAATCCAGTGTTTTTGTTCCCTGTATGATTCACTGGGTCTATTTATCGTTTATTTAAAGAACATTAGAACACAAAGAGGAAATCCCTTTACACACAAATGGGCACAACATGGCAGAAAACCCAAAATGTTTAAAAACTTCTTAGTGTAGTGTCTGACCCTAGAAAAAATTTTCCCCGGGTCAGGAAATTACAATGGCAAGCAAAAACTTTCTCCCAAAATTGTATTTTCCGGCTTTCTGGGCTTTTTTTTGGAAATCCTAATTAGTTATTTATAGCAAATGATCAGAAGAAAGTACTGCATCTCAGAAAAATATTCTGGGATATAAAAACAGGAACTTCGGGGTTTTGAGATTTCACATTAATAAGAAAAAAAAAATCATACGGGAATGACGAATTAATTTTCCCTATCAACAAGAAAAATTGTTAACCCCTGAAAAAAGAAACCCACAGATTCAATGCAATCCCCATCAAAAAAATTAAACTCAAATTCTTTTTCAGATCTTAAAAAAAAAGATTCTCAGTTCCAATGGAGAAAAAAAAACCGAACCCCAAAAAAAATTTCCAACAAAAAGATCATCTGAGATATCTCCTTTCCCCGATCTCAAGCTGAAACAAGGGAGAATAGAAATTAAAACTGCATGGTATTGGCATAAAAAACAAAAAGGGGGAGGATAAAGGGAACCAAATTGAAGCCCCGAAAAAAAACCCATGTACCTATGAATACTCAATTTTTAAAAGCACCCAAAACCATTAATGGAAAAGACAGCATCTTCAAAAATGGGGGTTTGGTTTTAACTGGATGTCACAGGGAAAAAAATAAAAATAGATCCACATTTATCACCCCACAAAACTAAAGTCCAAAGGGATCAAAGACTCAACCATAAAACCAGAAAACAAAATTTTTAAGAAAAAAAAGTAGGAAAGCCTAGAACTCATTGGACGGGAGCCCCCCCTCCTGAACAGAACCCCAACAGCATAGGCTTTAAGAGCAAAATCAAAATGGGCCCTTTTTATGAAATTGAAAAGTTTTGTAAAGAAAAGGGGACATCAAATAAAAAAAACTTTTTGTGAAACAGATTGGGAAAAAATCTTCACCAACCCTCTATCTGACAGAGGGTTAATATCCAGTATATATAAAGAATTTAAAGAAGCTGAAAAGAGAAAAACAAGTAATCCAATTAAAAAGGGGAAGGGACAAACAGAAAATTTCCCTCTGTAGAGGAAATAGAAGGGGCAGAGAAACACTTAAAGAAATGCCAACCCCAAATTAGCCATTAGGAAATGCAAATAAAAATTTTTCCTAAGATTTCATTTTACACCCACGAATGGCCAAGATGAAAAAACAAATGACAAACATGTTGAGGGGTTTTGGGAAAAAGGGGAACCCCCCCCCTCCATTGCTGGTGGAATGAAAACAGGTAAAAACCATTTTGGGAATTTTAACTGGGCCAGACAATTAGGAAAAGGCCCTCAAGACCCAGTTTATCCCACTGCTAGGCATATCCCCCAAATTTGCTCAAGAAAAAAAGGACATTTGCTCAACCATGTTTGTAGCAGCTTTATTTGTTACCCGGAACCGGGAAAAAAACCCAAGATGTCCATCAACGGAGGAATGGATACAGAAACTGGGTTTTTTTAACAAATGGAATACTCCCTAAGAATAAAAAGGGGGAAATCATAAAATTTTGGGTGGGCAAATGGGGGGATCTAGAAAAGATCATTCGAGTGAAGTACCCCGGAAGGAGAAAGACAAAATGGAATATACCCCGCTTATATAGCCCTTAAAAGAAAAAGGATAAATATAAAAAATCTATACACCTAAAGAAGATAATCAAGAAAGCAGACACTGGTATGATGATCTATCCTCATTTGGGAAAGACAAAGGGGATATGATTGAATGTATGACAGCCCCCTACCGAAAAGCATCTGAAAGATTTACCTAGCAGTGCTCCAAAATAGAAAATAAGACTCAAAACCCAAAAATTTTCGCAAAGTGCAGGGAATCATATAAAAGAAGGAAGTTTGATGGGGAAAAGGGGACAGGAGCTCCACAAGGCCCAAATGATTCCTACGGGGTCTTTTCTGAGATGGACACCCCAACCAAAGACCATGAGAGGATAAAACCTAGAACCCCCTTGCTCAGATGTGACCCGTGATAGCTCAGTAATCAACTTTTTCCCCAGTAAGGGGAAAAAGGGGCCCTTTACTAACAGGAACTCAATGACTGGCTCTTGATTCCTCACCCCCCAAGGGAGGAGCAGTACTGTTACCCCAAGAGGAGGATTTTTGAAGCCAGTCTTGGAAAAACCTGAAAAAAGGGGAGCCATATAAAAGGGGGGGGAGGTCCTCCCCTATGTGGATTTGGGAAAAGGGGGCGGGGAGGAGATGGGGGAGGAGGGTGGGTTTGGGAGAGGGAAAGAGGGATACAGCTGGGGAAAGAATTAAAAAAATGTAATTTTGAGAAAATAAAATTAGGGAAAAAAAAAAGACATGAATATAGAAAAAAATTTTGAAGAGAAGTGAAGAGATATGTGGTTATAAGAGATGGGGAGATGAGAAATTGAAATGATTATATACATGCTTAAACAGAAAAAAAAAAACCACGGGAAAAAAAAGAATATTTAACCCAGAGACAAAAAAAAAAACTAACTACAAAATTAAATAGCAGGCACATTTTAAAGCAAAAGAGAATCAATGAAGGTAAAATTGGGAAAAGGTATTCTAACCCAATCAAAAGAATAAAATAAACTTTTAAAAAAATTTTAAAATATTAAAACATAAAAAAAATTATGGGAAAGGGAAATCTCAATCAGTGAAGAAGTAAAAAATGATGTGTTTCCCCCCCTTTAAATTTTTGGAAAATTAGACAAAATAAAATGTGCAGCTAAGAATAAACAACTAAAGGCACAAACCTCCCAAAACCTCCCTGTCCAAATTAGGGGAATTTTTTTATATATATCCTCCCACACTGGTAATTTCAGCTCCCCCAAAAGGTTTAGTAACAGAAACACGGGACAGAGAGAAAAGGGAAAAGAATAGTTTCCCCGGGGGAAAAAAGTCTGGGGGACTAAACAGGAACGGGGGTCCCTTAACATTTACAGAAAGGGTTTGGGGAAAATGAGTGTTTTTCAGTAGGGGAGTGATAAAACAAAAAAAGGGGGATTGTGTGGAAAAGTTATACCTTCCCTTCTGCTTTTAAAAAACTGCCCTTTTTGTATACTTGTGTTAAGAGTCCATGTAATATCTAGGAAATTTATCTCAATATTATAGAACAACTATCCTTCTGATTTCCCGGGACTAATATCTCAAACTAATAAAAAATTTTTCCCATTATTATTTTCCCTTCAAAAAATTTAATGTATACCAGCAGAAGAGCTTAGTAAATTGTTTGGGATATTATTTTTTTTTTATTTATGTTGTTGTTCAACCCCTTTCTGTGGGGGAAAATTTATTACTTTCACAGTAAAGGATTTAAGAGTTGTCCCCCTACCTTTTCCCTTTATTTGCATTTTGCCACCAGTGTGCCCTTAAAGCTTGTTTTTACATGCTATATAGATGGAATTTTTTTTTTGGATTTTTTTCCCAGAATGGGAAAAAAAAAATGGGGAAAAAATCCTTTGTATAGTTTTTTCCAGCTGTCCATTTCTACGTGTTTCATACCTATTTAAATTATATATTCATATATTTTAAAAAATATTTTTATCAGAGTCCTTGTCTGAGAGTAACACTTCCCTTTGATTAAAAATTTTGAGCCAGGTTTGGTGTTAATGGTCTTAACCCTGTACATGGAAATTGAAGCAGGAGGATTTTCATTTTTTGCATTCCCCAAAAAAACACTGTATAAAATAACAGAACACTTTTGGCTAGAGCCAACAAGTTCCAGGTAGAGTTAGCTGACATTTACCCTGATGACAAAAGGGTGAAAAAGTACTTTATTTTTGTCTTTTTAAATCTCGGGCTTTCCCCGGAAGTCATTTTACTTTCTGATGCTTCAAGAGAGTGTTTTGTTTGATATGGGGGTTTCCATAAAAAAATCTGTTATAAAAAAAAGGTAGGGAATTTTTTGGGATTTTCCCGGGGTCTGGGCTAAAGGGGGTCCCCCCAATAAGAAATTTTGGGAAAATTAAAAGGCTCACACCCTTTTGAAGATTGGGATAATGGGGCATAAGGTCCCAGGCCCCCCAGTTACTTTTAAAATTTTAACTTTAAATTTTGGATTTTTTCCTTTATCCCTTTGTACACGGGGCAATGGAAGTTTATCCATTTGTTTTGAGAAATGTAGAAGGCAGACCAACTTATTTTTTTGCACCTAAGTTTCAAAGATGCCCCATTAGACTGATTTCATGAGTTGCAATTGTGGAAAAATGGGGAGACGTTGATTGACAGGAGGTATGTCAGGCTGCCACATGCTTTGCCTGGAGAAGGGGGGGAGAAAAGAACACAGAACTCCCCCATCACACGGTAAGGTGAGTCGGGAAAGGGGTTTCCCCGGGGGCAAACCTTTTAACTGGTCTCTTTTCTGTGCTTCTTTGGTCTGCTATAAAATGGGCAAAATACCAAGGGGGCTTTTTAAAAAAAAAAACAAGGAAAAAAATATTCTATGCACTGAAATTTAAATGACTAGCAAGCACCAATGAACCTTAGTTTATTTTTATTATTAAACCCAAATTAATACCACGGGAGACATATATTTACAAAAAAAAATTCGGGCTAAGAAAAAAAAGAAATAGTGAACCTTTCCACCACCCAAGAAATATGTTCAAATTTTTGGAACCTCTGAGAAAAACATCAGTTTTAATTTTTCCTTTTTTAAATTTTTTTTTTAATTTAGACACTGCCCCCCAGCCTATCGGGTTTTTTTTTTTTTTAAAAAAATTTTTTTTCTGGGAAGATTTCGGGGAATTTTGGGGAAAGAAGGGGGAGATAAAAGACCGGGAGGGAACAGGAGCTCCACAAGGATAGCAAAAGAAAAAAAAAAAATCGGGACACGGGTTTTTTTGAGACTGATATTACAACAAAGGACAATTCATGGATATAACTTAAAACCCTTCTGCATGGATGTAGCCCATGGCAGCCCATTTACAATTTTCCCTGGAAGGGAAAAAAGAGACTGTCTCTGAATGAACTCAGTGGCGGGCCTTTGATCACCTCCTCCTGGGGGGGAGCACCCTTCCCCGGCCCAAAGAGGACAAAAAAGGCCTCTTTTTTTTTTTTTTTTTTTTTTTTAAGGTTTCTCCCTTTTATTTATTTTTTTTTTTCAAGGGCAGTTTATTCGGGAAACCCTTGGGAAAACATCTGACCCGGGGGAAAAGGCCAGCCCATTTTTAAATACCCCCTCGGAGTTAACCTCAGAATGCCACGGGAAAGGCAGATAGGTCCAATAGGGAAGGGCCAGATCCTCAGCCTTACCCAAAATGGGGGAGTTGTTCGGAAGAGAGCCCCTACCATGGGAAGGTGAAGGTGGAAACCAGCTCCTTTCTTTAAGGTGGGGTAATAAGCCTCACATTTCCCCCCTTTTGTTTTGGACGATCGGGGCAAGAGAGAGGTCTGATCTCTGATATTGGGAAATAAATTGGGACTTTGAAATATGTTCTTTTTAGGTGTCATTACCAAAGGGGATCGGGCCCCGGCCTGATCCCAAAAAGCCATTCTTGATGAGATTTAAAGGGGCTGGGCATCGGATGGGGGGAGGGGGGGACCCTCATCAGTGACTGGGGGGGGGCATGTGGGGAGGGGGGAGAACTGGGGATTGGGGGGGGATAAGAGAGGGGGCTACAGCGGGGAAAAAAGGGGAATAAATTGTCCCTAAAATTTTTTTAAAATAATTTTTTATTGAATGTAACTAATGATGGTGCAAACACATATGAATAATATTTTTAAAGATGGTGGTTTGTTTGTTTGTTTGTTTTTATTGAGACAGAGTTTCTCTGTGTGGTAACTATCCCTGACTAGCTTTCCTTAGACCAGGCGGGCCCTTAATCACAGAGATTCACCTCCCCCCGCCCCCCCAAATGCTGGGATTACAGGCGGGTTTCGTAGGGCCCAGCTGAGAGCATATTTTGGGAAAATAATTATGTAGCAGTCCCCCCAAAAAAACATTTCATTTATCTTTAAATTTCCATTTTTTAAAACCAACAGAAAGGAGCTGAAGAGTCTTTTAACAGCTATTTACTGTGCCCTTTTCATTTAAAATGTCCATCTACTTTAAGAGCGAAAGACACCATGTTAAAAAAATAGAATTCCTAATAATTTATTTTAAAAAATTAATCATGATTGTTGGAATAGCCAGCGCTTAATTGAAAATGATGATCGTTAGGCCCCTAATTTGGGGGAGTTCTAGTAGCAAGTTTTATTTTAAATGTTTATTTCATAATAAATTGCCAACTGGGGACTGGGTAGACGCCCCAAAGTTAAGAGAAATTATTGTCCTTACAGAGGCTTTTTTTCTGGGGCATTCCCAGTGGGGCCCTTTTCAAACCACCCTATCCCCGTAAGTTTAATTCCCTTTAAATTAAAGAACAAGAGGGGTTTTCATTAGATGCTTCTACATTCATCAGGGGGTAATTTTTTTAATTTTCTTTCTTTAAAGCATCAATTATAGGCTTAAAATCAAAAGGGAATTTTTAGAAATTTGTTTGGGTTCTTTTTAAAAAATCTAATGCCGGGAAGCCCCACATCTGTCTTTTTGGAGCATATGTTTTCCCAAATTCCAATTTTATCTCAAATTACCCCCTTCTACAAAAAACAGATAAAATTTTGGGAATTTGATTTTTGTTTGTTATCTAAACTGCCTACAGTTTTGAATCAGTATTCTCTAAGTTTTCTCTGTGTCAACATTTTAGTGTTTGAATAGTGAATCTCTCTATTAATTTTGGGTACAAAATTTTGATCGCCATCCCCCCTTTTCCTTTTTTAATAACCTTCCAGTTGATCCCCTTTGCACCCCTTTTCCCCTGGCATTGTTGTTCACAGTTCTTCAATTTTTACCCCAGAAAACATCTACATTTTACTTTCTGGTGCTGCAACACAGTTTAAAGTGAGCCCTCTTTTTTTCCCAATTTCGGCCCCTTTCTCTAGGCCTGATACCCCTTTAAAGCCATGCCTTTATCTATTTTAGGGGATTGTGAACCCCCAGATTAGCCCCATTAGGGTTTTTTTTGAGTTTTTTATTTTTTTTAAAAAAAATTTTATTTTTTATATTAATCACAGGTAATTTACTTTGTATCCCCCCATAGCCCCTCCCTTCCTTCCCCTCCCAGTCTCACCCTTCCTCCCCATCTCCCCCTCCCCTTTTTCCCAAAGTCCTGATAGGAGAGGCCCTCCTCCCACACTGACCCTGTTTATAAACCAGAACTGGCTGAAATGTTTTCCCCTTTCAGCCTAGCAAGCCCTCCCCTTTCCCTTTTGGTTGGGGGGGGAGAACAAAGAGCCAGTTTATTGAATTCTTTCAGAAATAGCCCCCGCCTTTTTTAGAGTATCCATTTGGAATTGAGCTCCCTGGTTACATCCAAGCAGGGTTTTTAGGTTATACCCAAAACATGGCCCTTTGGGTTGAGATACAGTCTCACAAAAGCCCCCTTTAAAACCCAGATATGTTTGGTCCTTGGGGAGCCCTTTCCTCTCCAGGCCATACTAACTCCCCCTTCTTTCATATGTTTCCCCTGCACCCCGCCAATTTTTGGGTTTAAAGGGTTTGGGCATCTGCTTTGATACCCCGCTGGGGAGAGTTTTTCAGGGGGCCCCTTTGGGGTTTGGGCCCCTGTCCTGTTACTTGTAGCCCAATTATTTTTAAAAAAAAATATTTTTTTTTTCTTAGTAAACCTTTCCGTCAGCCTCAAAGTGTTGGTTACTTAGTTTAAATTTCTCATTAGAGAAGTTTTATTTATTTATTTATCTATCTATTATTTATTTATTTGCTGCCTGTTACCATTGTTCTCAGAGCAAAATAAAGGGAAAAAAAGAGGACCGGGAGAAGGGTTTTCCCCCAAACCTTCAGACAAACCTTTCATGTTCCGCCCCTTCTTTGTGCCCCCGGGGAAGAGGGAAGGGAAAAAAGAACAAGGGGGATGTCACCCCTTCCTATCACCCGGGGATTAGTATGATCCTTTTAAACCCAGTCATTTTTGCCCCTAAACCAGCAAAAAATTTGGAGTTGGGTCTTGGGACTAAGTTTATCAGAGTTTTTAATGAAATTAACAATTATATATTTCATAAAAAAACCATTTTGAACTGGGGAAATCTGGGATGGGGTAAACCCCTTTTCCGGGAAATCTTGGGTTAGAGAAGTGCAGGTCAGACATTCCCGATTCCCACACTGAACCTCTTCAATTATGTGGGTTGTTCTTTTTTTTTTTCAAAAATTGGAAGCAGCCCTTTTTCCACAATTCATCTTCGTAAACCCTTTTCACACCTGTTCAAATTTTGTTGCCATTTTTATGACTCCGGTGACTTACTGTTCATTTTCCTTCCTTTAATGAAAAAAGAATCATTTTGTATAAAGTATACAGGCATTTTATTTCCTGTGCTGTAACAATGTGTTTTTTAAATTTCCTTTATTCGGGTCATTCCAAATATTTTTTCAGGAAATATTTTATATTTATAGTACCACTGTCATTTTGATAAATTAAACCAACACAAAAACACACACACACACACACACACACACAAAAAAAGATACCCACACAAAAAACCCTTATTTTATTAGTTGGGAAATGCTGGACTGTTGGGATCTTTTATCTAAATCTATGGATAAAGGGGGATATCTAAATTTTTTTTTTTTTTTTGAAAAAATTTTCAGAATCACAAAAAAAAAAGTTCTAGTAAAATATGTCTAGGTTTTCCTAGAACCCGGGGAAAAAAAGGGGAAGTGACCCCCAATGGCACCCTCAATGCCCGGGGGTCCCTGTGGGGGGAAAAGGGGGTTGTTCTGAAAAAACCCTTGTGGCTGGTTTTGATCACCCCTAAGGAGGAGCTTTTTAATGGGCCAAAGAGGAAGACCAAGAGCCACCCCTGAGGGAAACCCCTGGTTAGTCTAGGACAGATGGAATTTGGGAAGGGGAAGAGGACCCCCCTGTTTTTTGGATTTGGGGAAAAAAAAAAGGGGGGGAGAAGAGGGAGAGATGGTGGGGGGGGTGGGGAAAAGGAGGGCCCACAGCTGGGATAAAAGTGAAAAATTTTGTAATCAATTACAAAAAAAAAATTAATTTAAAATAAAAAAAGGCCATTCTGGGTTCTAAAAGAGGGCCCTACTGTTGCAATATGTAAATGGTTAAGATTGGAGAGTGCAGCATCCTCAAAGTGACCTAGATTGCTTTGGGAAAAAAAAGGATTTGGGAAACCCTTTACCCAAAGATATTAAATATGAGAAGTTATATGCTATGTTGGATAATATCCTACAATTTCCATTTAGTAAGGTTGGTACAGGGCTTTTTTTCCTTCATGATAGAATTTTTTTATTTATTACATCCTGAACTTATAAAAACATCAA
>JAEOAE010001788.1:0-10889 GCA_036365155.1 Meriones psammophilus | reverse complement strand
TTCTTCTAAGTCAGTCCTCCTCACTCAGTACAACCCACCATTCAGGCATCTTCCCTCACAGTTACCTCCTTCTCCATAAATTCAAACTCCTCACACAGTGCTCCTCCCCCTCAGTCTTCCACATCTTACTCTTTCCTGCTCCCAAATCAGTCCTCCTTCAAATCCAGTCTGCTTCCCTGCTCTATCCTCCCACCTCACCCTCTCCTAGACCTCCCTCCTCCCTCAGCCTTCCTCCTCCTCACTAAATCCTCTTTCCCCTCAGGTCTCCTCCTCACTCAGTCCTCACCCTCACTCAGTCCTCCTCAAACATCAGTACTCCTCCTTTTCAATTAATACTCTACCTCATTCAGTCCTGTTCTCTGCAATTTCCTCCCTCAGTCCTCCTTCTCTGTCCTGCACAATGTCTTCCTCATGAGTCCTCTCCCTCAAGCAGTCCTCCTCCTCCCACAATCCTCCTCCTCACATAGTCCTCCTCCTGACTCAGTTCTACTCCTCCTCAGTCTGTCCTCTTCCTCACTTAGTCCCCCTCACTGTTTTTCTCTTTGCCTCAGTCTTCCTCCTCCTAACTCAGTCCTCTTCCTTCTCAATCAATCGTCCTCTTTTTCTCAATAATGTTCCCAGGTCCTCCTCCTCACATTCTACTCCTCTCTCAGTATTCTTCATCACTCCAGTCTTCCTTCTTACTCATTCCTTCTCCACCTGCTCACTCAGTCCCCCATTTTTCCTCAATCTTCCCTTTTTCTCATTCACTCCTCCATCTCCTCAGTCCTCCGTCCTCATTGCTCCAGCCCTACCTTTTACTCAGACCTCCTCAATCTGTCTTACACCTTTGTCCTCTCCTCAAGCCGTCCTCCTCCTCACACAGTCATTCTTCTCACTTAGCCTTCCTCCTCCTCAGTCCTACTCATTCTCTCCTCAGTCCTCCTCCTCACACACAGTCCTCCTACCTCATTCTTCCTTTCCTTCCTCAATCCCCTCTACTTCCTCAGTCCTCCTCACACAGTCCTACTCTTTCAGTGTTCCTCCTCACTCAGTAGTCCTCATCATCATTTAGTCCTCCTCCTCACTAAGACCTTCTCATTCTCAATCCTCCTCCTCACTTAGTCCTCATCACTGAGTCCTCTCCCTCATTTAGTCTTCCACATCACCAATTCCTTCTCCTCCTCCATCATTCCTCCTATTCTGCTCATTGTCCTCCTCCTCCTCCAGGCCTCCTCTTCACCATTCTTCCCTTCTCTAACTTAAGTCCTCCTCAGCTAGTCCTTCCAAATATGTCCTAAATATCAATCAGTCCTCCTCCTCACAAAGTACTCCTCCTCACTCGGTCATTCTCCTCCTCACTTAGTCTCTTTTTCCACTCAATCATCCACTTTCTCTTTCAGTCCTCCATCTCACTAATTCCTCCTCCTCACACAGTAATCCTCCCTCCTCCAGTCCTTCCTCATTCATTCCTCTTCTCTAACTCATTCCTCCTCCTCACTATGGCCTCCTCACTCACTCCTCATCCTCACATATTCCTCTCACTCACTCAGTCTTCCTTTTCACTGAGTCCTCCTCCTCACTCAATACTCCTCCTAACACAGTTCTCCTCAATATGTCCTACATATCAATCAGCCCTCCTCCTCACCAAGTCCTCCTCCTCACTAAGTCCTTAACCTCCTCCTCCAGTTCTGCCCCACTCCTCAGTCTAGCTCCTCACTCAGTGCTTCTCTTCACACAGTCCTCTTCCTCATTCAGTCCTCCAACTCACTTAGCCTTCCTCCTCCTCACTCAGTCTTCTCCACCTAATTCAATCCTCTGCAATCAGGCCCTCTTCACTCAGTGTTTTTCCTCACTCAGTCTCTTCCTTTTTCAGTTCACCTCCTCACTCAGTCCTCCACCCTCCACCTCCTCAGTCAGTCCTCCTCCTCAGTCAGGCCTCTTCCTCCTTACTAAATACTCCTACTACTCCTTCCTCCTCTCCATATCCCAGTCATCCTCCTCACCCATTCCTCCTCCTCACTCAGTCCTCCTCTTCCTCACTCAATTTTCCTCCTTCTCACTCATTTTTCTTCCTCCCTGCTCAGTCTTCCTCCTCACTAATCCACCTCTTTGTCACTCAGTCCTCCTCCTCACTCAAACCTCTTCCTCCTCACTTACTTTTCCTCCTCCCTCATTCCTCCTCCATCTCAATCAGTCTTCCTCTTCCCACATTCCACATGCTCACTCAATCCTCATCCTCACTCAGCCCTCCTCCTGCTTTCAGAGTCTTCCTACTCATTCAGTCCTTCTGCTCACACAGTCTTGCCCCGTCAATCCATCCTCCTCCTCATTCTGTCCTCTTCCTCATTCTGTCCTTGTCCTCAATCAGTCCTTTTCCACACTTGTTTTTGTACTCTCTCAGTCCTCCTCCATCACACACAGTCCTCCTTTCACTAAATCCTCCTCCTCCTCCTGATTCATTCCTCATCAACACCCACTCCTCCTCCTCTTCATTTAGTCCTCCTCTCTCAGTCCTATTCACTCATTCTTCCTCCTCACTCAATCTTTCTCCTGACTAGTTCACCTTCTCAGGCAGTCCTCCTCCTCACTAAGTCATCCTACTCACTCAATCCTCTGCCTCCTCACTCACTCTTCATCCACACACAGTTCTTCTCAACTAACACAGTCCTCTTCCTCACACAGTCCTCTTCTTCACACAGTTCTTCTCTCCACGCAGTCCTTCTCCTCACTCAGATCTCCTCCACTCCACATTCATTCCTCTTCCTTCACACTCATTCTTTCTCCTTTCCCAGTCCTCTTCCTCATTCAGTCCTCCTCCTTGTAACTCATTTCTCTTCTTCCTCCTCCTCACTCAGTCTTCTTCTGTTTATTCAGTTCTCCTCCTCACTCTGTCCTCATTCTCACTCAGTCATCCTTTTTACTTAGTCCTCCTCCATATTCAGATTTCCACCTCCTCAATTAATCCTCTTCTTCATTCAGTCCTCCTCCTAACTCACCCTCACTCAGTCCTCCTCCTCTGTCATTCCTCTTACTTATCTAGTCCTCCTCAAAACTCAGTCTTCCTTCCCATCAATCCTCCTAGTTACTCAGTCCTCCTCACACAGTCCACCTCTTCAAACAGTCATCCTCCTCTCTCAGTCTTCCTCATCACTCAGTCTTCTTCCTCCACACTCAGTCATCCTGCTCACTCAGTCTTCCTTTGCACCCATCCTCCACTATGGCATTCAGTCCTCTTCTTCCTCACTCAATCCTCCTTCTCATCACTCAGACCTCCTCCTCCACATTCAGTTCTACTCACTCATTCCCCTCACTCAGTCCTCTCCCTCAAGCAGTCGTCCTACTCATACAGTTCTCATCCACACTTAATACTTCTTCCTGAGTCCTATACTTTCTCACTCAGTCCTCCTCACTCAGTCCTCCTCCTCATACAGACCTTCCCCTCATTTATTCCTCCTACTTTCTCAGTGCTCCTCCTCCTTTCACAGTCCACTTTCTGACGTAATCGTCCTCATCCTCACTCTGTCCACCTCCTCACTCAATCTTCTCCTCACTCATTCCTCCTCTTCCCTTAGTCATTGTTTTCACTCAATCTTCCATCTCTGTCTCAGTTATCCCCTTCGCTCAGTCCTCCTAGTCACACAGTCCTCATCTTCAATCATTCCTCTTCTGCCTCACTCAGTCCTACCCCTTATGACTCTGTACTCATTCTCAGTCAGTTTCCACACTCATTTCTCCTCCACTGCTCTCAGTCCTCATCATCATTATTCAGTCCTCCTTCACCTCACTCAGTCCTTTTCAATCAGTCCTCCTCAGGCAGTCCTCTCCTTCAAATAGTCCTTCTCCTCACACAGACCTCCTCCTCACTTAGTCCTCCTCCTTCGCATTCAGTCTTATACCTCTTCACTCTGTGCTCTACCTGAGTAAAGCCTCACTCAGTCTGCCTCCCTCAATCCTTCTCTTTATACAGTCCTCCTACTCATTCAGTCCTCCTATTAAATCAGTACTCCCCACCTTCACTCAGTAATCCTCCTCACAAATTCCTTCTCCTAACAATTCCTCCTCATTCCCACTCAGTCCTCCTTACTCAGCCTTCCTCATCTTCATTCATTCATCCTCCAGTTCCCACATTCCTCTTCTTCATGCAGTCGTCCTCACTTAGTCCTACTACTCACTCAATCCTCTAATTCTTCACTCAGTCCTCCTCCTCCCATCACTGTTATCCTCTTCTCTCAGTGCTCCTCATTATCACTCAGTCATCCTCCTCACACAATCCTTCTTCTCACTGAGTCTGCTTCCTCACTCAGTCTCCCAACTCCTCCTTCCTTGGTCGTCTCTACCATTGTGATGCCATAATACTATTGTGATGGCAAAAAACCATTGTGCTGTCACAAAAAAATTATGATGTCAAAATACCATTGTGATTTCACAATAACATTTTGAAGCCAAAATTCCATTGTGATGTCATAATACCACTATGATGACATAATTTCATTGTGATGTCATAATTCCATTATGATATCAAAGCATTGTGATTTCATAATACCATTATGATGACATAATACTGTTCTGATGTCATAATAACTTTGTGAGGACACAATGCCTTAGGATGTCATAATTCCATTGTGATGTCATAATTCGTTAAGAAGATATATATTATATATCATATATACATGATATAATGCCATTGCGATGTCCCAATACAATTGTGATGTCATAAAACCATTGTGATGCCAGATTTTCATTTTGATATTATAATAGCATTGTGAGGTCAAAATAATACTGTGATGTCATGATTCTATTTTGATCACATAATTCCCTTGTGATGTCATAATACCACTGAGGTCATAAATACCATTCTGAAGTCATAATTCCATTGTGATATCCTCATCCAGTTGTGATATCATGGTCCCATTCAGCTGTCACACTTCCATTTTGATGTCATAATACAATTGTGACTTCACAACAACTTTGATATCATAATATATTGTGATGTCATAATTCCAATGTGAATTAATAATTACATTGTAAGGTCACAATCACTCATTGATATTATTATATACTTGTGATGTCATAATTACATTGTGATGTCCTAAATCCATTGTGGAATTGTGACATCATTATTACAGTGTGGTGCCACAATGATTTTATGATGTCATATTTCTATTGTGATGTCATAACATTTTGATGTAACAAAAACATTGTGATATTGTAATTCCAATGTGATGTCATTGTACAATTATTATGTCGTAATTCCATTGTGATGTCATAATTTCTTTGTGATATCATAATGCCATTGTGATCTCATAATTCCATGTGATGTCAAAATGTCATTATGACATCATGATTCCATTATGTTGCCATAACGACACAATAACTTTTTGATGTCGTTACACCATTATTATGTCATAATGCCACTTTGATGTCATAAATCCATTTTGATGTCACAATACCATTGTGATGTCATAATTCCATTGTGATGGCATGATTCCATTGTGATGTCATAACATTTATATGATGTCATAAATGCATTTTGATGTCATAGTGAACTTGTGATATCGTAGTTCTATTGTGATATCATAACATTTTGATATCACATAGAATTGTGATATCATAATGCCATTATATGTCGAAAATAACATCGTGATATCACAATTTCATTGTGATGTCATAATATCTTTATGATTTCATAATGCCAGTATACTGTCAAAATACTGTTATGATGTCATAATCATATTTTGATTTCATAATCATCTTGTGATGTCATAATAACATCGTGATGTCATTATGTGACATATAATTCCTTTGTGATGTGATTCAATTGTGATGACACTTGACACTAACACATTTTCATGTCACAGTTCCATTGTGAAGTCACAATAACATTGTGATGTCATGATTCCAATGTGATGCTACAATTCAGTTATGATGTCATAAATAAATTGTGATGTCGAAATGAGCTTGTGATCTCACATTAACTTTGTGATGTCATTATGCCCGTATGATGTCATAATGCCATAATGATGATGTAATACTGTTATGATGTCGTAAAATCATTGTGATGTCACACTAAATTTTTGATGTCATAATGCTCCTTTGATGTCACAAATCCATTCTAATTTCAAAATACCTTTATGATGTCATCATTCCGTTGCGATGGCATGCTTCCTATGTGTTGTCAAAATACTGTTTTGATGTCATAAATGCACTGTGATGTTATAATGGTCTTGTGATGCCGTGATTCCATTGTGATGTCGTAATACCGTAATGATGCTATTATAGCTTTATGATATCGTAATTCCCTTGTGAATTCACAAAACCTTTGTGATGTCATAATATCGTTATGATGTCATATTGCCCGCATTATTATTAATAATTTTGTGATGTCATACCTCCATTGTGTTGTCGTTATTCAATTTTGATGTAAAAAGCGTATTATGGTGTCCTAATTATTTTGTGATGTCATAACACCTTTATGATGTCATAATGACAATGCGATTTTGCTATGACGTTGTGATGTCATAATTCTATTGTGATGGCACAAGAAAAATAGTAACTTCATATTTCCTATATGATGTAATAATGCCATTCTTATGTCACAATATCCTTGTGATGTCACAATTGACACTTTGATGTCACAAATCCATTCTTATATCACAATCATCATTGTGGCATCATAATTCCATGTTATCTCATAATTCCATTATGATGTCAAAATACCGCTGTGATTTCATAATACTGTTATGATGTCATAATTCTATTGTGACAGCATAGTACTGTTATGATGTCATAATTCCACTGTGAGTTCAAAATTCTTTTGCGATGTCATAATTCCATTATGATGCCATAATTCTGGTATGATTACATAATACTGTTATGATGTCATAATGACATTGTTATGTCACAATAACTTTGTGATGTCTTAATGCCACTTTGATGTAAAAAATCCATTCTGATGTCACAATACCATTGTGATATCCCAATTGAATTGTGATGTCTTATTTACATTGTAATATCATAATACCATAGTGATGTTATTATTCCATTGTGATGTCATAATTTACTCATCCCTTCTTGTCATTCAGTCCTCCTCCTCACTCACTCCTAATCAAGGCTCAGTCCTCCTCTTCCCTTAGTCTTCCTCCTCAAGCAGTCCTTAACCTTCTCACTTTCTCTTGCAGCTAAATCAGTCATCTTCCCTAAGTTCTAATGTAGTCCTCTCCTTAAAGCAGACTTTATTCTCTCAAAGGTCTCTTCCTCATGCAGCCCTCCTCCCCACTTAGTCTTCCTCACTCAGTCCTCCTCACACAGTCAGTCAAGCAGTACTCCTCCTCAAAAAACTTCCACCTTACTTAGTTCTCTTCCACCTCTCTTACTTCTCCTCCTCACACAGTCCACTTCACTCCTCCTAGCATTCAGTCTTCCTCATCAAACACTTTTCCTCCTCCTCTCTCTGTCGACCTCTGCACTCAATTCCTCCTCCTAAACCAGTCCACATCTCCCCCATGTTATACACCTTCTCATTCACTTCTCCAATTTATTCAGTCCTCCTTCTCACTCATTCCTCCTCCACATTCAGTCCTCTTCTAATTTCAAAGTCCTCCTACTCATTCAATCTTCATCCTCGTCCTTATATTATTCCCGAGACTCATGCAGTCATCTATCTCACTGACTCCCTCTCCTCAGGAGTCCTCCTTTCCATTTAGTCCTCCACCTCCTGACTCAGTCCTACTCCTCCTCAATCTGTCCTGCTCCTCATTCTGTCCTGCACACTCAGTTCTCTTCACTCAGTCCTACTCACACAGTCCTCTTCTTCAATAAGTCCTCCTCTTCACTAAGTCCTCCTCAAGCACTCCTCCTTACCAACTCTTCTCCTTCAAGCAGTACTTCTTCCCAACAGTCCTCCTCCTTAGTTAGTCCTCCTCCTTGTCCTCCTCCTCCTCCTCTTCCTTACAAAGTTCAACTCTTCCTCATTCTGTTGACTTTTTCACTCAGGACAACTCCTCATTCAGTCACCTTCCACACTGAGTCCTCTTCCTAACTCAATTTTCCTCCTCTTCACTCATTTGTCCTCTACCTCACTCAGTCCTCCTGACCACTCAGTCCTCCTCCATACACAGACCTCCTCCTCCATTATTCCTCTTCCTCTTCACTCAGTGCTAACCCTTCTCCCGCTATGCTCCTCCTCACTCTGCCCTTTTCACTCCGTCCTTTCACTCAGTCATCCCTAAAAATCTCTCCTCCTCCCACACTCCTCCTCCTCTCTCATTCCACCACCTCATCACTTATTCTCCTTCCTTCTCACTGTTTACCTCCTCATTCAATCCTTCTCCTCACTCAGATCTCCTCAGTCTTTCCTCCTCTTCTTTCTGTCCTCCTCCCCATCACTCACTCTTCCTCCACCTCACTCAGTTCTCTTCAATCTGTCCTCCATACAAAATCCACTCCTTTAATCAGTTTTTCTTCTAATACAATCCTCTTTCTCACTTAGTCCTCCTCCACATTAAGTACTCCTCACTTAGTCCTTCTATTCCCATAGTCATTCTGCTCATTTAGTCTGCCCACTCATTCAGTCGTCCTTCTGTGCACTGAGTCCTCCTCCTCACAATTAGTTCCTCCTTACACATCCCACCTCATTCTCACTCAGTTCTCTTCCTCCTCACTCAATGCTCCTTATCCTCACTCTGTCCGCCTCCCGCAGTCCTCCTCACTCTGTCCTTCACCTCAAATGGTCCTCTTCCTCATTCAGTCCTCCTTCTCACTCATTCCTCCTCCTGATTACTTACTACTCCTCCTCCATCAATACTCCTCTTAACTCATTCTCATTCAGTCAAACTCCTCTTTGCACATTCCTCCTCAATCTCACTCAGTCCTCCTCCTCACACAGACCTCCACATCCTCATTAAGTACTCCTCCTCACTCAGACCTCCACATCCTCATTAAGTACTCCTCCTCACTTAGTTGTCCTCCTCACTCAATCCTTCTCCTCACAGAGTGCTCATCAACACTTACTCATACTCCTCCTGACTCAGTCCTCCTTCTTCCTCACTCAGTCCTCCATATACAGTCCTTCCCTTCAATTAGTCCTCAGCTCCACAGAAACTTCCTCTTCCTCTCTCAGTCCTCCTCCTCACTCATTCTTCCTCCTTACTCATTCCTCCTTTTCCTCACTTAGTCCCACTTCTCACTCATTCCTTCTCCTACTCACTCAGTCCTCCTCCTAGCTTAGTCTCTCTTTTCACTCAATCTTCCACGTTCTCACTCAGTCCTCTGTCTCACTTAGTCCTCCTCCTCACCCAGTTATCCTCCTCCTCACGCAGTCCACCTCTTCACTGTGGTCTCCTCACTCACTCCTCATCCTCACATAGTCTTCTTTCTCACTCAGTCCTCCTTTTCACTCAGTATTCCTCTTCACACAATAGTCCTCCTAATTCAGTCCTCCTCCTTTTCACTCAATAATCCTCCTCTCTCAGTCTTCCTCCTCACATGTTCCTATTCCTCTCTCAGTCTTCTTCATCCTTGTCACTCAATCACTCTGCTCACTTATTCCTTCTTCACACTCAGCCTTGACCCTCCTCACTCAATCATCTACCTCAATTTGTCTTCTTCCTCACTCAGTCTTCCTTTTCACTTTGTCCTCCTCCTCTTAACTCAGTCCTCCTACTCACTAATTCCTCCTCTTTTCTCAGGCCACCTCCTCACTCATTATTCCTCCTCATTATGTCCTTTTCCTCATTCTGTCCTCCTTCATACCTATTACTTCTCTTCTCCCAGTTTTCCTTCTTCTAAGTCAGTCCTCCTCACTCAGTACAACCCACCATTCAGGCATCTTCCTCACAGTTTACCTCCTTCCCCATAAGAATTCTAACTCCTCACACAGTGCTCCTCCCCACTCAGTCTTCCACATCTTACTCTTTCCTGCTCCAAAATCAGTCCTCCTCCAAATCCAGTCTGCTTCCTCACTCTATCCTCCACCTCACTTAGTCCTCCCTCTCACTCAGACTTCCTCCTCCCTCAGTCCTTCCTCCTCCTCACTAAATCCTCTTGACACCCTCAGGTCTCCTCCTCACTCAGTCCTCACCCTCACTCAGTACTCCTCAAACATCAATACTCCTCCTTCTCAATTAATCCTCTAGCTCACTCAGTCCTGTTCATCACAATTTCCTCCTCGGTCCTCCTTCTCTGTCCTGCACAATCTCTTCCTCATTGAGTCCTCTCCCTCAAGCAGTCCTCCTCCTCACTCAATCCTCCTCCTCACTTAGTCCCTCCTCTGACTCAGTTCTCTCCTCCTCAGTCTGTCCTCTTCCTCACCTTAGTCCCCCTCACTGTTTCTCTTTGCACTCAGTCTTCCTCTAACTCAGTCCTCTTCCTTCTCAATCAATCATCCTCTTCTCTCAGTAATGCTCCATGAATCCTCCTCCTCATTCTACTCCCTCCTCAGTACTCTTCATCACTCAGTCTTCCTTCTCCTCATTTCCTTCTCCACCTGCTCACTCAGTCCTGCTTTTCCTCAATCTTCCCACTTTCTCATTCCTCCTCCATCTCCACAGTCCTCGTCCTCATTGCTCAGCCCTACTTTTCCTCAGACCTCCTCAATCAGTCCTAATCACTTAGTCCTCTCCTCAAGCAGTCCTCCTCCTCACACAGTCATTCTTCTCACTTAGCCCTCCTCCTCACTCCCAGTCCTACTCATTCTCACTCCAGTCTTCCTCCTCACACAGTCTTCCCTACTTCACTCTTCCTTTCCTTCACTCATTCCCTCTCTACTTCCAGTCCTCCTCACACAGTGCTACTCATTCAGTGTTCCTCCTCACTCAGTAGTCCTCATCATCATTTAGTCCTCCTCCTCACTAAGACCTTCTCAATACTCAATCCTCCTCCTCAGTTAGTCCTCATCACTGAGTCCTCTC
>JAEOAE010002959.1:0-11112 GCA_036365155.1 Meriones psammophilus | reverse complement strand
ACCTCTTCCAACAAAATGAGTCCAGAGCACTTGAAAACCTGCTTCAAACGAAATGACACAAGAGCACTTGAAAACCCGCTTCCAACGAAAATGAGCCCAGAGTACTTGAAAAACCCGCCTAAACAAATGAGCCCAGAGAACTTGAAAACCCGCTCAAAGAAATGACCCCAGAACACTTAAAAACAAGCTTCCAACAAATGACCCCAGAGCACTTAAAAACACGCCTCCAAAGAAATGACCCCAGAGCACTTGAAAACCCGCCCAACGAAATGAGCCCAGAGCACTTGAAAACCGCTTCAACGAAATGACCACAGAGCACTTGAAAACCCGCTTCCAACGAAATGAGCCCAGAGCACTTCAAAAAACCGCTTCCAACAAAATGAGCCCAGAGCACTTGAAAACCCGCTTCCAACAAAAATGAGCCCAGAGCACTTAAAAAACTCTTCCAAGCACTTGAAAACTGAGCCCAGAGCACTTAAAAACCCGCTTCCAACAAAATGAGCCCAGAGCACTTGAAAACCGCTTCCAACGAAATGAGCCCAGAGCACTTGAAACCCGCTTCCAACGAAATGAGCCCAGAGCACTTGAAAACCCGCTACCAATGAAATGAGCCCAGAGCACTTGAAAACCCGCTTCAACGAAATGAGCCCAGAACACTTAAAAACCGCTTTCCAACAAAATGAGCCCAGAGCACTTGAAAACCCGCTTCCAACGAAATGAGCCCAGAGCACTTGAAAACCCGCTTCCAACGAAATGAGCCCAGAGCACTTGAAAACCCGCTTCCAACGAAATGAGCCCAGAGCACTTGAAAACCCGCTTCCAACAAAATGAGCCCAGAGCACTTGAAAACCCGCCTAATCAAATGAGCCCAGAGCACTTGAAAACCCGCTTCCAACGAAATGAGCAAGAGAGCACTTGAAAACCCGCCTAACGAAATGAGCCCAGAGCACTTGAAAACCCGCTTAAACAAAATGAGCACAGAGCACTTGAAAACCCGCTTCCAACGAAATGAGCCCAGAACACTTGAAAACCCGCTTCCAACAAAATGACCCCAGAGCACTTGAAAACCCGCCCAACGAAATGAGCCCAGAGCACTTGAAAACCGCCTTCCAACGAAATGAGCCCAGAGCACTTGAAAACCCGCGAAATGAGCGAGCACTTGAAAACCAAAGAAATGAGCCCAGAGCACTTGAAAACCAGCTTCCAACAAAATGAGTCCAGAGCACTTGAAAACCCGCTTCCAAAGAAATGACCCCAGAGCACTTGAAAACCCGCTTCCAACGAAATGAGCCCAGAGCACTTGAAACCCTTCCAACAAATGAGTCCAGAGCACTTGAAAACCCGCTCCAACGAAATGAGCCCAGAGCACTTGAAAACCTCTTCCAAAAAAAAAAAGCCCAGAGCACTTAAAAACCCGCCCAACGAAAATGAGCCCAGAGCACTTGAAAACCCGCTTCCAACGAAATGAGCCCAGAACACTTCAAAAACCTGCTTCCAACTAAATGAGCCCAGAGCACCTGAAAACCCGCTTCCAATGAAATGAGCCCAGAGCACTTGAAAACCGCTTCCAATCAAGTGAGCCCAGAGCACTTGATAACCCGTTCCAAACACAAATGAGCCCAGAGCACTTGAAAACCCGCTTCCAACGAAATGAGTCCAGAGCACTTGAAAACCCGCCTTCCAACCAAATGAGCCCAGAGCACTTGAAAACCCGCTTCCAACGAAATGAGCCCAGAGCACTTGAAAACCCGCTTCCAATGAAATGACACCAGAGCACTTGAAAACCCGCTTCCAACGAAATAACCCCAGAGAACTTGAAAACCCGCTTCCAACGAAATGAGCCCAGAGCACTTGAAAACCCGCTTCCAACAAAATGACCCCAGAGCACTTGAAAACCCGCTTCCAACGAAATGACCACAGAGCACTTGAAAACCCGCTTCAACGAAATGAGCCCAGAGCACTTGAAAAACCGCTTAATGAAAATGAGCCCAGAGCACTTGAAAACCCGCTTCCAAAGAAATGAGCCCAGAGCACTTGAAAACCCGCTTCCAACGAAATGAAGAGCACTTGAAAACAAGCTTCCAACGAAATGACCCCAGAGCACTTGAAAACCGCTTCCAACGAAATGACCCCAGAGCACTTGAAAACCTGCTTCCAACGAAATGAGCCCAGAGCACTTGAAAACCCAGCTTCCAAAAATGAGCCCAGAGCACTTGAAAACCCGCTTCCAACGAAATGAGCCCAGAGCACTTGAAAACCTGCTTCAACGAAATGAGCCCAGAGCACTTGAAAACCACTTCCAACGAAATGAGCCCAGAGCACTTGAAAACCCGCTTCCAAAGAAATGAGCCCAGAGCACTTGAAAACCCGCTTCAAACGAAATGAGCCCAGAGCACTTGAAAACCCGCTTCCAACGAAATGAGCCCAGAGCACTTGAAAACCCGCTTCCAACGAAATGAGCCCAGAGCACTTGAAAACCCGCTCCAACAAAATGAGTCCAGAGCACTTGAAAACCCGCTTCCAACGAAATGAGCCCAGAGCACTTGAAAACCCGCCTAACGAAATGAGCCCAGAGCACTTGAAAACCGCTTCAACAAAATGAGCCCCAGAGCACTTGAAAACACGCTTCCAATGAAATGACCACAGAGCACTTGAAAACCCGCTTCCAACGAAATGAGCCCAGAGCACTTCAAAAACCCTCTTCCAACGAAATGACCACAGAGTACTTGAAAACCCGCTTCCAATGAAATGACACCAGAGCACATGATAACCAGCTTCCAACGAAATAACCCCAGAGCACTTGAAAAACCGCTTCCAACAAAATGACCCCAGAGCACTTAAAAACTCGCTTCCATCGAAATGAGCCCAGAGCACTTAAAAACCCTCTTCCAACAAAATGAGTCCAGAGCACTTGAAAACCCGCTTCCAACGAAATGAGCCCAGAGCACTTGAAAACCGCTTCCAACAAAATGACCCCAGAGCACTTAAAAACACGCTTCCAACGAAATGAGCCCAGAGCACTTGAAAACCCGCTTCAAACGAAATGAGCCCAAAAGCACTTGAAAACCCGCTTTGAAACGAAATGAGCCCAGAGCACTTGAAAACCCGCTTTCCAACGAAATGAGCCCAGAGCACTTGAAAACCCGCTTCCAATGAAATGACACCCAGAGCACTTGAAAACAAGCTTCCAAACGAAATGACCCCAGAGCACTTGAAAACCCGCTTCCAACGAAAATGAGCCCAGAGCACTTGAAAACCCGCTTCCAACGAAATGAGCCCAGAGCACTTGAAAACCCGCTTCCAAACGAAATGAGCCCAGAGCACTTGAAAACCCGCTTCCAACAAAATGAGTCCAGAGCACTTGAAAACCCGCTTCCAAATGAAATGAGCCCAGAGCACTTGAAAACCCGCTTCAACGAAATGAGCCCAGAGCACTTGAAAACCCGCTTCCAATCAAATGAGCCCAGAGCACTTGAAAACCTGCTTCCAATCGAAATGACACCAGAGCACTTGAAAACCCGCCTAACGAAATGACCCCAGAGCACTTGAAAACCCGCTTCCAACGAAATGAGCCCAGAGCACTTGAAAACCCGCTTCCAAAGAAATGACCCCAGAGCACTTGAAAACCCGCTTCCAACAAAATGAGCCCAGAGCACTTAAAAACCCGCTTCCAACAAAATGACCACAGAGCACTTGAAAACCCGCTTCCAACGAAATGAGCCCAGAGCACTTGAAAACCGCTTCCAAATCTAAATGACCCCAGAGCACTTGAAAACCCGCTAAAGAAATGAGCCCAGAGCACTTGAAAACCCGCTTCCAACAAAATGAGCCCAGAGCACTTGAAAACCCGCTTCCAAAGAAATGAGCCCCAGAGCACTTGAAAACCCGCTTCCAATGAAATGAGCCCAGAGCACTTGAAAACCCGCTTCCAACAAAATGACCCCAGAGCACTTAAAAACCCGCCTTCCAAACCAAATGAGCCCAGAGCACTTGAAAACCTCTTTCCAACAAAATGACCCCAGAGCACTTGAAAACCCGCCTAAACGAAATGACCCCAGAGCACTTGAAAACCCGCTCCAACAAAATGAGCCCAGAACACTTCAAAAACCGGCTACCAATGAAATGAGCCCAGAGCACTTGAAAACCCGCTTCCAAAGAAATGACCCCAGAACACTTAAAAACAAGCTTCCAACGAAATGACCCCAGAGCACTTGAAAACACGCTTCCAACGAAAATGAGCCCAGAGCACTTGAAAACCCGCCAAACGAAATGAGCCCAGAGCACTTGAAAACCCGCTTCCAACGAAATGACCCCAGAGCACTTGAAAACCCGTTTCCAACGAAATGAGCCCAGAGCACTTGAAAACCCTTCCAACAAAATGACCCCAGAGCACTTGAAAACCCGCTTCCAACGAAATGAGCCCAGAGCACTTGAAAACCCGCTTCCAACGAAATGAGCCCAGAGCACTTGAAAACCCGCTTCCAAAGAAATGAGCCCAGAGCACTTGAAAACCCGCTTCCAACGAAATGAGCCCAGAGCACTTGAAAACCCGCTTCCAACAAAATGACCCCAGAGCACTTGAAAACCCGCTTCCAACGAAATGACCACAGAGCACTTGAAAACCCGCTTCCAACGAAATGACCCCAGAGCACTTAAAAACCGCTTCCAACAAAATGAGCCCAGAGCACTTGAAAACCCTTCCAACAAAATGAGTCCAGAGCACTTGAAAACCCGCTTCCAACAAAATGACCCCAGAGCACTTAAAAACTCGCTTCCAACGAAATGAGCCCAGAGCACTTAAAAACCCTCTTCCAACAAAATGACCCCAGAGCACTTGAAAACACGCTTCCAACGAAATGACCACAGAGCACTTGAAAACCCGCTTCCAACGAAAAGAGCCCAGAACACTTCAAAAACCGGCTACCAATGAAATGAGCCCAGAGCACTTGAAAACCCGCTTCCAAAGAAATGACCCCAGAACACTTAAAAACAAGCTTCCAAGGAAATGACCCCAGAGCACTTAAAAACACGCTTCCAACGAAATGACCACAGAGCACTTGAAAACCCGATTCCAACGAAATGAGCCCAGAGCACTTGAAAACCCGCTTCAAACGAAATGACGCCAGAGCACTTGAAAACCTGCTTCCAAAGAAATGAGCCCAGAGCACTTGAAAACCCGCTTCCAATCAAATGACCACAGAGCACTTGAAAACCCGCTTCCAACGAAATGGCACAAGAGCACTTGAAAACCCGCATCCAACGAAATGATCCCAGAGCACTTCAAAAACCCGCTTCCAACAAAATGACCACAGAGTACTTGAAAACCCACTTCCAACGAAATGAGCCGGGAACACTTGAAAACCCCCTTCCAACAAAATGACCCCAGAGCACTTGAAAACCCGCTTCCAACGAAATAACCCCAGAGCACTTGAAAAACCGCTTCCAACGAAATGAGCCCAGAGCACTTGAAAACCCGCTTCCAAAGAAATGTGCCCAGAGCACTTGAAAACCAGCTTCCAACGAAATGAGCCCAGAGCACTTGAAAACCCGCTTCCAACAAAATGACCCCAGAGCACTTAAAAACTTGCTTCCATCGAAATGAGCCCAGAGCACTTAAAAACCCTCTTCCAACAAATGAGTCCAGAGCACTTGAAAACCCGCTTCCAACGAAATGAGCCCAGAGCACTTGAAAACCTCTTCCAAAAAAAAGGTCCCCAGATCACTTAAAAACACGCTTCCAACGAAATGAGCCCAGAGCACTTGAAAACCCGCTTCCAACGAAATGAGCCCAGAACACTTCAAAAACCTGCTTCCAACTAAATGAGCCCAGAGCACCTGAAAACCCGCTTCCAACGAAATGAGCCCAGAGCACTTGAAAACCGCTTCCAATCAAGTGAGCCCAGAGCACTTGATAACCCGGTTCCAACCAAATGAGCCCAGAGCACTTGAAAACCCGCATCCAACGAAATGAGTCCAGAGCACTTCAAAAACCCGCTTCAAACCAAATGAGCCCAGAGCACTTGAAAACCCGCTTCCATCGAAATGAGCCCAGAGCACTTGAAAACCCGCTTCCAATGAAATGACACCAGAGCACTTGAAAACCCGCTTCCAACGAAATAACCCCAGAGAACTTGAAAACCCGCTTCCAACGAAATGAGCCCAGAGCATTTGAAAACCGCTTCCAACAAAATGACCCCAGAGCACTTGAAAACCCGCTTCCAACGAAATGACCACAGAGCACTTGAAAACCCGCTTCCAACGAAAAGAGCCCAGAACACTTCAAAAACCGTACCAATGAAATGAGCCCAGAGCACTTGAAAACCCGCTTCCAAAGAAATGACCCCAGAACACTTAAAAACAAGCTTCCAAGGAAATGACCCCAGAGCACTTAAAAACACACTTCCAACGAAATGACCACAGAGCACTTGAAAACCTGCTTCCAACGAAATGAGCCCAGAGCACTTGAAAACCTGCTTCCAACGAAATGAGCCCAGAGCACTTGAAAACCTGCTTCCAACGAAATGAGCCCAGAGCACTTGAAAACCACTTCCAACAAAATGACCCCAGAGCACTTAAAAACACGCTTCCAAAGAAATGAGCCCAGAGCACTTGAAAACCCGCTTCCAACGAAATGAGCCCAGAGCACTTCAAAAACCTGCTTCCAACGAAATGAGCCCAGAGCACTTGAAAACCCACTTCCAAAGAAATGAGTCCAGAGCACTTGAAAACCCGCATCCAACGAAATGAGTCCAGAGCACATGATAACCCGCTTCCAACGAAATAACCCCAGAGCACTTGAAAACCCGCTTCCAACGAAATGAGCCCAGAGCACTTGAAACCTGCTTCCAACAAAATGAGCCCAGAGCACTTGAAAACCCGCTTCCAAAGAAATGAGCCCAGAGCACTTGAAAACCCGCTTCCAACAAAATGAGCCCAGAGCACTTGAAAACCCGCTTCCAACGAAATGACCCCAGAGCACTTGAAAACCCGCTTCCAACAAAATGAGCCCAGAGCACTTGAAAAACACGCTTTTCCAACAAAATGACCCCAGAGCACTTGAAAACCCGCTTCCAACAAAATGAGCCCAGAGCACTTGAAAACCCGCTTCCAACGAAATGAGCCCAGAGCACTTAAAAACCCGCTTCCAATGAAATGAGTCCAGAGCACTTGAAAACCCGCTTCCAACGAAATGACCCCAGAGCACTTGAAAACCGCTTCCAACAAAATGACCCCAGAGCACTTAAAAACACGCTTCCAACGAAATGAGCCCAGAGCACTTGAAAACCCGCTTCCAACAAAATGAGCCCAGAGCACTTGAAAACCCGCTTCCAACGAAATGAGCCCAGAGCACTTGAAAACCCGCCCAACAAAATGAGCCCAGAGCACTTGAAAACCCGCTTCCAACGAAATGACACCAGAGCACTTGAAAACCCGCTTCCAACGAAATGAGCCCAGAGCACTTGAAAACCCGCCCAACGAAATGAGCCCAGAGCACTTGAAAACTGCTTCCAACGAAATGAGCCCAGAGCACTTGAAAAACTTGCTTCCAACGAAATGACACCAGAGCACTTGAAAACCAGCTTCCAACAAAATGAGTCCAGAGCACTTGAAAACCCGCTTAAACGAAATGAGCCCAGAGCACTTGAAAACCTGCTTCCAACGAAATGAGCCCAGAGCACTTGAAAACCTGCTTCCAAACAAATGAGCCCAGAGCACTTGAAAACCCGCTTCCAACGAAATGAGCCCAGAGCACTTGAAAACCCGCTTCCAACAAAATGAGCCCAGAGCACTTGAAAACCCGCTTCCAAAGAAATGAGCCCAGAGCACTTGAAAACCCGCTTCCAAAAAAATGAGCCCAGAGCACTTGAAAACCTGCTTCCAACGAAATGAGCCCAGAGCACTTGAAAACCCGCTTCCAACGAAATGAGCCCAGAGCACTTGAAAACCCGCTTCCAACAAAATGAGCCCAGAGCACTTGAAAACCCGCTTCCAACAAAATGAGCCCAGAGCACTTGAAAACCCGCTTCCAAACAAAATGACCCAGAGCACTTGAAAACCGCTTCCAATGAAATGAGCCCAGAGCACTTGAAAACCCGCTTCCAAAGAAATGAGCCCAGAGCACTTGAAAACCCGCTTCCAACGAAATGACCCCAGAGCACTTGAAAACCCGCTTCCAACGAAAATGACACCAGAGCACTTGAAAACCAGCTTCCAACGAAATGACCCCAGAGCACTTGAAAACCCGCTTCCAAAGAAATGAGCCCAGAGCACTTGAAAACTCGCTTCCAACGAAATGAGCCCAGAGCACTTGAAAACCCGCTTTCCAACAAAATGAGTCCAGAGCACTTGAAAACCCGCCTAAACTAAAATGAGCCCAGAGCACTTGAAAACCCGCTTCCAACAAAATGACCCCAGAGCACTTAAAAACACGCTTCCAACAAAATGAGCCCAGAGCACTTGAAAACCCGCTTCCAACGAAATGAGCCCAGAGCACTTGAAAACCCGCTTCCAACGAAATGAACCCAGAGCACTTGAAAACCCGCTTCCAACGAAATGAGCCCAGAGCACTTGAAAACCCGCTTCAAATGAAATGAGCCCAGAGCACTTGAAAACCCAGCTTCCAACGAAATGAGCCCAGAGCACTTGAAAACCCGCTTCCAACAAAATGAGCCCAGAGCACTTGAAAACCCGCCTCCAACCAAAATGACCGCAGAGCACTTGAAAACCCGCTTCCAACGAAATGAGCCCAGAGCACTTGAAAACCCGCTTCCAACAAAAATGAGTCCAGAGCACGTGAAAACCCGCTTCCAAAGAAATGACCCCAGAGCACTTGAAAACCCGCTTCCAACGAAATGAGCCCAGAGCACTTGAAAACCCGCTTCCAACGAAATGAGCCCAGAGCACTTGAAAACCCGCTTCCAACGAAATGAGCCAAGAGCACTTGAAAACCCGCTTCCAACGAAATGAGCCCAGAGCACTTGAAAAACCGCTTCCAACGAAATGAGCCCAGAGCACTTGAAAACCCGCTTCCAACGAAATGACCCCAGAGCACTTGAAAATCCGTTTCCAACGAAATGAGCCCAGAGCACTTATTAAACCGCTTCCAACGAAATGACCCCAGAGCACTTGAAAATCCGTTTAAAACGAAATGAGCCCAGAGCACTTAATAACCCGCTTCCAACGAAATGAGCCCAGAGCACTTGAAAACCCGCTTCCAACGAAATGAGCCCAGAGCACTTGAAACCCGCTTCCAAAAAAATGAGCCCAGAGCACTTGAAAACCCGCTTCCAAAGAAATGAGCCCAGAGCACTTGAAAACCCGCTTCCAACGAAATGAGCCCAGAGCACTTGAAAACCCGCTTCCAACGAAATGAGCCCAGAGCACTTGAAAACCCGCTTCCAACGAAATGAGCCCAGAGCACTTGAAAACCCGCTTCCAACAAAATGAGCCCAGAGCACTTGAAAACACGCCTCCAACGAAATGACCACAGAGCACTTGAAAACCCGCTTCCAACAAAATGAGCCCAGAGCACTTGAAAACCGCTTTCCAAAAAATGAGCCCAGAGCACTTGAAAACCCGCTTCCAACGAAATGAGCCCAGAACACTTGAAAACAAGCTTCCAACAAATGAGTCCAGAGCACTTGAAAACCCGCTTCCAACGAAATGAGCCAAGAGCACTTGAAAACCCGCTTCCAACGAAATGAGCCCAGAGCACTTGAAAACCCGCTTCCAATGAAATGACCACAGAGCACTTGAAAACCCGCTTTCCAACAAATGAGCCCAGAACACTTGAAAACCCTTCCAACAAAATGACCCCAGAGCACTTGAAAACCCGCTTCCAACGAAATGAACCCCAGAGCACTTGAAAACCCGCCCAACGAAATGAGCCCAGAGCACTTGAAAACCCGCTTCCAACAAAATGAGCCCAGAGCACTTGAAAACCCCTTCCAACGAAATGAGCCCAGAGCACTTGAAAACCCGCTTCCAACAAAATGACCCCAGAGCACTTAAAAACACGCTTCCAACGAAATGACCCCAGAGCACTTGAAAACCCGCCTTCCAACGAAATGACCCCAGAGCACTTGAAAACCCGCTTCCAACGAAATGAGCCCAGAGCACTTGAAAACCCGCTTCCAACAAAATGAGCCCAGAGCACTTGAAAACCCGCTTCCAACAAAATGACCCCAGAGCACTTGAAAACCGCTTCCAACGAAATGAGCCCAGAGCACTTGAAAAAACCCTTCCAACAAAATGAGCCCAGAGCACTTGAAAACCCGCCCCAACGAAATGAGTCCAGAGCACTTGAAAACCCGCCTTCCAACGAAAAAAGAGCCCAGAGCACTTGAAAACCCGCTTCCAATGAAATGAGCCCAGAGCACTTGAAAACCGCTTCCAAAGAAATGACCCAGAACACTTAAAAACAAGCTTCGAAATGAACTGAGCCCAGAATGAGCCGAAATGAGCAGAGCACTTGAAAACCCGCTTCCAATGAAATGAGCCCAGAGCACTTGAAAACCCGCTTCCAACGAAATGAGCCCAGAGCACTTGAAAACCCGCTTCCAATGAAATGAGCCCAGAGCACTTGAAAACCCGCTTCCAACAAAATGACCCCAGAGCACTTGAAAACCCGCTTCCAACGAAAATGAGCCCAGAGCACTTGAAAAACCCGCTCCAACAAATGAGCCCAGAGCACTTGAAAACCCGCTTCCAAATGAAATGAGCCCAGAGCACTTGAAAACCCGCTTCCAAACGAAATGAGCCCAGAGCACTTGAAAACCGCTTCCAATGAAATGACCCCAGAGCACTTGAAACATACTTCCCAACGAAATGACCCCAGAGCACTTGAAAACCCGCTTCCAAAGAAATGAGCCCAGAGCACTTGAAAACCCGCTTCCAACGAAATGACCCCAGAGCACTTGAAAACCCGCTTCCAACGAAATGAGCCCAGAGCACTTGAAAACCCGCTTCCAACAAAATGACCCCAGAGCACTTGAAAACCCGCTTCCAACGAAATGAGCCCAGAGCACTTGAAAACCCGCTTCCAACAAATGAGCCCAGAGCACTTGAAAACCCTTCCAACAAAATGAGCCCAGAGCACTTGAAAACCCAGAG
>JAEOAE010001196.1:0-15152 GCA_036365155.1 Meriones psammophilus | reverse complement strand
AACATGGTTAAAAAAAAAAAAGAAAGAAAGAACAGAAACACAAAGCACAACTTTGTAAAATAATTCACATACATGTTGCCTGCTCAATTATTATAAGAAGAAAAAAACTAAATAGTGATATATCACACTGTACAGCACAGAAACAAGTTTCCAACAGCAGAACAGAAATGCAAAGCAATACTTTGTAAACTAAATCACATGTGTGTCGCCAACTCAATTAGGAATACAGGAAAACTGAATCGTGATATATTGCACTGTACAGCACAGGAACAACTATCCAACAAAAGAACAGAGAAGCAAAGCACGACTTTTAAACGGAATCACATGTGTGTCGCTAGCTCAAAATGAGTAATAAAGGAAAACTGATAAGTGATATATTGAACTGTAAGGCAAAGAAACAGGTTTTCATCAAAGAACAGAAACACAAAGCACAACTTTGTAAACTAATTCACATACGTGTCGCCTGTTCAATTATTATAAAAGGAAAACTGAAAAGTGATATAACCCTAACCCTAACCCTAACCATAACCCTAACCCCTAACCCTAACGCTAACCCTAACCCTAACCCTAAACCTAACGCAAACTTGTTCCTAACAGGAAAAAGTTTCCAACGACAGAACATGAATGCAAAGCACTACTTTGTAAAATTAGTCAGATGTGTATCACTCGCTCAATTAGGAATACAGGAAAACTGAAAAGTGATATAACGCACTGTACAGCACAGGAACAATTTTCTAATGAAAGAACAGAAAAGCAAAGCACTACATTTAAACGGAATCACATGTGTGTCGCTTGCTCAATTAGGAATACAGGAAAACTGAAAAGTATTATCTCAAGACTGTATGGCACAGAAACTAGTTTCCATCGAAAGAACAGAAATGCAAAGCACAACATTGTAAACTAATTCACATACGTATTGCCCTTTCAATCATTATAACAGGAAAACTAAAAAGTGATATATCGCAATGTACAGCACAGAAACAAGTTTCCAACAAAAGAACATAAACGCAAAGCACTAATTTGTAAACTAAATCACATGTGTGCCACTTTCAATTAGGAATACAGGAAAACTGAAGAGTGATATATCGCACTGTACAGCACAGGAACAAGTTTCCAACAAAGAAACAGAAGAGCAAAGCACTACTTTTAAATGGAATCACATGAGTGTTGCTTGCTCAATTAGGAATACAGGAAAACTGAAAAGTGTTATCTGGCATTGTAAGGCAAAGAAACAAGTTTCCATCGAAAGAACAGAAACACAAAGCACAACTTTGTAATCTAATTCACATACGTGTCGCCTGTTCACTTATTGTAACAGGAAAACTGAAAAGTGATATAACCCTAACCCTAACCATAACCATAACCCTAAACCCCAAACCCTAACCCTAACCCTAACCACTAAATCTAACCCTAACGCTAACGTGTTCCTAACCAAAGAAAGTACATAAAAGCAAAGCACTACTTTGCAAACTAAGTCACATATGTGTTACTTGCTCAATTAGGAATACAGGAAAACTGAAACGTGTCATCTCTCACTGTATGGCAGAGAAACAAGTTTCCATCGAAAGAACAGAAACACAAAACACAACTTGGTAAACTAATTCACATACGTGTCGCCTGTTCAATTATTATAAAAGGAAAACTGAAAATTAATATAACCCTAACGTAACCCTAACCCTAACCCGCTAGCCCTAACCATAACCCTAACCCCGTAACCCCCTAACCCTAACCCTAAACCTAACCCCTAACCCTAACCCTAACCCTAACCCTAACCCTAACCCTAACCCTAACCCTAAACATAAACCTACCCTAACCCTAAACCTAACCATAAACCCTAACCCTAACTCTAACTTGTTCCTAACAGGAACAAGTTTCCAACAAAAGAACATAAACTCAAAGCTCTAATTGGAAACTAAATCACATCTGTGTCACTCACTTAATTAGGAATACAGGAAACCTGAAAAGTGATATATCGCACTGTACAGCACAGGAACAAGGTTTGAATGAAAGAACAGAAAAGCAAAACACTACTTTTAAACGGAATCACAAGTGTGTCGCTCCCTCAATTAGGAATACAGGAAAGTTGAAAAGTGATATATCGCACTGTACAGCACAGGAAGAAGTTTCCAACAAAAGAACAGAAAACCAAAGCACTACTTTTTAACGGAATCACATGTGTGTCCCTTGCTCAATTAGGAATACAGGAAAATTGAAAAGTGATATATCACATTGTACAGCACTTGAACAAGTTTTGAACGAAAGAACAGAAAAGCAAAGCACTACTTTGTAAACTAAATCACATTTTTGTCGCTTGCTCAATTAGGAATACAGGAAAACTGAAAAGTGTTATCTTGCACTGTACGGCACAGAAACAATTTTCCAATGAAAGAACAGAAAAGCAAAGCACTACTTTGTAAATTAATTCACATACGTGTCCCCTGTTCAGTTATTATAACAGGAAAACTGAAAAGTGATATAACGACTGTACAGCACAGGAACAAGTTTCCAATGAAAGAACAGAAAAGCAAAGCACTACTTTTAAACGGAATCACATGTGTGTCGCTTGCTCAATTAGGAATACAGGAAAACTGAAAAGTGTTATCTCACGCTATACAGCACAGAAACAAGTTTCCAACAGAAGAACAGAAATGCAAAGCACTATTTTGTAAACCAAATCACATGTGTGTCGCTTGCACCATTAGGAATACAGGAAAACTGAAAAGTGATATATCGAACTGTAAAGTACAGGAACAAGTTTCCATCAACAGAACAGAAAGGCAAAGCACAACTTTGAAAACTACTTCACATTTGTGTCGCCTGTTCAATGATTATAACAGGAAAACTGAAACGTGATATAACCCTAACCCTAACACTAAGCCACTAACCCTAAACCTAACCCTAACTCTAATCCTAACCCTACCCCATAACCCTACCCCTACCCCTAACCCTAACCCTAACCCTACCCTAAACCTAACCCTATCCCTAACCCTAACACTAACCCTAACCCTAACTTGTTCCTAACAGGAACAACTTTCCAACGAAAGAACATAAACGCAATGCACTACTTTGTAAACTAAATCACATGTGTGTCACCACTCAATTAGGAATACAGGAATACTGAAAAGGCGATATATTGAAATGTATGGCAAAGAAACAAGTTTTCATCGAAGAACAGAAAGACAAAGCACAACTTTGTAAACTAATTCACATTCGTGTCGCTGTTCAATGATTATAACAGGAAAACTAAAAAGTGATATAACCCTAACCCTAAACCTAAGCCCCTAACCCTAAACCTAACCCTAACTCTATTCCTAACCCTAACCCTAACTCTAACCCTAACCCTAACCCTAACCCTAACCTAATCCTAACTCTAACCCTCCCTAACCCTAACCCTAACCCTAACCAACTAACCTAACCGCAAACCCTAACTTGTTCCTAACAGGAACAACTTTCAACGAAATAACATAAACAAGTTTTCGCAAAGCACAACATTGTAAACTAAATCACATGTGTGCCACTTGTTCAATTAGGAATACAGGAAACAGAAAAGTGATTTAACGCACTGTACATCACAGGAATGAGTTTCCTAACAAAAAAGAACAGAGAAGCAAAGCACTACTTTTAAACCAAATCACATGGGTGTCTCTTGTTCTCAATTAGGAATACAGGAAAACTGAAAAGTGTTATCTGTGCCACTGTACGGAATACAGAAACAAGTTTTAACATCGAAGAAGAGAAACACAAAAGCAAAACTTTGTAAACTAATCACATGGGTGTTGCCCGCATAATTATTATACCAGGAAAACTGAAAAGTGATATATCAAACTGTACAGGACAGAAACAAGTTTCCATCGAAAGAAGAGAAACACAAAGCAAAACTTTGTAAATTAATTCACATACATGTTGCCCTTTCAATTATTATAACAGGAAAACTGAAAAGTGATATATCACACTGTACAGCACAGAAACAAGTTTCCAACAGAAGAACAGAAACACAAAGCACTACTTTGTAAATTAAATCATATGTGTTTTGCTCACCTTTCAATTAGGAATACAGGAAAACTGAAAAGCAATATATCACACTGTACAGCAAAGAAACAAGTTTACATTGAAAGAATATAAACACAAAGCACAACTTTGTAAACTAAATCACATTAGTGTCGCTCTGTTCAATTATTATAACAGAAAAACTGAAAGTGATATAACCCTGTACCAAACAAGTTTACTAAACCCCTAACGCTGTAAAACTAACCCTAACCCTGTTCAATTATTATAACAGGAAAAAACTGAGAGTGATATAACCCTAACCCTAACCCTAACCCTAACCATAACCCTAACCCTACCCTAACCCTAATCCTAACCCTAACCTTAACCCTAACCCTACTTGTTCCAACAGAAGAACATAAACGCAAAGCACTACTTTGTAAACTAAATCACATGTGTGCCACTCACTCAATTAGAAATACAGGAAAACTGAAAGTGATATAACGACTGTACAGCACAGGAACAAGTTTCAAACGAAAGAATAGAAAAGCAAAGCACTATTTTTAAACAGAATGACAGGTGTGTCTCTCTCTCAATTAGGAATACAGGAAAACTGAAAAGTGTCATCTCCCACTGTATGGCACAGAAACAAGTTTCCATCGAAAAGAACAGAAATGCAAAGCACAACTTTGTAAACTAATTCACATTCGTGTCGCCTGTTCAAATATTATAACAGGAAAACTGAAAAGTGATATAACCCTAACCCTACCCTAAGCCCCTAACCCTACCATAACACTAACCCTAACCCTAACCCATAAACCTAACCCTAAACCTAACCCTAACCCTAAACCTAACCCTATCCCTAACCCTAACCCTAACCCTAACCCTAACCCTAACCCTAACCCTAACCCTAACTTGTTCCTAACAGGAACAACTTTCCAACGAAAGAACATAAACGCAAAGCACTACTTTGTAAACTAAATCACACGTGTGTCACTCGCTCAATTATGAATACAGGAATACTGAAAAGCTTATATATTGAAAAGTATGGTAAAGAAACAAGTTTTCATCGAAAGAACAGAAACAGAAAGCACAACTTTGTAAACTAATTCACATTTGTGTCGCTTGTTCAATTATTATAAAAGGAAAACTGAAAAGTGATATAACCCTAACCCTAAACCTAACCATAACTCTAACCCTAACCCTACCCCCTAACCCTAACCCTAACCCTAACCCTAACCCTAACCCTACCCTAACCCTACCCTATCCCTAACCCTAACCCTAACCCTAACCCTAACCCTAACCTTAACCCTAACTTGTTCATAACAGGAACAACTTTACAATGAAAGAACATAAACGCAAAGCACTACATTGTAAACTAAATCACATGTGTGCCACTTGCCAATTAGGAATACAGGGAAACTGAAAAGTGATTTATCGCACAGTACAGCACAGGAATGAGTTTCGAACAAAAGAACAGAGAAGCAAAGCACTACTTTTAAACCGAATCACATGGGTGTCGCTTGCTCAATTAGGAATACAGGAAAACTGAAAAGTGTTATCTCACACTGTACGGCACAGAAACAAGTTTCCATCGAAAGAAGAGAAACGCAAAGCAAAACTTTGTAAACTAATTCACATACGTGTCGCCCGTACAATTATTATACCAGGAAAACGGAAAAGTGATATATCACACTGTACAGCACAGGAACAAGTTTCCAACAGAAGAACAGAAACACAAAGCACTACTTTGTAAACTAAAGCACATGTCTTTCGCTCGCTCAATTAGGAATAAAGGTAAACTGAAAAGCAATATATTGAAATGTACGGCAAAGAAACAAGTTTACATTGAAAGAACATAAACGCAAAGCACAACTTTGTAAACTAATTCACATTCGTGTCGCCTGTTCAATTATTATAACAGAAAAACTGAGGGTGATATAATCCTAACCCTAACCCTAAACCCCTAAACCTACCCTAACCCTAACCCTGTTCAAATATTATAACAGGAAAACTGAGAGTGATATAACCCTAAACCTAATCCTAACCCTAACCCTAACCCTAAGCCCCAAACCCTAAACCTAACCCTAACCCTAAGCCCCTAACCCTAACCCTAACCCTAACGCTAACCCTAACCCCTGACCCTAACCCTAACCCTAACCCTAACCCTACCCTAACCCTAACCCTAACCCTAACCCTAACCCTAACCCTAACCTACCCTAACATGTTCCTAACCAAACAAGTTTCCAATGAAAGTACATAAACGCAAAGCACTACATTGTAAACTAAATCACATGTGTGCCACTCGCCAATTAGGAATACAGGAAAACTGAAAAGTGATATAATGCAATGTACAGTACAGCAACAAGAAAAAATGAATAGAAAAGCAAGTTTTGTAAACTAAAAATGAATACAGAAAAGCAAAGCACAAAACAAGTTTGAAAGAAACGCAAAGCACAACTAAACTAACATATATGTCGCCTGTACAATTATTATAACAGGAAAACTGAAAAGTGATATATTGAACTGTACAGCACAGGAACAAGTTTCCATCAAAAGAAGAGAAACAAAAAGCACAATTTGTAAACTAATTCACATACGTGTTGCCCATTCAATTATAATAAGAGGAAAAACTAAATCACATGTGTTGCTCGCCAATTAGGAATACAGGAAAACTGAAAAGCTTATATATCGAATTGTACAGCACAGGAAAAAGTTTCCATCAAAAGAACAGAAAAGCAAAGCACATCTTTGTAAACTAATTCACATTCATGCCGCCTGTTCAATTATTATAACAGGAAAACTGAAAAGTGATATAACCCTAACCCTAACACTAAGCCCATAACCCTAACCCTAACCCTAACCCTAACACTAACCCTAACCCTAACCCTAACCCTAACCCTAACCTAAACCTAACCCTAACCCTAACCCTACCCTAACCCTAACAGGAACAAGTTTCCAACGAAAGAACATAAATGCAAAGCATTACTTTGTACACTAAATCACATGTGTGCCACACGCTCAATTAGGAATACAGAAAAACTGAAAAGTGATATAACGCACTGTACAGCACAGAAACAAGTTTCCAACAGAAGAACAGAAACACAAGGCACTACTCTGTAAACTAAATCACATGTGTGTCCCTTACTCAATTAGGAATACAGGAAAACTGAAAAGCTTATAAATCAAAATGTACAGCAAAGAAACAAGTTTTCAAATAAAAGAACCAAACACAAAGCACAACTTTGTAAACTAATTCACATTCATGTCGCCTGTTCAATTATTATAACAGGAAAACTGAAAAGTGATATAACCCTAACCCTAAACCCTAACCCTAACCCTAACCCTAACCCTAACTCTAAGCCACTAACCCTAACCCTACCCCTAACCCTAACCTTACCCTAACTTGTTCCTAACAGGAACAAGTTTCCAACGAAAGAACATAAACGCAAAGCACTACATTGTAAACTAAATCACATGTGTGCCACTCGCTCAATTAGGAATACAGGAAAACTGAAAAGTGATAAAACGCACTGTACAGCACAGGAACAAGTTTCGAAGGATAGAACAGAAAAGCAAAGCACTACTTTTAAACGGAATTACATGTGTGTCGCTCGATCAATTAGGAACACAGGAAAACTGAAAAGTGTTATCTCGCACTGTACGGCACAGAAACAAGGTTCCATCGAAAGAACAGAAACACAAAGCACAACTTTGTAAACTAATTCACATACGTGTCGCCCGTTAAATTATTATAACAAGAAAACTGAAAAGTGATATATCACACTATACAGCACAGAATCAAGTTTCCAACAGAAGAACAGAAACGCAAAGCAATACTTTGTAAACTAAATCACATGTGTGCCACAGGCTCAATTAAAAATACAGGAAAACTGAAAAGTGATATAACGCACTGTACAGCACAGGAACAAGTTTCGAACAAAAGAACAGAAAAGCAAAGCACTACTTTTAAACGGAATCACATGTGTGTCGCTCGCTCAATTAGGAATACAGGAAAACTGAAAAGTGTATCTCGCACTGTAAGGCACAAAAACAAGTTTCCATGGAAAGAACAGAAACGCAAAGCACAATTTGTAAACTAATTCACATACGTGTCGCCCGTTCTATTATTATAACAGGAAAACTGAAAAGTGATATATCACACTTTACAGCACAGAAAGAAGTTTCCAACAGAAGAACAGAAACGCAAAGCACTACTTTGTAAACTTAATCACATGTATGTCCCTCACTCAATTAGGAATAGAGGTTAACTGAAAAGCAATAAATCGAAATGTACAGCAAAGAAATAAGTTTTCATCAAAAGAACTGTCACACAAAGCAAAACTTTGTAAACTAATTCACATTCATGTCACCTGTTCAATTATTATAACAGGAAAACTGAAAAGTGATATAACCCTAACCCTAACCCCTAACCCTAACTCTAACCCTAACCCTAACCCTAAACCTAACCCTAACCCTAACCCTAACCCTAACCCTAACCCTACCATAACCCTAACCCTAACCCTAACCCTACCCCTTATCCTAACCTTACCCTAACTTGTTCCTAACAGGAACAAGTTTCCAACGAAAGAACATAAACGCAAAGCACTACTTTGTTAACTAAATCACATGTGTGGCACTCACTCAATTAGGAATACAGGAAAACTGAAAAGTGATATAACGACTGTACAGCACAGGAACAAGTTTCAACAAAGAACAGAAAAGCAAAGCACTACTTTTAAACGGAATCACATGTGTGTCGCCGCTCAATTAGGAATACAGGAAAACTGAAAAGTGTATCTCGTGACTGTAAGGCACAGAAACAAGTTTCCATCGAAAGAACAGAAATGCAAAGCACAACTTTTTAAACTAATTCACATACGTGTCGCCTGTTCAATTATTATAACAGGAAAACTGAAAAGTTATATAACCCTAAACCTAACCCTAAGCCCCTAACCCTAACCCTAAACCTAACCCTAACCCTAACCCTAACCCTAAACCTAACCCTATCCCTAAACCTAACCCCTAACCATAACAATAACCCTAACCCTACCCTAAACCTAACCCTAACCCTAACCCTAACACTAAGCCCCTAACCCTAACCCTAACCCTAACCCTAAGACCCTAACCCTAACCCTAACAATAACCCTAACCCAAACCCTAACCCTAACCCTACACCTAAACCTAACCTTAACCCTAACCCTAACCATAACCATAACCATAACCCTACCATAACCCTAACCCTACCCTAACCCTCACCCTACCCCTAACCCTAACCTTACCCTAACTTGTTCCTAACAGGAACAAGTTTCCAACGAAAGAACATAAACGCAAAGCACTACTTTGTAAACTAAATCACATGTGTGTCACTGGCTCAATTAGGAATACAGGAAAACTGAAAAGTGATATAACGCACTGTACAGCACAGGAACAAGTTTCTAATGAAAGAACAGAAAAGCAAAGTACTACATTTAAACGGAATCACATGTGTGTCGCTCGCTCAATTAGGAATACAGGAAAACTGAAAAGTATTATCTCACACTGTATGGCACAGAAACTAGTTTCCATCGAAAGAACAGAAACGCAAAGCACAACATTGTAAACTAATTCACATACGTGTTGCCCTTTCAATTATTATAACAGGAAAACTAAAAAGTGATATATCGCACTGTACAACACAGAAACATGTTTCAAACAGTAGAACAGAAATGCAAAGCACTACTCAGTAAACTAAATCACATGTGTGTCGCTCGCTCAATTAGGAATATAGGAAAACTGAAGACTAATATATCGCACTGTACAGCACAGGAACAAGTTTCCAACGAAGAAACAGAAGAGCAAAGCACTACTTTTAAACGGAATCACATGTGTGTCGCTTGTTCAAATAGGAATACAGAAAACTGAAAAGTGTTATCTCACATTGTAAGGCACAGAAACAAGTTTCCATCGAAAGAACAGAAAAACAAAGCACAACTTTGTAAACTAATTCACATACGTGTCGCCTGTTCAATTATTATAACAGGAAAACTGAAAAGTAAAATAACCCTAACCCTAACCCTAACCCTAACCCTAACCCTAAAACCCCAAACCCTAACCCTAACCCTACTAAACCCTAACCCCTAACACTAACCCTAAACATAACCCTAACCCTAACCCTAACCCTACCCTAACTCTAACCCTAAACCTAACCCTAACCCTAACCCTACTTTTAACTTGTTCCTAACAGGAACAGGTTTCCAAATCTAAAAACATAAACGCAAAGCACTACTTTGTAAACTAAATCACATGTGTGTCACTCACTCAATTAGGAATACAGGAAAACTGAAAAGTGTTATCTCAAGACTGTACAGCACAGGAACAAGTTTCGAACGAAAGAACCAAAAGCAAAATCCTATTTTGTAAACTAAATCACATTTGTGTCGCTCAAAAATTAGGAATACAGGAAAACTGAAAAGTGATATATCGCACCATACTGCACAGAAACAAGTTTCCAAGGAAAGAACAGAAAAGCAAAGCACTACTTTTAAACGGAATCACATGTGTGTCACTCGCTCAATTAGGAATACAGGAAAACTGAAAAGTTTCATCTCACACTGTATGGCACAGAAACAAGTTTCCATCAAAAGAACAGAAACCCAAAGCACAACTTTGTAAACTAATTCACATACATGTTGCCTGTTCAATTATTATAACAGGAAAACTGAAAAGTGATATAACCCTAACCCTAACCATAACTATATACCTAACCCCCAAACCCTAACCCTAACCCTAATCCTAACCACTAAACTAACCCTAACGCTAACTTGTTCCTGTTTCCAACGAAAGTACATAAAAGCAAAGCACTACTTTGTAAACTAAGTCACATATGTGTTACTCAATCAATTAGGAATACAGGAAAACTGAAAAGTGTTATCTCCCACTGTACGGTACAGAAACAAGTTTCCATCGAAAGAACCGAAACGCAAAGCACAACTTTGTAAACTAATTCACTTACGTATCGCCTATTCAATTATTATAACAGGAAAACTGAAAAGTGATATAACCCTAACCCTAACCCGCTAACCCTAACCCTAACCCTGTAACCCTAACCCTAACCCTAAACCTAACCCCTAATCCTAAGTCTAACCCTAACCCTTAACCTACCCTAACCCTAAACCTAACCATAACCCTAACCCTAACTCTAACTTGTTCCTAACAGGAACAAGTTTCCAACAAAAGAACATAAACTTAAAGCTCTAATTGGAAACTAAATCACATGTGTGTCACTCACTTAATTAGGAATACAGGAAACCTGAAAAGTGATATATCGCAGAGTACAGCACAGGAACAAGTTTTGAATGAAAGAACAGAAAAGCAAAACTCTAATTTTAAACGGAATCACAACTGTGTCACTCACTCAATTAGGAATACAGGAAAACTGAAGTGATATATCGCACTGTACAGCACAGGAAGAAGGTTCAAACGAAAGAACAGAAAAGCAAACCACTACTTTGTAAACTAAATAAAATGTGTGTCACTTGCTCAATTAGGAATACAGGAAAACTGAAGTGATATATCGCACTGTACAGCACAGGAAGAAGGTTCAAACGAAAGAACAGAAAAGCAAACCACTACTTTTAAACGGAATCACATGTGGGTCGCTTGCTCCATTAGTTATACAGGAAAACTGAAAAGTGTTATCTCGCACTGTACTGCACAGAAACAAGTTTCTATCGAAAGAACAGAAACGCAAAGCACAACATTGTAAACTAATTTACATACGTGTCGCCTGTTCAATTATTATAACAGGAAAACTGAAAAGTGATATAACCCTAGACCTAACGCTATCCCTAACCCGCTAACCCTAACCCTAACCCTGTAACCCTAACCCTAACCCTAAACCTAACCCCTAATCCTAAGTCTAACCCTAACCCTAACCCTAACCTTAACCTTAATCCTACCCTAAACGTAACCCTAAGCCTAACCCTAACCCTAACTTTTTCCTAACAAGAACAAGTTTCCAACGAAAAGAACATAAACGCAAAGCACTACTTTGTAAACTAAATCACATGTGTGTCACTCTCCCAATAAGGAATAAGGAAAACTGAAAAGTGTTATCTCACGAACAGAACTGGAATAAACGAGCAGAAAAGCAAAGCACTACTTTGTAAACTAAATCACATGTGTGTCACTCTCCCAATAAGGAATACAGGAAAACTGAAAAGTGATATATCGCACTGTACAGCACTGGAACAAGTTTCCAACAGAAGAACAGAAAAGCAAAGCACTACTTTGTAAACTAATTCACATATGTGTCGGATGTTCAATTATTATAACATGAAAACTGAAAAGAGATATAACCCTAACCCTAACCCTAACCGTAACCCTAACCCTAACCCTAACCCTAACTTGTTCCTAACAGGAACAAGTTTCCAACGAAAGAACAGAAACGCAAAGCACTACATTGCAAACTAAATCACATGTGTGCCACTCGCTCAATTAGGAATACAGGAAAACTGAAAAGTGATAAAACGCACTGTACAGCACAGGAACAAGTTTCGAAGGATAGAACAAAAAAGCAAAGCACTACTTTTAAACGGAATTACATGTGTGTCGCTCGATCAATTAGGAATACAGGAAAACTGAAAAGTGTTATCTCGCACTGTACGGCACAGAAACAAGGTTCCATCGAAAGAACAGAAACACAAAGCACAACTTTGTAAACTACTAAACATACGTGTCGCCCGTTCAATTATTATAACAAGAAAACTGAAAAGTAATATATCACACTGTACAGCCCACAAACACATTTCCAACAGAAGAACAGAAACATAAAGCATTACTTTGTAAACTAAATCACATGTATGTCGCTCGCTCAATTAGGAATACTGGAAAACTGAAAAGCGATATATCGAAATGTACAGCAAAGAAACAAGTTTTCCTCGAAAGAACAGAAATGCAAAGCACAACTTTGTAAACTAATTCACATTCGTGTTGCTAGTTCATTTATTATAACAGGAAAACGGAAAAGTGATATAACCCTAACCCTAACCCTAAGCCCCTAACACTAACCCTAACCCTAACCCTAATCCTAACCCTAACACTAAGCCCCTAACCCTTACCCTAACCCTAACCCTAACCCTAACCCTAACCCTAACTATAAGCCTAACACTAACCCTAACCCTAACTTGTTCCTAACAGGAACACGTTTCCAAGAATGTATATTAACGCAAAGCATTACTTTGTAAACTAAATCACATGTGTGCCACTTGCACAATTAGGAATACCGGAAAACTGTAAAGTGATATAACGCACTGTACAGCACAGGAACAAGTTTCGAATGAAAGAACAGAAAAGCAAAGCATTACTTTTGAACGGAATTACATGTGTGTTGCTCGCTCAATTAGGAAAACACGAAAACTGAAAAGGGATGTATCGAAATGTAAGGCAAAGAAACAAGTTTTCCTCGAAAGAACAGAAACGCAAAGCACAACTTTATAAACTAATTCACATTCATTTTGCCTGTTCAATTATTATAACAGGAAAACTGAAAAGTGATATAACCCAAACCCTAACCCTAAGCCACTAACCCTAACCCTAACCCTAACTTTTTCCTAAAAGGAACAAGTTTCCAACGAAAGAACATAAACGCAAAGCACTACTTTGTAAACTAAATCACAAGTGTGCCACTCTCTCAATTAGGAATACAGGAAAACTGAAAAGCAATATATCTAAATGTACGACAAAGAAACAACTTATCATCGAAAAGAACAGAAACGCATAGCACAAGGTTGTAAACTGCTTCAAATTCGTGTCGCATGTTCAATTATTGTAAATAGGAATACTGAAAAGTGAATAACCCTAACCCTAACCCTAAGCCCCTAACCCTAACCCTAAGCCAACCCCTAAATTTAACCCTAACTTGTTCCTAACAGGAACAAGTTTCCAACAAAAGAAAATAAACGCAAACCACTACTTTGTAAACTAAATCACATGTGTGCCACTACCAATTAGGAATACAGGAGAACTGAAAAGCGATATATCGAAATGTATGGCAAAGAAACAAGTTTTCATCAAAAGAACAGAAACGCAACGCACAACTTTGTAAACTATTTCACATTCGTGGTCGCTTGTTCAATTATTATAACAGGAAAACTGAAAAGTGATATAACCCTAACCCTAACTCTAAACCCCTAACCCTAATCCTAACCCTAACACTAACCCTAACCCTAACTCCTAACCTTAACGCTAACCCTAATCCTAACCCTAACCCTAACCCTAAAACAAACCCTAACTTGTTCCTAACAGGAAGAAGTTTCAACGAAAGAACATAAACACAAAGCACTACTTTGTAAACTAAATCACATGTGTGCCACTGATCAATTAGGAATACAGGAAAACTGAAAAGTGATATAACCCTAAGCCTAACCCTAAGCCCCTAACCCTAACCTTAACTATATCCCTAAGCCTAAACCTAACTCCAACCCCTAGCCCTAACCAGAACCCTAACCCTAACTCCTAACCATAACTTGTTCCTAACAGGTACAAGGAAAACAGGAAAACTGAAAAGTGATATAACACACTGTACAGAACAGGAACAAGTTCAACGAAAAGAACAGAAAAGCAAAGCAATACTTTTAAACGGAATCACATGTGTGTCGCTTGTTCCATTAGGAATACAGGAAAACTAAACAGTGTTATCTCGCACTTTATGGCACAGGAACAAGTTTCCAACGAAAGAACATAAACGCAAAGCACAACTTTGTAAACTAATTCACATTTGTGTCGCCTGTTCAATTATTATAACAGGAAAACTGAAAAGTGATATAACCCTAACCCTAAGCCCCTAATCCTAACCCTAACCCTAACCCTATCCCTAAACCTAAACCTAACCCTAACCCCTAACCCTAACCCAAACCCTAACCCTAACCCTAAACCTAACCTTAACACTTAACCCTTACCCTAACCCTACCCTAACCCTAACCCTAACCCTAACCCTAACCTAACCCTAACCCTAACTTGTTCCTAACAGGAAGAAGTTTCCAAGGAAAGAAAATAAACGCAAAGCACTCCTTTGTAAACTAATTCACATGTGTGCCACTTGCTCAATTAGGAATACAGGAAAACTGAAAAGTGATATATCACACTGTACAGCACAGAAACAAGTGTCCAACAGAAGAACAGAAAGG
>JAEOAE010003551.1:0-10464 GCA_036365155.1 Meriones psammophilus | reverse complement strand
CTGTAAGACCACTTCTGGACAGAGAGGTTAGGATTTTTCTAGAGCACTTATTTATTCTTCCAATGCCTGCAAGTCGGTATGCATGGCCTGTTGTAGCTGTCTGAACTGAGTGGTTTCTACCAGAGCAGCAGAACCAGTCCCTACTCAGGCTGTACCCCCTAACTGTGAGTCCCCTAGTATCAAGGCCAAGGTTAAAGATACAGGCTCCCTAGAGCACCGGGTGATCCCCCAAAATATTTGTAAAACGATTCCGATTCATGATAGACAACTTTGGGCCAGAGCTCAATGAGGACACAAAAGTCAGAATTTTGCTGAGAATTAATGCAGATACACATGGTGCTAAGCCGAGCTGCAAGCCCAATAGGTCCATTGGGGCCCGTTAGGTAGTAGGAGCCCGGTGGATCCTGGAGGCTGAGTTGCAGAGTTTTCGTGAGTTTTGGGGACTGACCCGATAGAGGTTCCTCGCCAGACACGCCAGATAGCACCAGCTTATGCTGGGAGGTCGGAGCACTGTATGGTGGGTGTGGTATAGTTTATAAAGTTCCCGGTTATTGCATCCTCTTCGAATAAGGGGGAGGAGACCAGGCACAGCCAGCATTCTGGGTTCTGCTGGGATTAGTGTAGTTAAGGTCTGGAAGGCTCCCTGTATTAGACCAAGCAGCCTATCACCTGTACTCTGTTGGAAAAGTAGTGGTGTGGGGGATACCTAGACTGGCTGGACCCAGAGTTCTGGCAGAGGGCATGGCCGCAGGCGGGATGGGTAATTTTTCAGGTTGGGAGGAGGGGGGCCTCAGGTTTGGTAATACTGAGTTAGGCCCGACGGGTTACCTTGGGCCTATCGAGAATTAGCTGGAGGCGATATTATTCCCTTCCCAGAGGCGCAACCCGACTTCTTCTTTCACGTAACCATCCTCTTTATATTTTTTTTTCCTTTGTCAGTAAAGGTAAGAATAAGATGATTACAGGGTTTGGGAACAGGACGGGGTCATCTGTATTGACTGCCCATGAACAGTTGTCAAACTGGGGTCTCTAGTAAGCTGATAAGCCCGGTTGAGGTAGGCTTCCAGTCAGTGGCGAACCTCCTCACATCCCCATTCTGGGTACAATAGAGGCAGTCCTGGTCCCACAATGTTCCTGAGCCAAGGAAAGTCAGAAGGGAGGGGCACATATAGAAGTGTACTTTGTGGTTTTCAGTCATGTGTCTGGCCCTGGAATGTGATGGAATGGCCTTAGCTAAAATTGAAACTTAGTTCTGGGAACCAGGTGCACGGGGGAGCCATCTTGAAGTTTTGTTAAGAGGGACACCGAATTCATCTAGGAGGACCCAGCCGAGCTTACAGGAATGTGGGGACTGGAGGTGACAGAGGAAACAGGAGGAGAAAGAGGATCAAACTCGGGTGAGTCTTATCTTTAGTGGGTTCCGGGTGCGATGGAAGTTTCCATGACGAGGCTGGAGTCTGACCTCTTTCTGTGTCGTGGATGGGCTGCTTTGAAGTGGGAGGCGTGTACCCACGCTGGCGATACAGTCTACCTTAAGGGCTGTGGGTGTCATCAGCAGTACGGTGTAGGGTCCTTCCAGCACGGTTCCAGGTTCCTGATCTGATGTCGCTTGTACCCAGACCACGTCCCCAACCTGGAAACGATGTGGTACTGCAGGTTGATTTAGCTGCCTTGGCATGCAGCTGCCAGTGGTTTCCAGACCTCCTGTTGTACGATTTGCAGAGCCTGCAAATGAGCTTGGAGAGAAGGCGATCAGCAAAAGAGGCTATGTCAGAGTCAAAGAAATGGGCAGCTGGTGGTGGGGCACCATAAAGGATTTCGGAAAGGAGGAGTCCATGAGGGCCCGTGTATTTCGGGCCAGATAAATGCTAGAGGAAGGAGGGTCACCCAGTCTCTATACACTCTACCTGTCCTGAACTCTGGGGGCGGCATGCACAGTGTAATTTCCAATCAATCCCCAATCAAGTTGCCACTGACTGACTTACCTGGGAGACGAAAAGCAGGGCAGCTGTCAGAGCCCAGTGCCTGTGGCATACCATACCTGGGGAAAATTTTTCTAAAAGCTTTTGGTGACGACTCGGAGTTTCATGTTTGGTAGGGTAGGCCTCACCCATCCAGAGAAAGTGTCCACAAATACCAGTAAGAACCGTATCCATAGAGTCCAGGTTTTGCCTCAGTGAAGTCAATTTCCCAATGGGTACCAGGGCGCTCCTCGACCCTGGTCCCTGAACCTATCTTGTTACGGCTTGCATTTAGGCGGGCGACGCTGCACTTTCAGTCACTTGTTGTAGAATCTTGTCTCTTTCCAGCAAATAGTGGAGCTCCTTTCTAGGAGGGTTTTCTACTTTTCTGGAACTAAGGTGGGTCAATTGGTGGAGGTACTTAATCAGGTCTCGAGTCTGTTGTAATGGCCACACAGGCTTTCCTTTAAAAGTCCAAAACACCCACTCAGGACAGTAAGTAGCCCCATTTTTCTTAGGAGAATTTGGTCTTCCTCACTATAACGGAAGGGGGTTTTCGGGGGGAAAACTCTGCCTCGCCGGCTTTATAGCCAGAAGCTGGGAGACGCCTGAGTTCCTTCGCATTGCCACTTCGGCAGTTACGCCCCACCAAGCTGTTGCCTCTAGCTTCCGGGTTGTCTCCCTTTGGTGGCTGGGGCAATGGATGATGCTCAATTTTGAGGGCAAAAACAACGCCAAGTAGGGCCAATATTTCAGTTTTATTTTAGATTTGTTTTCCTTCAGAGGTAAGCAACCTTTCTTCGGATATATCTCCCCATGGATGTGAGCAGGCAAAGGCATAGCGGCTATCGGTATAAATGTTGAGCTTCTACCTTCAGCCATCCGAGAGCCTGGGTTAGTGATGAGTTCAGCCCACAGCCAAGTGCCAGGTGGTAGGGCCTTAGTCCAAATTACCTTAGTTTCGTAGTAACCATGCCCTGCTCTCCGCTTCAGTTGTCCAGAAAGCTGCCCTGGTCGGTACCAGGTGAAGTCGCATCAGGGAGGGGCTGGTCAGTCAGGTCAGGCCGGGTGCCATGTACTTCTGCAAGTATCTGGAGCAGTCATGAGTTTCTGACCTTCTGGTAGGGGAAGCAGTGTTGCCGGGTTAAGGGCTACCATGGGACAAAATGTACTGGTCAGTGTCCAGCAGTAGAGCCTGGTAGTGGGTCATGGGCATTGGAAAGCCATTGACCGGAGGTTGTTTAACCAGGGCGCCCACCGCATGAGGAGCCAGAACCGCTATTGGTTGTCCCACAGTCAGCTTTTGCCAGAGTTTTTAATCACGAGGACAATTGCTGCCACCATCCTCAAAACAAGGGGGCCATCCTGAGGCCACTGTCTAGTTTCTGACAGGTAGGCGACCAGGCGCCCATGGTCCAAGTTTTTGAGTCAGGACTCCTTTAGCATATCCCTGTTTCTCATCCACAAACAGCTCAAAGGGCTTGTTTAAGTCCGAAGCCCCAACGCAGGGGAAGTCAGCAGGGCCTCTTTTTATAGCTGCATAGGCTCTCTGCTGCTCATCCCCCATGTAAAGAAAGTCCCTTGTTTGGTGAGGGGGGTAAAGCGCAGCTATCTCCGCAATCCTGGGATCCAAAGGCGCAAAACCCCACAGTATCCAGGAACTCTTAATTGTCTCGGCTTTTGGGCACCGGAATTTTTAGAATTGTCTGTTTCTGTGCCTTTGTCAACCATCTCTGTCCATCCCTGATCTGATAGCCCAAGTATGTGACCTGCCTTCTCTGACATATTTGGGCCTTTTTAGCTGAGGCCCGTATCCTAGAGTTTCCAAAGTCCTCAAGAGGGCCTTTGTTCCTCCTTTACATTTTTCCTCAGTTTCTGAAGCCAGGAGGAGGTCATCCACATATTGGAGCAAGATTAAAGCAGGGTGATGAACCCAAAATCGCCAGGTCCCGTGCAATGCCTCATCAAATAAGGTGGGGCTATTTTTGAACCCCTGTGGGAGTCTGGTCCAAGTAAGCTGACTCAATATTCCCACCCTGGATCCTTCCACCAAAGGCAAAATGGGCTGACTCTGAGGGTGGAGCCTCAGACAAAAGAATGCATCCTTAAGGTCTAATACTGTATACCAGGTGCACCTTGGAGGAAGCCCTGCTAACAAGTTATATGGGGTTGGGAACTGTAGGTGTATATCCTCCACCCTTTTGTTGACTTCTCTCAAGTCCTGTACCAGGCGGTAGTCTTCTGTCCCTGGCTTTTTGACCGAAGGAGAGGCGATTCCAGGGGGGATTGACAAGGTATTAAAATGCTCTGATCTAAAAGCCTCCGAATGTGAGGCCTAATTCCTTGGTAAGCTTCATGCGACATTGATATTGTTTAATGGAAACGGAGTTGCTGACTTTTTAGAGTGACCACCAGGGGTGGCTGGTGAATTATGAGACCCATTCCTCCCTGCTTTCCGCCAAGCTAGGGGAACTTTTCTAGCCAGACAGTCATTTCTTGTGCCAAGGCTTTTCAGGCTCATGAAGTCGGTATTCATCTTCCAGGTTTATAGTTAACACATGCAAAAGGTTGTCCCTGAGGCCCAGTAATATGGGCCTTAGTCCCCTCAAAGTGGATTTGTGCCCTAAGATTCATTAATAGATCTCTTCCCAACAGAGGTTAAGGGCACCAGAACATGTAAAAAGGAGTGAGTCACCTTGGCAAGTTGTACTTTCTTTCAGTGGTCCATCGGTACTTCTTTCCTCCGTGGCCTTGAACCCACGCCGATTTGTCAGTCATGGGTCCCGTGAGGTGGTGAGCACCGAATGCTGGGCCCGTGTCCACTAGGAAGGTGACGGGCTGCCCCCACATTAAGGGTTATCCTGGGTTCAGGGGGAGGCTCCTGACCCTGACCTCCCTAGTCTTCCAGGTTTAACAGGGTGGCCTGCGTTTTAGGCTTTCGTGGGTCCTCTTGGGTTCTTTGGGCAGTCTCGGCCCAATGTCCTTTTCCTGCAGTAGGCACATTGATCTTTGTCCAGTCGTGGACCCCAAGGTCTCTCAGGCCCTGCCTACCCTGTCTCTGCCCTGTCACTACTGTGGCCAGTAACTTGCTAAATTCCCTATTCCTCTTACGCCTTCTAACATTCTCTCTTTCCTCTGCTTCTCTTCTCAGCCTTCATCTCTTTCTTCCTGTGTGTCCTCTTATTAAAAGTCCACTTGCCTCCTTCAATAAATCCTGTACTGTACTTTCTCTTAAGTTTTCAAGCCTCTAACTTCTTTCTAATATCTGGGGCAGACTGCCAGATGAAGGACATGGCTATGTTGGTTGCCTGATCTGGGTCTTCTGGATTGTAGGGAGGTACATACGGTATGCCTCCTTGAGTCATTCTAGAAAAGCGGAGGGGGGATTTTCAGGTTTCTGGGTTACTAACTTAACCTGAGCCAAATTAGTAGGGCGCCTTGCAGCCCCACGGAGACCCGCTATAAGCAACTGGCGATAGAGACGTAGGTGTTCCCACCGCGCAGTGGAGAAGTCCCAATTAGGTCGCTCCAAAGGAAAGGCGGCGCCTATTCTCTGTGTCAGTTGGGTGGGCTGTCCATCGCCTCCTGGGACATTTTTTATGCGTTTCCAGGACGACCCGCTGTTTTTCCTCGTGGTCAATAGTGTCTGAACAATTGTTGGCAATCGCCCCAGGTGGGCCGATGGGTCACTAGAATAGACTCTATTAGTGCTGTGAGCCTAGAAGGGTCCTTTGAAAAGCAGGGTTATTATTTTTCCAATTGTATAAGCCAGACGGGAAAAGGGCCAGTATTGAGTTGGCGGTCAGGCCCCGTCCGCAATGGAAAGGCCTGAGAGGAGGGATCGGGAAGGGCTTCTGACGCCTCAATCGCCCCGCCACCGGGACGCAGGTAAGTTCTTCCTGGGGGTCTTGTTTGGTGGCTGCCCTCTGGTTCCCGAACGGGTCTGGGTTTCTGTAAGAGGGGCTGTTCAGTCAAAAGGTCCAGAAGAGGGCTATCATCTCCGTAGTACCGGGTGTCTTCACGCCTGGAGGTCTCTGGAGCTGGTTTCGTGAGGACCGGGTAAAGTGTAGAGTTAACTGGGTTGGAACTAGCGGGGAGGAAGGGAGGGGCAGACGGGGTGGGTTTCTGGGCAAGAGGAAAGGAGGAAAGGCTTCACCCATGGTGGGGGTCTTGACCACAGATTCCCATGTGATGATATAGGGAACCTGGTCAGGATGTCCATGGGGTCCAGGATCCATGATTTTAGCCTTTACCTGTAAAATAATTTCTAGGTTAGCAGGTGCTATCTCGTACAGCCCACGCCAAGGGTTGGCCACTCAGATGAATAGAAGATGTCCCACTTTCCCTTTCGCACTTCCACCGAAAGGTTGTGAGCGATGTGACAAACTTCCTTGAAGTGCTGTAAAGTTAAACTTTTGGGAGTAGTGATAGTTTGTCCCATATTTTCAGATAGATAGAAAACACTTATAACACTTACTACAAAAATTAGACAGACAAAACACGTTACAAGCCGCAAGCACAATATCGACGCAAAACTGAGAGCCAAAATTTAGATGGAGACTGTGTTGGAGGTCGGGTTCCTCTGTCTTCCTAAATGAAGCACGTGAGTTTTCGGACAGGGCAAAGCCCCCAAAAGTCCGATTGGCTCGCGGCTTCCAAATGGACGGGAGCCAAGAAATCGGCTCCTCCCACCAAATGGGAACCGAAAATCGCTCCCTACAAAACTCCTGAGATGTCTCCTGAGCTGCGGAAAGAAAGTTGAGCTCATCAACTCCTTCGATTTCTGGCCAATACAAATGGCTTGGGCCAAGCCAAAACTCAGACTGCCAAGAAAAACCAGGACGAAAGCGCTCACACACATGCACGACAGAAAACACCGAACGCTTTAAAATAGAAACCAAAGGACACACAGATGGACTAGTTGTTGCCGCAGTCTTACTCCCGAAATTTGGGTCGGTGGTCCCTGGGTTGGGGTCTCAAATCTCGCTGGGGCCTCCAAATGAAAGACTCCCACTAAAGCCTCTCTAGACGGGCAGACCCCGCCTCCTAAGGAACAATGAGACCAGCCTTCGGATGCAAGCCGCAAGAGGGTTATTTCGACACACGGGTACCCGGGAGACCTGTTTATTGAGGACTTGCGCGCTCTCTGGGTGTAAAGCTGGGTTTTTATAGGTTGCAGAGCAGAAGGGCTGCCACAGAAGCGAAAAGCATGGTTACAGGGAGCTGATTGAACATTTAAATGAGACCACAATTTGTGCTATAGTTTGTCAGGGACACCAAGATACCAGGAACTGGATGGTCGCAACGGTCATGATGACCCCATTAACTTGTGCCACCTGTTGTTTTTCTCAGATCTCCTATCTCAGCTGTTCCTAGCTGGAACAGTTCCACAGATGTGGGGGTTAACACAAGTTGTTTCTAGCTCAACTGGGGCAGCCTGACTGCAGATATCCCAGGGGGTGGCACAGCCGGGTTTCTCAGTAATTTTCAAATTCCCACCTAGCCTACAGAGTTTCTCAAAACAGGGGTGTATCACAAAATGGCGTTAGCTATGTTTAACTTAAGGTGAGGTGGGGAGGGTCTTTCAAGGAATACAGGAAAACTGTAAAGTGTTATCTTGTACTGTACTGCACAGAAACAAGTTTCCATCGAAAGAAGAGAAACGCAGCACAACTTTGTAAACTAATTCACAACGTGTCGCCTGATCAATTATTATAACAGGAAAACTGAAAAGTGATATATGGAAATGTACAGCACAGAAACAAGTTTCCATTGAAAGAACAGAAACACAAAGCAAAACTTTGTAAACTAATTCAAATATGTGTCGCCCATTCAATTATTATAACAGGAAAACTGAAAAGTGATATATCACACTTTACAGCACAGAAACAAGTTTCCAAATAGAAGAACAGAAACGCAAAGCACTATTTTGTAAACTAAATCACATGTGTGTCGCTCGCCAATTAGGAATACAGGAAAACTGAAAAGCTTATAAATCGAAATGTACTGCAAAGAAGCAAGTTTTCATCGAAAGAACAGAAACGCTAAGCACAACTTTTGTAAACTAATTCACATTCGTGTCACCATTTATTATTATAACAGGTAAACTGAAAAGTGATATATTGAACTGTACAGCACAGGAACAAGTTTCAAACGAAGGACATAAACGCAAAGCACTACTATGTAAACTAAATAACATGTGTGCCACTTTGCTCAATTAGGAATACAGGAAAACTGGAAAGTGTTATCTCAAGACTGTAAGGCACAGAAACAAGTTTCATCGATAGAACAGAAATGCAAAGGACAACTTTGTAAACTAATTCACATAATGGCTCAATTGTTATAACAGGAAAACTGAAAATTGATATATCACACTGTACAGCACAGGAACCTGCTTCCATAGAAAGAACAGAAACCAAAAGACCAACTTTGTAAACTAATTCACATACTTGTCGCCTGCTCAATTATTATAACGGGAAAACTGAAAAGTGATGTATGACACTGTACAGCACAGAATCAAGTTTCCAAAAGAAGAACAGAAACGCAAAGCACTACTTTGTAAACTAAATCACATGTGTGTCGCTTGCTCAATTAGGAATACAAGAAAACTGATAATTGATATAACCCTAACCCTAACCCTAAGCACCTAACCCTAACCCTAACCCTAACCCTAACCCAAACCTAACCCTAACCCTCACCCTAACCCTAACCCCAACCCTAACCTAACCCTAACTTGTTCCTAAGAGAAACAAGTTTCAACGAAAGAACAGAAACACAAAGCACAACTTTGTAAATGAATTCACATATGTGTCACCCATTCAATTATTATAACAGGAAAAACTAAAAGTGATATATCACACTGTACAGCACAGGAACAAGTTTCCATCGAAAGAACAGAAATGCAAAGCACAACTTTGTAAAGAACTTCACATACGTAAAATTCCATTCAATTATTATAACAGGAAAACTGAAAAGTGATATATCACACTGTACAGCACAGTATCAAGTTATCAAGAGAAGAATAGAAACGCAAAACACTACTTTGTAAACTAAATCACATGTGTGTTGCTCGCTCAATTAGGAATATAAAAAACTGAAAAGCTATATATCCAAATGTACGGCAAGAAACAAGTTTTCATCGATAGAACAGAAACACAAAGCAAAACTTCAGAAACCAATTCACATACGTGTCGCCTTATTCAATTATTATAACAGAAAACTAAAAATTGATATATAGAACTGAACAGCACAGGAACAAGTTTACATCGAAAGAACAGAAACGCAAAGCACAACTTCATAAACTAATTCACATACGTGTCGCCCATTCAATTATTATAACAGGAAAACTGAAAATTGATGTAACCCTAACCCTAAGCCCCTAACCCTAACTTGTTACTAACAGAAACAAGTTTCCAACGAAATAACATAAAGGCAAAGCACTACTTTGTAAACTAAATCACATGTGCCACTACCAATTAGGAATACAGGAAAACTGAAAAGTGATATAACACACTATACAGCACTGGAACAAATTTCTAACAAAAGAACAGAAAATCAAAGCACTACTTTTAAATGGAATCACATGTGTGTTGCTCGCTAAATTAGGAATACAGGAAAACTGAAAAGTGTTATCTCACACTGTAAGGCACAGAAACAAGTTTCCATCAAAAGAAGAGAAACGCAAACCACTACTTTGTAAACTAAATAACATGTGTGCCACTAGCTCAATAAGGAATACAGGAAAACTGAAAAGTGTTATCTCGCACTGGATGGCACAGGAACAAGTTTCCAACTAAAGGACATAAACGCAAAGCACTACTTTGTAAACTAAATAACATGTGTGCCACTAGCTCAATTAGGAATACAGGAAAACTGAAAAGTGTTATCTTGCACTGTAAGGCACAGAAACAAATTTCCATCGAAAGAACAGAAACAAAAAGCACAAGTTTGTAAACTAATTCACATCGTGTCGCCGTTTCAATTATTATAACAGGAAAACTGAAAAGTGATATATTGAACTGTAAATCACAGGAACAAGTTTCCATCGATAGAACAGAAATGCAAAGCACAACTTTGTAAACTAATTCATATAAGTGTCGCCCGATCAATTATTATAACAGGAAAACTGAAAAGTGATATATCGAACTGTACAGCACAGAAACAATTTTCTATTGAAAGAACAGAAACGCAAATCACAACATCGTAAAATAATTCGCATACGTGTCGCCCATTCAATTATTATAACAGGAAAACTGAAAAGTGATATATCACACTGTACAGCACAGAATCAAGTTTCCAACAGAAGAAGAGAAACACGAAGCACTACTTTGTAAACTAAATCACATGTGTGTCGCTTGCTCATTTAGGAATACAGGAACAATGAAAAGCGATATATCGAAATGTTTGGCAAAGGGACAAGTTTTCATTGAAAGAACAGTAACACAAAGCACAAATTTGTAAACTAATTCACATTTGTGTCGCCTGTTCAGTTATTATAACAAGA